>CM069926.1:3025000-3616653 GCA_036172225.1 Cryptocoryne crispatula var. balansae
AAAAGTTACTTCATAAGTAACGATTAAACGCTACTCTTGTACATGTTATTGAGATGTATATATATATGCTTCTAACCGTTCATAGAGACCATCTAATGATTTTGTTAACTACTCCTTGATGAGATCGATCTTTTACTTGGATATCATAGGTCGTGTATAAATATGTAGCATTAATAGAGACATAAGAGAAATAAACTTATCATTTGCTTTTTTATCTTCGTACGTTGTCAAAAGCCCTAAAATATAAGTGCAAAGTAGAAAAGCCGACAGATCTTGCGTGCTTAACAAATGGGTGAAACTACTACCTATATATTGTGCGAAATTGCATCGCCAACAAAAAGAATGAAACGAGTTTTACAATCTTTTGCCTACATGACTCATTTTATTTCCCCCCCAAAAAAAGAGATTGAACAGACGTGAGCATTTTTTGCGTAGTTAATCCCCTCCAAACTTGAAGCAAGTTCAGTCCTCGGTCGGAACATGGTTTAAACACTCTCCTCTCCGTATTCTTGTTGGTTCTCGATTGCCGTTAGCAGCAATTTGACGTTGTCCTCCTGGGTGTTGATTCTCCCCTTCTTCTTCATTGTCAATATCGCTATGAATATCATCTTCTTTTTCGTCTTTGTTAAGTGACTTAGTCTCAGATTAGATATTGAAGAGAATATTTTCACGCTTTTAAATCTGTTCTTGATTACCTCAATATCTAGATTTTGAGATTTTTTACATGATAACAAAACATGTGAGTTTTTGGGGCTCTATCCCTCAGGTGGGTCTGCTCTTATTTTTGCTCGACATTGTCCCGTATATTCTTATCTTGACTTTGACGGTGACGGGCTAAGAAGGAGAGTGTTAAGTAGTTTAATCTCATATTGAATATCAAAGAGAGTATTCTCGTGTCTATAAACTTGATCCTGATTATTTCAATACTTAAGTTTTGAAGTTTTTCAGTCTTCCTCCTCCTCCTCCTCCAACAATGAGGTCTTCTCTTCTTGTTTCTAACACAGTTGATGAACCTAGATGATTCGAACTTCATAAAAACAACATCGTCTACATAAAAACAGAGATCTCAACAAGGCAACAAAGAGCTTCTTTGAGGAAAAGATCTTAAAGGGAAAAGAAAAGAAGAACCAATCTTTGCCAAATTAGTTGAAACGAGCCATGCTATGGAAAAGTAGTCAAATGACAGAGGCCGTTCAAAAGAGGGGAATTGCTTATTCTCATTGGTTGGTGGAAGGAAAACGTGTTGCAGAGAAACTATAAATTATCATCAGGTAAATTCGGAAGAAGCAAAAATAGAAAATCGCCGGCAACTAATTTTCCTTGCAGCAGCAGCTTGAGGAAGGAAGAAAGGAAGGTGATGGGAAGAGAAGAAGAGATCGAGCATGCTTTTCCATCTGTGCTCTCAGTGTTCCTTAAACTGTTTCACCACCCACCAAATATAAATATCTCTTTTAAGCTTCGAGATAGATTCTCTTCAAGACCTCCCATATATGTGCATGCAGATCAATTTACTCTTCATTAATTAACATATTCTAAATCTGTGGATATGAATATATTTTAAATAGGATATATTAATTCGTTGCCCAGTCATTTATCCTAAGAATTTGTTGCACCAGTTTAATTGATGCTTATCATAACCATGAGCTAGCATACATGCATGCAGCTTTCTCAGAGATGCTGGTATACGAGATGACGGCCGGCTAGTGGATAATTGGGGAATCTGTCATTAATCAGAGATGATATGATATGATATGATATGATATGATGTGTGTATAGAAGAGAAGACATGTATATCTGTATAGGATATCAACACACAGAGATAAGTATATCTGTATATCTACACACATAAATACTTGTTATTGTTTCCTTTGAATATATCTGTATATGTACACACATATATATGTATATCACTCTAGCATGTCTAAGAGCATAGCTGATCTTGTTTAGAAAATGGGTAATGGGCTTATCGGGCATCCTTTTCTCGTTAGAAGATGAATTCAGGGAAGTGTTGGCAACATTAATTTTAGGGGTAATTAACTTTTTACTTCGGGCAGTGAAAAAGGTTAATTACTAGTCACTCAACCACAACAAAAATACTTCAACTAGATCAATCTCAATGATATAGTGTTACAAATATATTAATTCCTAATTTGCTCGATATTATTTGAGTAAAACCTGAGAAGAAAACAAGGTACGTATACCGAAGGGGAGCTCAATCAAGTAAACTTCGTGGAGCGGCATCTTCCTTTTTCTCTGAGTGTGTTCACCAAGACTCCGATCAGTGGAAAGGGAATAAGGTAAAAGGTCTCTCTATCTCCAACAAACTTAACTGTGTGGGATACTCTTGACCTTTTTGTGCGCTCCACCTTGGTAATCTATATACAGTAACTTCGTCTCTACAGTATTTTCTTTTTTCACCTGTTATTGTGGTTGTTACTAGCTACTGATTTCCATTTATGTGATTTTTTTTTATCGAAGTCCATCCTCCTCCTTCGGACATATTTGCTTCTAAGCTAGTAAAAGGCAGCAAAAATTAACAACCATGTCCGAACACGCTCTTGGTACGAAAGAAGACAACAACAACCAAAAATGCAAAAAGTTTAATTAAATGAGTAGATTCTATGTATAAAGAAGTGAAATGAAGGGTTACCCAAAACTTAAAAAGTGCTCAGATGAGGACCCTTCATATGGAAGACTGGTACAGACACTCCTTTCATGTCATGTTGAGGGTTCCCTCTTTCAAGAACACTCCTTTTCAACTCTCCCTTTGCGGGAACCTATAGCTGGCTAGCTCCCACCCCCCCTTAAAAGAGTTTGGTCAGGGATTTTACTAATTTTTTCCGTTACCATGCGATATGTTACTGTCCCTGTAGGTGCAATACGTTACCATATATGGGGTGCCATATGTTATTAATTTGTGCGTACTGCTACTACTACTCTCTCTCTCTCTCTATTACTAAACTCTACACCATGTTACGATGGGTGGTGAGTAGCACTATAATACATATTGCAAGCCTGAGTACGTAACATCCTGCGCTATATTAATTACCCTTATGCCTTAGTAGCATATTGTATAAAGTAGTAATGCCCAATATTACTCTTTGAAAAAAAACAAAACACTGCGGAGCTTCCTTCTCTTGCGGTCCAAGGAGATCCACACTCTTCAACAGTCGAGTTTTCAGTCTATACAATATATCGAGCGCTCCGCAGCACAGTAAAAGACTGTGCTGTGCAGATGATAATTAGCTTTTTCTGTCGTCTCGCTAATGACGTTGTCGTGCCTATATATACATACACCGATGAGAGGGGGACGACGAGACGCGGTTGTGTAAGCCAATGAGAGGGGATCGATCGAGTTAGCAGGTCATCCTTCTCGGTACCTGCCGAACTAATTGGTCTCGTAGGCTAGGGTTTCTGCCACGGTGTGTGAGATTAGGTGTAGAGAAGGAGAGAGAGAGAGAGAGAGAAGAATGGGAGGAAAGAGGAGGCCGACCTCGAGCGGCAGGTCATCCTTGTTCACCATCTTCTTCAAGCTCTCAGCTGCAGGGGCGACGCCGCGCGGCAGGAGGGAAGCCGACGGGCTCGACGGGCAGCACCGCACCGAGAGGGTGCGGGCGAGCGACGAGGACCGCGGTTGGTGGGTCGGCGAGCCGGACGTCGACAAGAAGGCGACGGATTTCATCGCCAACTTCTACAAGAACCGCGGCGTCGTCGACTCCGAAACGCAGACGGCGGCCGTGGCGGTAGCTCACACCTCCGAATCCATCGATCGCTTCCACATGCTGTAAACATATATGTATGTATATGTCGCGTCCCTTCGTTACACTGATAATTAAGAATAACAAGGAGCTATGCATGCTATACACGCATACGTAGTTGGAGATCGGAAAGGAGAGAGAGACCACATATGTGTGTAGTTGGAGCATATATAGGTACGTACGTCTCCATGGTTACGTACGTACTGTTGCATGTACAAGTTGCTGAGGACCAACTCTATCTTTTTGCTTCACATATGAATATGATATGGCTCAAAGAGTCAGCTATATGTAGTGTACGTGGGCTCTAGATGTCAACCCACGAGTTTTGATACTGTTATAGTGTTATTTTAGGTCGATGCAGGCCAAAATGGGCAAGATCAGACCTAAGTCTTCGCTAATTCAACCTGGGTATCTAATATTTTCTTTTTTTTTGGCCCTCCCTCGATCCCTTGTAGTAATAATATTCTAATGTATCCTCCAAGCCACCCCTTTTCTTTTTTCCTGAGAGGAGGGACCACCATTTTTCTTCGTGAGGTTTTTTTAGAAATAGCCCATTTTAAAACTTTTTTTCTTTCAAAAAGTCGCTACATTACTTGGCAATTTTTTCGAAGTGTGTTATTTTAAAAAAATTTATGTGTTAGTTTTATAGAAAAAGTTTTAAATTGTGCTTTTTTTTAAAAAAAAAAAGACCTCCCTTCGCCGGTAAGCAATCCGTTCTCTTTCTTTAATCCTCTATGTCAATTTTAAGGAGTTAATGATTTTCAATTTGTTAAATTTAACGATAATATACTCTTGGAATAAAAGGTTATGCCGGGTTGGGACCTATTTGGTCAGATTTCTTATAGAGGGATCGATCGAGTCAGGCGACGAACCTGGTCAGAATGATCCAAAGATCCTATAGACATCGAGCTCTGACTGATCAGTAGGGTCTCGTACGTCGGGCTCATATATATATATAAGTATATATATATATATTTATTTTTGCGTGTAACTAAGCTAGTGATTCTACTGATTAACTTGATCTGTCAAGTACACGTGTGGGCAGCCTGAACCTTATGAATTATATAACCGAAATGTATATATGTAGTGATCCTCTTCCAGAGAGTTTGTTGATAGATTTGGCGTAAAGCTACGTAGCCTTCCTACGTACGACAGATGAACACATGCAACACTTGATTAGGAGATATTTTGCAAAGTTAAGGGGACCCCCCTAACACCCCTCGCCCTCCTCTGTGTGCGCGCGCGCGCCTCCACTTGGGCCGATCGAACCTGATCCGACTGGTATATCAAATATAATATCCGAGATTCCTCTGCAGTAATGCTTCGGCACCTTTCTAGTCTGTTTTCTCGGATAGGATATATATATATATGTATATAAGTATATATGTGTATATATAGATACATATATATAGTAGTATTCGATAGCTTTTTGGTCGCCTACTCGTAGCCAGCTTTCGATCTCGCTTGTTTCTTTTGCACTTTTGTTCTCTTTTCTCCGTGCTTGACAGCTTAGGAAGTAGAAGACTTGCACGAAGTTATATATATGAAGAGCTCCGCCCCTCTCACAAGGGGCCGAGGTATCATTGTCTTATCCTAGTCATCTCACCCTCCTTGTGAGAGGGCTGAGGGGATCACCACCTGAGGGGATCCACTCTCGTATATGAATAGACTAGCCAGCCAGAATATAGCATATATATATATATATTTGCAGCCCACTCTACATACATACCTCTACCCTACATGTACGTACGTGCATGCATATGCCAACTTGCTGCATGTCCTGTTAACCCCTTCTATGTATCTTGTGGATTTTTTTTAAACTAACACACTTCTGTTTTTCAAATTGCGCAGCTAACATTATTTTATTTTATTTTTACAAAAATAACACATTTGGTGAAAGTCAAAAGTCAATGATTCCAACTTTTCGACGAAATATTAATATCTAAATTATATACTCTGAGATTTTGTTTAAATTAACAGACACTAATGAATCATAGTCCCATATTTTGACAGTCTTTTGTCCAACTTTAAATTTACGTGCTTCTTCATAATGTCAAATTTACCTGATCCCACGTATAAATTATTTTTCAGTACTGTATCTGTATGCAAGCCAGGGTGGGTTAGTCAGACTTTAAAAATTGGTGTTTAATTACTACACAGATTTGGTTACTCTAATTTAGGGATTAAACCAAATAACCAATTTTTTTACAAGTCAGTGTAATGGTTACCGACTATAAAGTTGTACTCTTCCCGAAAGTTGGACTTCGGATGGTCCCACCAAAATGTGCTATTTTTTCAAAATTAAATAAATTAATTAAAGGTCGTTAGTTGTGCAATTCATAAAACAAAGTGTGTTAGGTAAAAAAAACTATACCTTGTCTACCTGGGGATCAGTTATATATATATATATGTCAAATGTTGGATAGATTGGGATCAAGTCTTCACCTGGAGTTGGCATGCAGTCATTCCATCTTGACTTTCGATCTATCTTTAATTGAATTTTCGTCAACGAAATTGTGCACCTCTCTTTGACCTTTTTTTTCCCATGAAGAGCTAGCAAAAGAAACATGGAATTTTTTTTTGGGACAAATAACACAGCTCCCCTCGTACTCATAAAACAAGAAAGTACATATACCAGATCAGTAAATCTGAAACTGTCAAACGATAACATAGAAAAAGACAAACACACCATGTAGACAAATATATATAACATCGATTCTATTAGAAGTAATCTTCTTCAACACACTCCAATATAATCATATATAAGCAACTTGCTTGTGTTATGGTGCTAATAAGGTCGAATAGTAGATATGAGAATTTTTTTTTAAAGAATGTTACGATTGTGATGAGATCAAACGATCACATCGAGAGAACGTAGATATATATCACGTAAATTGATGATTTCACTAATAAAAAGATCATCACACTGGATAATACTAAGAAAGATGACGAGACAAACTTGGACCACAGGACAACCGCCGATAACAAACATGAAGTCATTAATTAGGTACAGCACAGGATCTAATTAATTATGCTGTTTCCGGGGCTGTCTTATCGGCTTAATTAATGAATTAAAGTTACGTTGGATGGATGATAACGAGGAATATTGTAAACTTTATTCGGTTATTGGGACATATATATGCCCCCTCACTTCGATCGCAAGCCGATTTTTATTAACTGGATTCTTTCATACTGATCACAAACAAGAATGTGTGCACGCATGCAACTGTGATGGAACCGTGAACTATTACACGCCATGCTAAGACCCATCCAACGCCCAAAATTTTTAGACAATGAGGACGCAGATTATGCACAATTTTTTGATACTTTGAACAACGACTCTTTTATAATGTTTGATATCGGATATTTAACATGTCTAACTGAGAGCTCTATCACGTGAACATATATATAGTCCAAGTTGATTCATGCATGGACCATGATATATCATGTTAAACTTATCAGGACATTTTAAAAACTTCAAACTAAACAAAATGAACTAGCTAATTAAGAGGCACCACATTTATATTCATCACAAGCTTTTTATATAGTATCACTCGATGTGAGCTTATCCTCTCGATTGACACTAGCGTGCATGTACGTACGTACCACTGTATACTAGCAATTAAAAGTTAAGCCCACTAATTCTCTGATTGCGCGATTCAGACATATAACTTCGGTAATCCTATCGGAGAGAAACAAAAAAGAGTGAAATCCAAGCATCAATGTACGAGCATGCATATGCTCTCGACACATAAAGTTTATACGAAGAGAGAACAAAGAGTTTGGATCATCTCAGTCTTCGATGGAGAAAAATCTTACAAACCCCAATTGGATGACGTCATATGGTGTAATGGAGGATAAGATAGGGATGTACTTTAATGACAACATGAAACCTCAAATGAGATTATTCGACGTTGTTTCAACTTCTCACGCAACGATAATAGATCAGTACCAAGTTTTTAATGACTTACGACTGAGCCTCTAATGACTTGCTACCGAGTATCTAATAACTAGTTACCAAGACTCCAAAAATTCGCTACCAACGCTTTGAGGACCCGCTATCAATGCTCTGAAAATCGTTACCAAGACTTTGATGCTATCGAGACTCTGAAGATCCACTACCGGGATTTTGATAACTTGCTATTGACCCCTATGATCCACTGTTGAGACTTTAAAAACTTGCTATCGACCCTCTATTGACCTGCTACAGAGACTTTGAGTCTCCGATGACTTGCTACTAAGTCTTTACGGACCCGCTATCGAGACTTCGAAGATCTGCTACCGACCTTCTACTGACATGCTACTGAAATAGTTTTGTTCATCATTTTACATCATTATTAAAGCATACTCATGTCTCGTCCTCTGTTACACTGCATGACATTACCCCATTCAGGATTGCAAGAGTTCCCTCTACCTACGGATGAACTAAGGTGATTTGAACTCTAGAAAGAAAGGATATCATAAGCTTACTGTGCAGAAGCAAACAAGCTAGATGGGTCTGTCCATAGGACGTACTGTTAGCCAAGAACTAAAGCTTATCTCAGTAAAAAGAGCGTCACAGACCCACATTTTAAAACTGATCACGATAAGATTATTCGACAGCACGATTCATCTGATGATTATGTATATATATATATGTTTCGTCCTTATAACTAATACGTATTGAGCAGGTTGCATCTTGAAGTGGAAAGATATATACAGAAAAAAAAAACAAGAGAACATGCCGAAGTATTGAAGTAGAAAAGAACACCCAATTAAAACGTTTATTTAGTCAGCGCAATCTGCCAACATATGTGGGGCATTTCCGTCGAAGAGTCGGATCGATCATCGATATCATCCGACTTACCTTGCCCTGCAAGGAGCCGTTCCTTACTCACATGCCCGGCACGGGAATATATAAACATGCACGCAGGAAAGGAAAGAAAGCGATAGAAGAATGTTCAAGTGAATTTCCGATCGACATCTTTCTTTTCCTTTCCTTTGCTTCGCCTGATCGAAGATGGGTAGGTGAACGGCCGGGAATGGCATAAAGGCGCCCTCCTGATCGCCTTCCAGTGTGCGGTCTGGTCGCGATATCTTGTTCTAGCATATATAGCTAGATTGATATTACATGCAAAAGCCTCCTATAATCCAATTTAATTAAGCCATCAACTGTTGAGCTAGCTCGTCATCGTGCCGCACTGATCACTATATAATCTAGTTCAGCGTGTGACGATGAAATATCTGAAAGGAACTTGTTCTCTCCAGATCCAAAGGGTCAAAATCAAAGTGAAAGAGCAAAGCATGAGGGGTCAAAAGGATGGAGGCGAGGAAGGGACATGTCTCCTTCCAATTAACCTTTTTTTTCAGCTTTCAGCCGACCGATAGATGAAGATCATCGAACTTCCTTTTCATGGGCTCCTGAACTGGCTAACTTTCAAAGATAACTTGATACTGATGATCACTAGCTAGGGCCCGGCCCTTTGGCACCAGATTATTTAGGGAATAATATAATAAACGTGGTTATCCCCTAAATTTGAAGATAAATCAGATTTATTCTAAAATTAATATTGTACCAAACAACCCATAGAGAAATCTTGGTGGGAGATGAGAGCGTGAGAGTCAACATTGTCTGGGGATAAAGTTTGGCATTGACCTGGTTAGAATAGGAAGATAGACGCTAAGGACATAGTTTAGCTAGTTAGACTATAAAAAATGATACCGTATAAGTTTTGATGTTGATATTTCTAGGGTCTAACATCTTGACATCCGCGGTGGATGGCGAGTGACTGTGTGTGCTAGGCTCGCGAGAGTGGTGTGAATGATGAGAGGAGACTCGCACGTGGTGAGCATCGGTGAACTAGGGCTCAAGAGTGGTGACCACGAGCTAGGGCTTGCAGGTTGCAAGCAGGAGACGTGGGGGTCTTCCGCTGAAACTTGGGGGCTTTCCTTGGAAGCTCTAGAGTGTTTTTTTTTCCCAAAGGATCAAGAGCGGTGAGTGGAGATCACAGCAAGCGGGGAGGCAGCCAAAAGGAGCATTGAATGTAGCAACGTTAATTTTTTCTCAACCCGGGGTGGCAAGGCGCTCTTCTCATTCTATTTTGTCATAGTTTCATATTAGGGAGGGAGGAAGACTTATTGTAAACTTTTTTCTTCTTTAGAGTCTCTCGTCCGCTCTAGTGTTCTATCTTAATTTCTATATATATAATTATCTTTTTGTGTGCACTGGGGTGGTGATGTTCGATTTGTTTAAGTTGTTTTCTTTTGATTTTTGTCATGTGTGCATTGGGGTGGTGTTGTCATCTTATGTCTTGTTTTTTTTTTCCATCTTGACATCTTCACAAGACATTTTCATAGTCATAATCTTATTTATGAGACTATCGGTTTAGGTGATATCCACATTAATGTGGTATGATCATCCAATCTCATGATAATTGTCAAATTCTTCAAGGAGAGTTCGAATTTTTGCTAATTGACTGTCTATGCAACCTATGTGATTGTGTGATCAGATGCGTAAATGAAGATTTCGAGCAACATCCATTGGTTCTTTTTTAAATCTTTGTTTGAATGTTTTAAGTTTTTTTTATTATCAGTAATACCAAAGATGTACCATCTTATGTTATATATTAATACGGAGAAAGTTGATTTCTTTTGATAAAAAAAGATGCTTGATATTTCTAAACGTCAGAATATTAATATCAAATTCGTTACAAAGTATGATAAGTGTGTTACATGGCATATTTTGTTTATATAACACGTTTCAAAATTGATACCACATTCACGGATAAGTGTGTGTTGTGAAGACAGTAAGTCGAAATCAACGCAAAAGGATCTGTCGCTCGAGCTGCGCCACCTGACGTAGAAGTGATACATAGTTTCTATGAGGTCGTGGATAGTTATATAGTTCTTGCCATTTATTTTCTCCCATATACCTCTTTGGTGTGGTACTCTTCCCTCATATATATATATCTCATACCTTATTCCTGCGTGCCATGTAATTAATATATCCAGGAGAAGAAGGGAAGGGCTCTAAATGGATCAGAGGGACCAATGGAAACAACTATCTTCACTTCTTATTCTGATAAGGATTATGAAAAGTAGATACCACAATTGGATTTATAAGATATAAAAATAATTATTTTTGCCTTTAGTGTGCCTGCTTTAATTTTCGAGTGTGTGAGGATTATATATACATCTAAAATAAATATTGAGTGACCATTCATATGAAATATTTAGTTACAAGTTAAATTCAGTTCTAGTTATAATTTTATTTTTTTGATAAAACTTATTAAAAAATATTTGGCAACAATTACAATTTTACATATTAAAAGAGTTTTCTTTTTAAACAAAAAAAATATAGACTTCTCTCCATCGATCTTATTTAGTCATATAGACTTCTCTTTTGTTATCGTATCTTTTTCAAATATGATAATTTATATTATTTATTAATTTATACTCTATTTTAATATATTTTTATCTTAAAAATATATAAAAATTTATTATACAACGAAACATCTTATTATTATTATTATTTTTTCCTGGGGATGTACACCGGTTTCGATAAACATACATACCAGTTTCCCTGACAGTTCAAACCACCATTTGAATGCAGAATGATAAACAGTTCCCCTTTCCTCTGGTTGTCAATTCAACCCGTCTTCACCGTCCTTGCAGATTCAAATGGTCTGGAATCTCGTGCCGGGCACACCTTCTCTTGGACGCCAGCTCCCAGCTTGGCGAAGAGACGATCTCCATTCTCCTCCATTATATATATACCGGTGCACCAGCTAGCCGCCCCTTGCATACATGAGCTTAGCTCTAGAAGTGGTAGACCAAAGGGAGAGAGAGAGATGGGTGGGAAGAGGAGGAGCTTCTTGGGCATCCTGCTGAAGCTCTTCCAGAGGTCTCGGCACGGCGACGAGGAGGAGGAAGGCGAAGCGAGGCACAGCTGCAGGCTGTGGTCGAGCGAGGAGGACCGGCAGGACTGGCCGGTTGGCGAGCCAGACATCAACAGGAAGGCGATGGAGTACATCGCCAGGTTCCACGAGACGCTCATCCTCGCCGACCCGCAGATGCTTGCGGTCCTTCCCTAGCTAGAGATCGGATCTGCTGCTTGCTTGCCGGCCGTCTTCTTGCAATATTCTTGAGTATGGACAGCTGCTATATATATATATATATGTATGTATGTGCGCACATACATATATATGGTCGATCATCTATGAGCTGTGTGTGATATGTGTAAAAACATGGCCGCCTTGTTGCTTCGTCTGTGTGCGTCGTCTAGATCGGTCGCTGTCGGATGTGAAGCTAGATGTGTCTCGGCAGTGAATAAGATCCGAGCGCTTTCTGTGTCTAGCGTCTTTGTAGTCTTGTCTTATAGCTATCCATCCATCTTTCTTGAGACTTCTGCAGGTCCCCGTTATAATTAGGGTGTTTGTTCTTTTGGGATTTCCATTTCACCATATTCTAATTCTTCTTTATAAATAAATAAATAAATGTATATATGTATGACGTTGCACCGGTTGTTCAGCCACTAATCCTCCAAAAGAATGTCACCAGCTATGATCTTGCCATCTTGGCAAGTCCAATTAATTAAGCGGAAAGGCTGGTGACTGGCTCGATTCTGTTCATCGTTGTGTGTGCTGCTCCGCGTCTCTGAGCGCAGGCAGCAGGGCAACGGGGCTTTCTAGAGCCTGCGGCGCCTCTGTGTGCAGCCGGGAAGAGAGGCGCGGAGGGTTGGGGCGCGCGCGGGGGTGTCTCTCTCGCCCACATCGATCACCTCGGTTGTACTCTGCCTCCCCACGCCGTGCCCCCCGTTAAGAGTTTCCTCCTCCCTCCTCTCGCTCCCTCGGAACTTCCTCGAGAGTTTCGGACCTCTGCGACGGTTTTCCCTTTGAACCCTAGATCTCTACTGGCGTTGTGCTTCTTCTCTCTACCATTTTGATGCTCCTCTTAAGCGCTTAATTATTTGGGTTAATCCACCTTGTGTGTTATTTGTGATCCCATGTTGTACTGATTAAGGAGCGGGCTCTAGATTTAATCAAAGTTGTTATTTAATCGTATCTAGTTATTCTTACTTGTTGCTATGCATTCTTGATATACTTTTAACGATGTTTGCATAATCATGATCTTATTAATTAATGGGGCCGTTAATTTGAACAACATCCACGTCTTTATTATGTGACCATTCTATCTCATGTTAAATATCTAACTCCACAAAGAGAATCGACCATCAAAGTACATTTGTGTGTGTGTGTCCATCATACTTTCGTGGTTATATTCAACCTGTTGAGAAGATGAGAATTCTGGGCAGTTATACACAGTTGTATCTATGTATGGAAGTCTTCGGTATATTTGTAGAACTTGTTTGTTGGAGGTTTCTAAGGGTACGTTGTTGTGTGCCCTTGAGCAAATCTTTAATCTCAAATCTGTAAAAAGTAAACTGTTCGTCCAAAAAGAAAAAAAAAAGACGAGTCCAATTAAGCACAACTAATTAGAAAGCTGGTAAATACAAGCCCAACTAAGAGCGCCCATGTATGTTTCTGCATGAGAAAGACCACGGGAAATGCATACGATCGAGAGCTCCCCTCCCCTCAGCCTTGACACAATTCTTTTATAATAGGGAAAAATTGATTAGCTGTGTGATTCAGAAAAACAGTTTAATAACTATCCGTTCTTCAAAAATAACATTAAGAAAACAGCCCTCTTCGCAGGGCACCGCCGCCTGCTCATCGATCGAAAACGAAATAATTCGTTTTCAGAGCCAGATTTTTGTAATGCATCTCTGATCTTTGGGGCTGTTGTCCTAACTTTGAAAGTAGATAATTCACAACGATAAGTTTCTTTTTTTTCTTGCAATATTTGATATACAATTCCTTTCTGATAAAAAAATAATTGAGAAGAGGACAAATAGTTCATTTTGGTTGACCCCTTAATTAACATCACCCTCACTTCTCCATTCAAGTTTGGAGCCAAAGAATAGGCCGGATTACGTAAGGGATTTTAAAAACTTGGACCTTCAGTTGATTTCTCGTTTCTAATATGACGTGAAGAATGAGCGTGGTTGTGCTCAAAAAGTGCTCATAGTCTTGCACAACATGACGAGATCGTTTTAAAGGTAACTGACGTTTGATCATCTAAATGTTTAATCATCTTTGAAAAACCTTTCAAAGCACTAGTGTAGGTTGTTTGGTTGCAATAAAATAAGATGTAAGATGGTCAAAGCGATAAAATTGTCATGGCTGGTGAAATGTGAGAACACGAATGATGAGTGGATATACCACTTATATAACTAAAAAGGTTGGGGACCACAAGTCCAATAAAGAATTGTCTCTAAAAACATGAATTTGTAAATAGTTGCCGAATTATCAAATATTGTAACAAAAAAAAGTTCTAGCAAAAACTCAATGTATCGCGCAACCAAACTGGAACCACATAATTAAACATATATGCATGAATATACCGCAAAGACATGGTGGACTCTCTGATGTTTGCTCCCTCCCTCTCCTTGGTTCCCAATATCTTAGCTGGATGCAATTGCAAGGAGACGTTTTGAACGCTGACCTTTTCTTCTTCTTTTTCGTACTTGGCAGGATCCAACTGGGTCCAGATTGGAGACCATGAATAGGAAAAGGAAACTGGTAAAGGCATTGTTTTTTCTTCTTCAGTAAAAGAAGTGCAAACTGTTGCAAAAGACTGCACATGGGGTGGGTTTTTACATAGAACAACAACTAGTTTACATCCATCGGTAGACGTAAAGACTTAGCAGCATTTGAATCATGTTTGCCCAAGTTTCAGCAGATAATATATACAGGCAATAAAATTGAACGGCGCCCTTCTTTGGCACTTGGAAAAAAAAAAGGTTTGACAAGGAAGGTCAGCCTTCAAAGAACTTGGAAGAACCTATATATGTACATATGCCACTCCTTCAGTAGGGCACTTTGTCTGCTGGAATGTTATGCACCTCAGAAAAGCTGGCGGCCTAAAGGCCCTAAACGATCATTGTTATTCTAGAAAGTGGATTCGGATTTTTGGTCTAAGTTGTTTTAGTTACACTCCCAGACTCAGAAGGCTTGATCACCTACTGCCTTGTTTTGGTTTCACGTACCCATCCCAAATTGTCAATCATCTGAATTATTAAGTATCATATGGAAACGAAAATGTCCAATGGTTCTACAAATTTTCTTCTCAATCTTTCTCTTCTAGGGTACGTTTGGGGCTGGGATCACACATGTAGCTATGTCAATAACTGTAAATCGTTAATGGAGATTTAAAATTCTTTCCTATGTTTGGGGTGCCGTTAAATGCATGCAAAGTGACATCAAGTAAACTTATTTACATAATTTTAGTTTTCACCCTCTCAAGATCAAAAATCAAAATTAACCGAGGCATTTCTAGGCACAGATGCCATTGGTATTGGTTGTATATATAGGTTGTGCCGGCCGAGCCAAATGTGCTCCTTTTTTAGTAAAATATGGGATAAAAAGTTTCAGGAGGCAAGTGTTAGCTTTAGTTTTACATCACTTCACAATAAAATAAACAAAGTTCATTCATATAAAATTTCTGAAATTTTGAAATCATTGTTTTTAAATATAATGAAATACAGCCCTAGAATATCCTATTCCTGCATGTACATGGGCATCTTATATCGAACACTACCACACCTAACTGGAGTCGGGATCAATAGCTTGAGTGATGGCACGACCTTGCATATATTACTATGTATTTAAGGGTTTAGTAATCTATGTTAATAAACCCTAAACCCCTTAATAAGCCCCTTAAGTATGTAGTTAGTAACCAAAAAAAAAAAAAAGGTCCCGTGACAGGTGCGGGCATGTCTCTCCGCGGATTCTCACCCGGTGGCCATCTCGCAGCGCCCTCGGCGGCCATATTGCGGAGCCCTCGTAGCGGAAACCTCACCTCCGAGCAGCTAGCCTGTCAGGGCTTCGTCGGCGTTGGCCTCCTTCACTCGGTGAAAGTAGAATCTCGATTTTAACGTCTTGCAGAGGCAAAACTCAGATTGTCGTGTGCGGAGGATCTTTGCCTCCATTGTCAAAGTTTTTGTGTCGGCTTCGGTGGTTTCGCAGCACTCGTAGGAGGCGGACTTCAGCGTTTTTGTGTTGGGTTTTTTTTCATCTTGTAGAGTAGAGTTTTTTTTTCAGTCCGTTCTCTTTTGAGGTGTGATTTCGTCCGGGAGGGATCTTCCTCCCTCCCAAAAATCTTCATTTCCACTCCGACGACTAATCTTAATGTCTATACAGACATTGAGTTTTTGTTCTTATTTGGAGTGGAATTAATCGGCTTATCATATTTAGTTTTCTATTAGCATGTGTTTGTTGTCGTGTCTTAGTTGCATCGTCTTGGTTTGTATGTGTTTGTTGTTGTGTCTTTTCCGGATGTCCGTTTGTACGGATGTCTTCTCCGATTATCTCGTTAGCCTTATATGTCTTTGTGAGATCTGTTGGCTTGGGCATCATCCACACCGATACGGTGTGTTCATCCAGTCTCCTTATTGAAATCAAACTCCTTGAGAGTTCTGATATTTACTTCTCGATCATCTATGCACTTCATCGTGCTGATCGATTCACTTAGGTGGCTATATCCAAGTGATTTGGAGAAGAGTATGTTTTCGTTCTTTGGACGTGTCTGTGTCTTTGTGTCTGTACTTGATCTTGTCGTCATCCTTGTTGTATTAAAGTTGTTATCAATATAAGTATGTGTTATCTTTGTTCAAAAAAAAAAAAAAGACAGGTGCGGGCATGTAACCAGTCCCATTTCACTGCGGGAGACCTCTCCCCCGTCGGGCAAGGTGATCCTGAGTGTACTCCATCTAGCTACTCGCATCTCCTTGACCTAACAAGAACAAGTAGCAGGCTAGCTACCGGAGTCCACCTCCACCAATTGCTCTTAGAACTGTTGCGTTGATTCCTACCTCTTCTCCAGTTCGTCCAAATATACAAGAAAACGCTGATAAACTCGGGTAATTACCGCCTTCAAATCCTAACTAATCTTCTCCTACATCATAAGAATAAAGCTGCGTTCAGAGGAGAAAAACCAGGGTTTAATTTGTACATATATATCATCCAGCTGCATAGAGTTCGGGTTCTCTCGGACTCGGAGAACTCGCTCCATCGCAGACACAAATATTCTTGTTGGTGAGTGTGATTAGTCAAATCATGGACAAAGCATAACCTCACAATAGCGTTTGTGTCTGCGGTGAAAAGAATTCCTTCAGTTACCGGACCGAGAAAACCCGGCTGCATATATTCCATTAATAAGTGAGTCATGCATATCTCTCTGGACCTGCTGCATCTCTTGGGACAGCGCAACTAACTATCACACAGTGATTTACTGCTGTGGAATATGCACCATATATAGCAGTGTTAAAAGATTGAGTTGGATCAAAGGGGATGCCGAAATGTCTGGTAGATCTTAGTCCACCATATTCCCCCTCTTCTCTCGGAGGAATCCGGGCGAAGAACCGCCGGCGGTGCTCGCGTTTCAATTATAAGTTACTTCTATCGCACGGCTGGGACTGATGAACAAGGGATCACATACACGATCGACCAAGAATATTTTTGTAGGAAAAGGGGCTCGGCTTTGAGCTGCATAATGCAAGATGTTCATCTAGCTAGCTAGAAAAAGCTGGGCGCGCGGAATCCCTTTCCGTTTCGGCGGTCCGTGCCTAGGCTCACTGTTGCGCATACATGTACACAGCGATCTGGACACCGGAGATCGATCTTGTAGCAAGATCGTTTTTTTCTTCCCCTCCTCCCCTGCCCAGATTAGCATTAGATCCTCCGGCGGCCGGGAGCACAGTGGAAGGGAGTTGAGCGCCGTCGTCCTCGTCTTCTGCAGCCGTGAAAGCTCAAACGTCTTTAAGCCGACAACAAAAACGGGACATCTGCGCTTTGTAGTGAAAGGCATGCCAGAATGGATATATACGAGCTTAGGCAAAGTTCGGTAGCAATTAATATTGGAGAATTCTGTCAGTATACTGTCAAGTTTGAAATTGATATGGATATAAATCATGAAAGGGTGTTCGATCAATAGCATCCATCTTGAAACTTGTGCAAACAAGACATGATTAATGTATCTCTTTTGATAAATGGATACTCTGAAAACAGTGGTACGTTTTGTTGCTAGTATCATTTTTTTTTACACTCTAATCAAACATATATGACATTATACTTTGAAGATGCTTCGTCGATCAGGGCTTCATCAATGGCTGTGTGAAGACACGATCGATTGTATGGAGAGATCAGTCGTCGTTGGGGGGGCGCCAAGATAAGCACACAGAGAGACCGGACGAAGTCCAAGAACGAATCCGGCCGCCGGAGGGGGAAGGACGTTAAAGCTTCTTGCTGTCTGACTAAATATTCTGAACCAAGGCCAGATATGACGCCGAGAAAGGATTGGTGAATAAAAGGAATGTGAATTATTTTGCCGACTTTTTGGTAGAACTTTCGCTCTTTCTTTCCAGGGGGATGTCAGATGTCTGAGACGGTTTTAATTTTACATAGGAATCCAATATTTAAATGTGTTCAAGGGTTGATGCTGTGCTCAAAATAGAGTGATAGCTTATATATATATATACTGACGCAAGCCCAATTCCACCGTGATCTTAATTGGATGAATAATCGCTATCTATGGGTGTTTATACCATCAGGTAAAATCCGTAAAATCAAACCAAAATCAGTGCCTTTTGGTCCGGTCTGCTTGGAAATTACATTTGGTTTAGTTTGATAATTGCAAAGGTCCTTCGAACTAAACCAAAGTAGTAAGTTACATAACCTGAATTAAATCACATATTTATGTTAATTTTACTTACTAATAATATTTTGCATATGTTTATACAAACTAGATAAATATTTCAAAATTATCAAGATAAAATAAATCATAATTATATACATTGTATGTAGATAAAATATAATTTAAATCAAAGTAAATAAAATCATATATATAGAAATATATCTATATTATATCTTAATAGAGTATTGTTTCAATTTGTCTGGTTTGGTTCACAGGATTATGCTTGATTTTGTTTGGTTTGGAAAGAAAATCTCAAACAATCAAACCAAATCATAAAGACCCCCAATAATATATATAGCACACCGATTGCAAGCGTGTGACATAGAATAGGTTGGTCTGAAAACATATATCTAGCTACATTATTCAGCAAGAAAAAAAAATCAAAATGTAACATTAATTGGAACATCAGGTAGCCTAATATATGACAAGATGGATTCTTGTACGCAGAAGGCAGAATTTAGAAGAAGAGCAGAAACGACTTGCTCATTTTACTAATATCTTTTTGATCCACAAGTCTTTATGTTATTAGGAGTCAGTGGTTGTTCAAATATCTATATATATATGTATATAAAGATGTATACATATTTATATTAAGATTTATAAGCGCTATTCACTCCTGTGACATGAATCTTTATCAGACTCCTCAATATCAAAATTGACGTTGGTGACCCCTGAGTGGAAAACACAGCATAACATGAAATTATAGGGACCAGAGCTATTCAACAGAAATTAACAGCTACCTAAAAAAAAAAAAAGGTCGGAGGGACCGGCCCTACCGGATGAAGTAGGGTGTTAGACGATTGATTATGAAAAAATATAAATTTATAGATTTTCTTCTAGCTGGGGTTATACATGGTATAATTAATCCTTTTTTGTTGTCACACAGTCGCAATTTTACGTTTGCACCTATCTTATATTTTATTTTAATATATAATTTCGACACAAAACTGTGCACAAGCATTCATTACGTAACTAAACACCTCATTGCTCTCATTAGCTAACATAGCAAGGATAATTTGATAATACCCAACACTCTTAAGCTCTTTGGACATGATAATTACCCAAAATAAAAATGGCCACCCGTAAATCTCTGCTAAAAGAAAAAAAAACTTGCTTAAGTTTGGTAAGAGCTTAAGAGTGTTGATAATTACCCAATAACAATAGAAAAGAAACTGGTATCAATGTTTCGCAATAATCCACTTTGAAGTTTGGTAATATTTTAGTTTTGGTATGAGGTAACTCTCGGAACCAACAATAAGATGATGTACGTGTCAGGCATTGGTTGGACGTTGCATTTATTTACTGCAGTCTGACTGTAACAAAAAAATTATCATTGGGCGTCATGCAAATAACTTGGTTTTGGAACCGAATAACATAAATGTTGCTTTCAGCCCATTGACGAAGGGAACCCAAATAGGCAGGCCCAAGATTCGGCCTGTATAGGTCCAGAAAGGCCCTTACTGTTACTGGGCCTTCATGGATCCTACTGGACTTTGATAACGACCTTCCGAACCACAGCACTGCATCCACCTATCACAAGCAAGGGGCAAGGCTATCTTTTAAGGGCCTCAATAAAAGATAGTATGGTATGATATTAGTTTTGAAACTAACGATAGACACATCGGCAAGAAAACCGAGTCTATCGAGTATTGAAGTAATTTTGACAGAGGTGTACACGATAGATACACAAACATATATATATATATATACATTAAAGCGACTACTATTTTTAGCCCGATTTTAAAATTCAGTTAAACTTAAATAAAATATATTTACTTGTAAACACCTCAAACCCATGACCATTTTGTCCGATTTATAGTAGCCCTGAGTAAAAAAAAAAACTAATAGAAAATGAAGGTGCATGATTGGCCATGCTCCAAGATAATAAGTATAAGTGATGCTAATATTATATGATTGCATGTAATAGGACAAAAAAAATGCATATGTTCCACACTAGACTGGATGATAATGGAGTATTTGGTTGCATTATAAATTGAGTTTTTGTTACAAAAATATATTTTGTCAAAAAAATTGTTAAAAAACATATGCTAACAGTATAATTTTATATTTTAAGAGTGGTTTCCGGACAAAAAGATGAGGCAACTTTTTTTTCCCTTTTTTGTTATCTCCTCTCTATAACAACTTTATCTCTTTATTTTGATATGAATTTATAACACGAAATGCACGAAAATTTGTCGGAACAATGATGATTGACGTACATCGATGAAATATGATAAAAGAATCATTTGTTTATGTGTTCTGAGCATCTTAACCTCAAACGCCAAGGTGTTGTAGTTTGTAAGGTGATACCAAAACAGGATCTCAGAATAAAATATTGATTATTTTAGCTCTTATTCTGGATGAAATATGACAAGGTATACGTCCTCGGCCTCAACGCTGGGGTTTATAAAGAAACATAATAATAATGTGCCACCAAACAAACAGCAGGCCTATCGATTTTGTGTACACTAGGAATTTCCAAAGATACCATTGATGCACATAAGAGGGTTGATTTCACCAAACAGACCAACACCCAGACTGTTCAAGTTGAGCAAACCAATGCATGAAACCAGGCATCACGGCAGTATGAGCAAGCTACATAGTTGCAACAAATTTCAACAGAAAATATAGATCATTCTCCATCCTATAAACAGATGCATTCAAAGCAAATCAAAATCCTTCAAGCAATCAACGGAGACACAGTCATCGTTACAGCAGCAGCAGAGCCCTGCTACGGCAGCACACCGGGCGTTCGGCGAATGCATGAACAAGCCCTGGAAGGATCAGAACGACAGCCAATTACATGGCGAAGTTCGCGTTAGAAAAACTGGACGGCCGGTGATTCCGTTGTCAAAATTTCTGGGAACGAAGACTGAAACATGTCGAAACGTTGTTTCTCTCTCGCCATTTTAGATGAAGCCCAAAGCATCTGTCGGGAATCGCCAGAAGACCTTGTCTCGCAGAAATCGTGATTCGCAAGGATCCCTGTTCTAATGGCGTCTATACACTTCTCGAAACGTAAATCAACGTTCAGGTAATATGATGTTCAGATCGGACTGTAAATTTAAAAGCAAATTGTATCGGGAAGAACACAAGTTCTGTTGCAGCATTTTTTTTTACTTAAGTAGTGTCCGATGGCACATTACAAAAGATGCCAAGTCCACGGGATCTAATCAAGCACAGTGGCAGTGAGAAGGATAAACTGATAAACTTGGAAAATAAATTATGTAAATACCTTTTCAGCGAGATCCATCAGACGGACGGATTACTTGGTGATGGCATAGATAGCGTAGATGATGCCGGGAATATACCCGAAGAACGTCAGCACCAAGCAGATCCAGAACTCCACCTGCAAACGCCCAAACAAACAGATCGATCGTCCCTCCCAAAATCAGAATTTACAACGATGTCACAGAAGAAAGGGACATACAACGAAGAAACGAAATGCTTCAGTTGGAAGAAAAAAAAACAAACACCAGAGCTTCCGTGACATTTTAGGACGAAACAAGACAAGCGGATAGGCTACCAATCAACCGATCGAGGCGCACATCAAGAAATCAGAAGAGTTAACATTGGGCGATCGAAAACTGAGTTTAAGAAGTGAGCAAATACCTCGCATCCGAACTTGAGGAAGACGCCGAGCGGGGGGAGGAGGATGGCCAACAGTATGTCGATGCAGGTGGCCGCGCTGTCCGCCATGGTTACCCGATTTCCTCGATCGAGAGGTGCGAACGATAACTGCGTCCCGTCCTCCCTTCCAAGGCCTCCGACGGCGACGAAAACTTACTGGTGCGGTGGCCTGACGCGGCAGGGGAGAGCGAGGAGGCGAAGAGAAGAGCGGCGCTTGCAGAAGAAGATCAGGGGAACGGACGGCGGTAACAGTCGGAAGAAACGAGACGTTTCGTCAGACAGACTGGTCCCCCTTTATACAGCAGGTTTCGTGGAAATTTTTCCGAAAAGATCAATAGTGGGTGTTTGGCTGCAAGAAAACGAAGATTTTTATTTTAATATTTAAAAATTATAAAAGAATTGGTTAAAAAGAGGTGTTCGACGATTTTGACAATTTCATATTTTAAAAATAAATTTCGTGTTAAACAAAAAAAGGAAATTTTATTTTATTTTGTGATCCTCCACTTTATTTGATCATGAACGGTAGTTTTTTTTGGTTATCACATCCTTTCAAATACGATAATTTTATGTCATTAGTTAGTTTACTTTTTATTTCAATATAATTTTTTATCATATGAATGTACAAAAAATTATCATACAATATAAGAGTTCACAAAAGAAAAAAATCTCATCTCTTCTTTATTCGATAAATAAAATTTTAAAAGATTAATATATATTATTTATTTTAAAGTAAAATTTTAATTTATCGTGCAACCCAACATGATAAAGAGTTCCGACTCATCGATAAGTTTGTTTGAGTAGACTTCTTCTCGCGTTGATAAAATTCAAGAGCTATTCGTCCATGTATTCAATTAATTATTTAGTTAAATATGCATCGGGTCGGACACAGCTCGACCCGAAAGCGACCCGGTTAAAGTATGTCCGGATCATGGAGTGCCGACAGGTGTGGTATGACCGGTAGACCACTCTCCACATCGGGGCCCCCTCGTCTGCGGCAGCTCCCGCAGCGGAACCCTCCCCCGGCGGTCCTTCGTCCGACGGCCCCCTCGCCTGCGGCAGCTCCCGCGGCGGAACCCTCCCCGGCGGTCCCTTCGCCTGGCGGCCCTCTCGCCCGAGGCTGCTTCCGCGGCGGCACCCTACCCCGGCGATCCCTCGTCCGACGGCCCCTATTCTCCCGCGGTAGATCTCTGTGGCGGAACCCCGCCGGGCCCCTTTCTTCTGCGGCAACCTCGCTCGCGGCGGACCCCTCCCGGCGGTCCCCTTCTCCGGCGGCCATCCCCGGTGGAATCCCTATCCGAGGCCCCCTCGCCGGCGAGGAACCTTGTGTTGAGGTTTCTTTTTACCGCTTCATCCTTTCGTGGTATTTTCTTTGGTTCTCTGTACCTAGCGTATTGTCCGTCCGGGTTTTGACCCTTGTTAGTATTATTAGCATAGTCGTTTTGAGGTCGCGTTAGGTTTGGGAGGGAGGGATGCTCCTCCCTCCCACTCTCCCTTTTCCAACACTTTACCTAAAATTTCTTTTAGGCATTTTGTACACTTTTGTTGTGTTGGATCTGTGGAGCTCGGCTTACTTATGTTCGTTTCGTTTTTTTTTCTGCGTCGGTGTCGTATGTAGTCCAAAGACCGGGTTGTAACTCAGGCTTTGTCACCTTTAGCGTTTTAGACGCTAAATCTCTCCCGAGACCGTTGGTTTGGACTTTATCCACTCCTGTTTGGAGTGATCTTCCGGTCTCGTTAGCTTTACAAACTCCCCGAAGGAGTTCTTACTTGGACCACCCGACCACGTTTGCACCTGTGTGTGCCGGTCAACTCGTGGTGGTACAGTCTCTTCTTGGAAATTTCCTTTTCCAAGATCACTTTCTTCATGACTCGGTCTAGTGTCTGTGTTGGTTTCTCTTTGTACAAACCATGTAAGCTCTTTAGTCTTGTTTAATGAATATGGTCCTGTCTTTGTTCAAAAAAAAAAAGACAGGTGTGGTATGACCCACAAGAATCATGCTCCGTTCGATAATGGATCTTATTACATTGAGAGCGGATCTCCCTGGTTGTTCGACTGAAAGAGTCTCTCTTTTTTTTTTGGTCAACAAGCAAAAAATATATATTAATATAGAAAAAAAACATCAAAATTTACAAAATCATCCACGCCCTTTAGGCGGAATATCCACCGGTGCATCCAGCTGCACCTGATCCAAAACATCAAAAGGGAGAGAAAATAAAGACGCCGTCCAGTTGAAATTCCGTGATTGTCGAAGTGTCCACCGCGCCAAGCGATGGGCGGCTTCATTTCTCTCCCTAGGGCAAAAGTCGACGGCAACGGAGACGGCCTCAAGGCGACGCCGACAATGGAGAATACAATTGGTAAACCTGCTCCTTACAATTAATAGCATTAACCACCAAAAGCGCATCACTCTCAATAATGATAGAACAACTTTCCAGAAATGAAGACGAGCAGGCCTGTTCGATAGCTTCTGCCTCCAGCAACAAGGGATCGACTGAGGTGGAAATCACAGCTTTCCACTCCAAAATGCTTCCACAGAAATCTCTTATAAGCACGCCGATAGCCCATTTCCGACCGTCAGTGGCTGCATCAACATTGAATTTTAGGTGAGTTCTAGGCGGGGGAATCCACTGCCGACTGATATGAATGTGAATACATTGATACTGCGAACATAAAAATTTTGTTTCCCGCTTGATTGATTCAATGATTTGAATCGGATGTTGATGAAGGTTTTCCATAGCAGCTTTATGATTTTCGTCTATGTCCCATCTAGCAGAAGAAAAAAGAGAGATTAAGGGGTCAACATGGATCATGGGCCGACCAGCTGAGGAGCTGGCCCAGCTCAAAAGGGAACTTCCCATCTCAGCCGGAGAGAGATGTTCATGGGTTGATATTTTTCTTAATCTTTCTCGAACTAAACCAAACTACCACTCGAACTAAATCAATATAATTTGATCATAATTTGATCATATTTTATTAAGATATAACATATGTGTCAATGTACGGTTTTATTTATTTTTTTAAATTATATTCTATCAAAATTTAATGTATATGTTCATCTATTTCATTAGTTTTTTCTTAAAAACTTCTGAAAAAATTTTTATTTCATATATAAATATAAATATTATTATATATAACTTAAAATAAATATTAAAATATAATTTAACTTATTCATTGATTTCATTTAAGTCTTAAAGATCAAACCAAACTAATTCGAATCAAACCAGACCAAACCCGGCCCAAAACTAACGGGGTGTTTGGTTGTATGATAATGAAGGTTTTTGTTTAAATTTTTAAAAATTGTAATAAAACTTGTTAAAAGAGGTGTTTGGTAACCATGACAATTTTATGTTTTAAAAGTGATTTTCTTCTTAAACAAAAAAAGAGGGTCTCACCTCTTTCTTTTTTCTTGTGGTCCCCCACTTTGTTTGGTCATGTGTGGTAGTTACTCTTTTTTGTAATCACACCCCTTCAAACATGATAATTTTATGTCATGAGTTGGTTCACTTTTTATTTTAATACAATTTTTTATCATGAAAGTGTACAAAAAATTATCATGCAACCAAACACCCCATGAGAGTATACGTTGCCTGAGGTCTTGCGTGTTATCTAGCACAAGACTCTACTAGCTGTCAAAAGAAGCTGTAACATAAAAATTAAACGTAAATGCCATTGTAAGTGCTCGCATTACTGATTTATGGAAAATACAACATGATGTACAGTTATTGGATAATTCATTGTATTAATATAAAAGATTGCATGGTAGATGGTGCTACTCAAGTATTGAAAGTACACTCATATGGGGTCCATTATTGATTAATACGCACATTTCGAAATTACAGAAGACCAGCCGAATGCCATACTACATTTTAGGGGCATTAATAATTTGAATTAGTTCCATTTTCCCGAATCAAACCAGCCTCGGCTCAGGGGTATTAATACATATACGTTAACGATATAATCATGTTCAACGAAATCTGTTCATTCCGGGATAAAATTAGAACGTCCTTGCCCAAACTTAGTTTTTTTTTTACATATATAATTCTTTTTCGAACAAAGTTGGATTGATATGAAATAAAGCAGTGATTCGATCTTGAATAGATGGCTCAACTGATTAAGATAGGCAGAAAGGGAAGGCCTGATTTTTCATTTTTATTTTCGACGAGAACCCAAAAGAAGGGCTGAACAGTCTAATGCCACTTTGTCGATTGATGACTACAGTATCCGATGCTTCTGGTCCTCCAAGGTTTGTATTCGCTTTGATCAACCAAGACCATCGAGAATCACAACCAAAGTCCAAATTGAGTGGATGCCATTCACATCTCATATATATATATGTATAGAGAGAGAGAGAGAGGGGGAGAGAGAGAGAATGAGACATCAAGCTTGTCTTCCTTCTATGTTCTCTGTTTAGATCTATGTGGGGATCACTGGTTGGGGGAAAGGGAAGACAGGACTTCAGCAGTACACATTTGGACAAACTGGCAGATGTTCTCATCAGATTATTTAGATATGTATTTTGCTGTGATAGTTAATTAAGGCCATCTATCTAGTTAAGAATATCGGTGTGTGCATGTATATGTTTTGGTCTAGCTGAGGTTGTTGGAGATGTGATGGCAGCAGCACACAAGAGGCACAACATGCCAAGGTGTTGTTTGGTACGGGGATAACTTGGTGATAAATCTGGGTTATCCTCAAAATTTCGGGGATACTCAAGTTTATCCCCAAAATTTTATGGTGCCAAACATGCCATAAAAGAATAAACATAGGTCTGATCGATTAGCCCTAACCCCTTCGGCCATAGAGATAAATATTAATGCCTATGAGAAACCATGCATTAATTTGGTCACCCGATTAGCCCTCACCCCTTCGGCCATAGGTTTGATGGGTTGATTAAACCTACTAATTTGGTCACCTGATCTAGTTCACTAGTTCGGTCTAATCTTGTATGTATGCACACATACACATATTACAGTGGACAAAACAAAGCTATCTCACCTTTTTCAGAAAAAAGAACAATGCTATTTTGGACGAAAAACAAAATAAAAGTAATAGTGGCAATAGGTTGGGCCAGTTTAACCTGAAGAGGGCTCAATCAGTCTACATGGAAAGGCTGGGTTGGGGTGTTGTCGAACCTGGCTCGACCTATTCAAACTTCGGGCCGACTATACCGATTCCGACCACACGGCCCAACTCGGTGGCTCTTGCCACCGGGATTGGCCAAGCGACGTTGGGTTGTGCAACCCGGGGATCACTGGGTGCCCTGTACCCTTTCCAAATGTCATGGAGACATGATATAAAAAGTCAGCGTAAGATAACATCAAAATCCGTAGATTTGAATAGAAATGAATAAAAGTTAGTCGATAAGTTTTTGTATATTTTAAAAAAAATCTATGTTTTCTTAAATTTTGGATCCAAACTGGGTCGATTCGGACCGAGTCGGCCGGGTTGGGCCAGGGCCGACGCAGAATAGACCCAAGACCCGGCTTACCTTTTTGATTTAGTCTGATCTAATCTATATTATATTATTGACGGAATTTGGCCCAATTCAACTTAATATTTCATAAGCATATATAGTATATTTTGCCGAATTTGTCTCAGTCCACCACACAGTACTGCTTCCGGTGGATATATACATTCGCTAGTTCTGTCTAATCATGTATGCACATACACAATAAATACAGTGGAAAAGAAGCCTTGCACCTTTTTCAGAAAAGCGATGCTATTTTGGATGAAAAGCAAATGGAAGTAGTAGTCTCGATAGGTTAGCCCGAAGAGGGCTCAAGCAAGTCACCGATCCCTAGGATAAACGAGAGGCGCCTGAGTCGGGGTGGGGTGTGGGCTGACCCAACCCAATCGGAATTCTGTCTCTGACCCTCCAGCTGCCGCCATGGTTGGGCAGGTCACCTAGGGTTTGTGCGATCCAGTGATGTCGAGTCACCCAACAGCCCTTGTGCTGGCCATTAATTAATGGGGGTTTATATACGTATTATTTTGTCTATTCTTAATATAATGCACTCTTCCCAAATATTCTGGAAAGAGTACGTACGTACGTATATAGGTAAAATATAAGATTCAGGTAAAACAAATATGTCACGGCCCATTAAATCAGTTGATTGACCCAACAACAATATTAATTAGGAATCTTCCCTAGAGGTCACTCGTCGTCGGTCTACTCTGAATAGAGCACATTTAATTTTAGAATTTCTTCGACTCAACCTCCGAAAAATAGTTAGCCGATGTTGTTCGTAGTCCGCTGATTTAATATCTCAACATATTCACGAACCGAGATGTTACAAAATAAAAGTAATTTGACGAACTTCCGTCAATTTTTCTATTTTTCTGAATTTTGGATATATACAAACTGGGTTGAGTCGGATCATGTCAGGTTGAGGTGGGCTGACCCATAATCAATGGACCCGACTTATCTTATTGACCTAATTTGGCCCAATTAAACTTTATGTTTTATAAGTATATATATAAATTGTTTCCAAATTCAACAAACCGATAACATAGTTATAAAACTAATTAACTTATTGTCGATAAGGAGAAGTGACATTTACCGATTAAAGGGAGGGACCGTACCCAAAAGGTGACACACCGGCCGGGTACCTTGCATGTGGGAGATCTGTAGCCTATATAATAAGTCGGCCGGGGCTCACAACCAGCTGCTGTGTGTGTGTGGCCTGAGAAGAACCTAGGGCTAGCTCGTCTCCATTACCACCCCCAATGAAAACATCGATCGATCGGGGTGTGGGAGGGTAAGAGAGAGGTTGCAGCTGGATATATATAAGCTCAACACCGGGCCGGCCTTAAAGTCAAGAATGCTATATATCTTTGACGGTTAGCCTACTTCTGTAATATCTGATTTTTTTTTAAATATTATATATCACCCTCTTTTTTACCTTCTCCTTTTGCCCCTCATTTTTCCCAATTTTTACCCGCATCGGAACCGCCTTACTATGCCTCCCTCCCTCTCTCGATTTTCCCCCTCCCTCCCTCTCTCGATTCCCCCTCGCGGCAGCTCCCTCCGGTGTGCCTGCGCAGACCCCAGCCCCCCTTCGCTCCAACGCTGTCCACCCCCCCCCTCCTCTCTCGGCCACCCCCGTGGCCCCGCGGCCCCCGCCCCCTGCTCTCTCTCGGCCAGCCGCGAGGACCCGCCGCACCCCCGCCCCCCTGTTCGCTCGGCTGCCAGTGCGGACGCGCCCAGCAGCCTGCAGCCCGCAGCCCGCAGCAGCCGGCCCCCCCTCCGCGCGCTGACCAGCGCCGCGCGGGCGCTTCCCCTTGCGCGCGCGGACGCGCCAGCAGCCCGCAGCCCGCAGCCGTCTCTCCCCTGGGCACTCGGCTTCGCCGACCGGCGCTCAGCCACCCATTCACGGCCATCCGCCGCCCCCAACCCCGCGGCTGCCTCTGCCCCCTCTCTCCGGCGTACCCTGCTGCCCAGCTGCAGCTCTTTGGACCCGGACAGCACCCCCCTGTTGCATGCGCCACCTCCTCCACCCGGATTGCTACAGTGCTGTGGTAATGCTATATTTTATTTTTTTCCCTCCTTTTTCACTCCCTCACATCATTTTTATTATGTTCTATCCATGTCATACCTACATGCCTTTGAATGCTTGCAGCTAGCACCGATTGAGGGAGAAATCCTTGCTTTGCCGATTCCAACGTCGTATTAGCTCCGGATCGTTTTATCGACGCCTTTCTGGTAGGCATCCCGGACATGTCTATTATCACTAAATTTTTATTGAAAATATTTACATGACTTGTAGATAATAATGAAATAGATAGATGTGTGATTTAGAAGAGTGAAGGTATCTTTAGTTGCCTATTTTGATTTATTTAGCATGTAATTGCAAGTCAATTAGTGATGATTGTATATATAATTAGCTCTATCATAGTTAATTGATTATATTCTTGCACGATATGTGGTAAACCTTGATTATTAATTGTCAACCCTATGGATTATGATTAGTTCTCTTAGTCCTTGATTTATATCGTGCTTAATGTGGTAGGTTAATCAAATTAGAGAGAATCCGATTTAATTATTAAATCTGAATTTTCTGCAACACTATCAATCTTTCATATTGTGGTTATTTTAGGGGTCTACGTCATGTCGATGTTGGCATAGCATGCTTATGTATAGAATGTCGTTTTGTTTAATGATGATAGATAGCGTGCTAGTAGCAGGAGCGTCAGTATCATGTCTACGTGTGTCTTTTGTTAGATTGTGAAAATGCATGGTTTACTAGCTTGTCTATTGGCTATCATGGTGGTAGGGTCTTCAATTTAAATGTGATAGTTTGTCATCGCAAATTTGTTTCATATTGTATGAGATTGATCATTGCATAGTATGAGATGCATTGTGATGCATGTGTGCATTAAAGAAATTTAATGAGACCGAGCTATACTGGACTAGTAGTCGTGTCCGTGGGCGGCGCAGCTTAGAACCGTACTGGTGCATCCTTCGATCCCGGATCCCGCGGGTTATCCTAAGTGCCACCCCCGCCAGGGTGCACGCTACGGGATTTAGCTTAGTATACAATTACTCTACATATATGGTAGATCTGGTCATAGCTCGTCGAGATCGCAAGACGACGTTTTCCTTGCGAAAAATGAAAATGCTGATGTTTCATGTAGTGGATAGATGCATTGTAGAGTGGTATCGGTGTTAGTATTTATGTAGTGTTCGTTAGTTCATTTAAGCATACATGTTTTGTATGATATGCATGGTATGTCCTTTAGTTAGTGTTGCATTGCATAACCTCTCCTCATACTTTATATATTTGTGAGAAGCCCTCTTTGGTCCTAGTGGTTGGTAGGTTGGTTGTATGTCTTAAAAATTTGTGGAATGCCAACTTTCATATATATATATATTGTTTAGTTTTATATGGTATATATCAAGTGCAGGTTGGGTAATGTATATGTATCATGTTAGGGCCTTTGGCTATCCAATTTGGTGGATGATGGGATGTTTACTGAGTTGTTATGACTCACTCCAATCCGTTATTATATTTTCAGGAAATCAAGTTTAGCGCAGCAGAAGCTTGTTGGTATGGACTCTAATGAATGATTTGAGCAGTTATTGTGCAATTTAGACCGGTATATAAATGCTTAGATTGAATTTTTATTACGTGATTTGTGATAAATGAATAGTGTTAGAATTATGAACTGGGACCCGTGTCTTCAAGTTTTTTTCCAAACCGATGTGTTTTTGGGGGTTGTTTCCCCGGTTACGTCGCCGGATTATTTTCCGTTGTGCAGGTTGAAATCCGGGTCGTGATAACTTCTTTGAAAGGCAGGCCGAAGACAATATGCCTGCCTGCTGTCGAATCTATATATCCACCGGCTCTCGGGCAGACAGGCTCTCGATCGGAGCATTGTTGCCATCGACCTTGCACGACGGTCCTGATTTATCGCTTGCTCTGATGGGGACGGCCGAGCACCGATTCGTGCAAGGGGCGAGACGTACAACTGATCTTTTTGACCCCAAAGTCCCTGTCATGTACGCACTAGCTCATTCGATCGTATGCTACATGCATGGAATTAATGATCGATTATATATACATCTCTCTCTTTCCGGAGCAGATCGATGGGTTTAAAATCAACATGGAGTAAGGAAGACACGTACGTACGTATTCCCCTTTAATTTACACGCGGCGACCGCGTCCGAAACTGGTGTGATCTGACTCCTGGTTACTCTCCGGCCGTTTTCAGTTCATGTGATAGGCAAATTAATCAGTGTCATCGATCTTGCAGACCTGGGCGAGTGTTTGCGGCGGATACGGTGTGGAGCCGAATGTCGACTCTGCGAACCAGGAGAGTTGCAGAGACAGAGAAGAAAATATATTGAAATTTACATGGCTCGGGAGTAATGTCTTTCTACGTCCACGGGTGGGTGAAGATGAACGATTTCCACCGCAGAGGATCTATCAAGTACAAATGATAGAGAATCTCGCATGATCAAAATAATATCTTCCGAGAGAATATAAAAATAGAAAAAAAAGAGAAAAGAATAGAGTACGAGATGTGGTGGTGACTTTCTTGCTTCCTTGACTTTGTCCCCTTCACATATATTTTCTTATATTGTAAGAACGTCTATATATACTTGGAAGATTTTTTTTGGATATCTCTAAAAATATATATATCTAATCACTTTCTAAATGTGTCTAAACAATATTTAAATATTTTTAGATATGTCTAGAAGATAACTCTTTCTCAATATGTTTAGAAGAGTTTAGAAAGATTCTTATGTAGACGGAGTCATCTTTTACCGGTGAATTTAATTTTTCCTTTTTTTTTGATGAAAGGCACACCAAGATTCATTAAGACCATCTCGTCAAGAAATTAAAGATGTCCTTCGGGATAATTTAGCCTTGCTTGTTGGTTCCTAGCTATTTATATTATCATGAGTACCGATCTTCTCGATTGGTATTTGGAAGGAGCCTACTCAGTTGGCGAGGAAAACAGAGCATATATATAATTTACATCTCACACGGTACTTAACCAAACTGCAGGCACACATGATCGATCAATGAGAGGCGTCACAACACATTTTTATTAACCTTTTATATTTTCATAGTTCTGACCCGTATTTTAATAATATCTTCATTTTTACTAACCCTTATTTATTTATTAATAATATTCTTATTATTTTAGAAATTGTGTGTGTATTTATCAGCGATCATAAATAAGCCGTTTACACAGTTAATATATATATATATATATAGGATCATGACCGACACAGCTAGCATGGGATCGTATGGTGGGATTTGAATATATTCTACAGTGGAAATCGTGGGTAGACTAACAGTATTAATGGAGCAGAAGCCTGATCCACAACGATGGAAAGCATTTCGTTCCTCGAAATATTGTCTTCTCGTTTATTCATTCTCTTTAATTCTTTGATGGGAATCAGATCAGGGTGATACGAATAGGTTAAGGACTAAACAACATAATTTCATTGGTTTAAGATCTGTTTGGTTAGAGTAGTAAAAATAATATTATATTAATATTGATATTGACATTTTTAGAAGATGAAATATCAATATCAAAACGGACACAAATTGACATTTATATTATATAGCACATGTTTATTGTACTATAAATTTTAAAATTGATATTATTAATCAAATATCTCGAGATAAATATTATTAATATTAATTTTAAAATTGATAGTAATAAAGGTGTCCGTATTAAGTAAGGATGGCAACGAGGACATTTGCAATTAGAAGGGCTCTTCGATTACTCTCACGTTATCTCTTGGAGCTGGAACTCAGTGGTGAGAACATATTTGTTGTGCCTGTATACGTTATGATAACACCGATCGAGCTTCAAAATTTTAAGTAGCGTGCACGCACGGTTTTGAGTAGAGTAACATATATATAGAATCGAGTCCGGATCACCTGAGGAGGGCTCCTGAGGGAGCCCCCTCAGGTCAGACACATGACCCACATAAATGTGGGTCACATCAAGATCTAAAAGTTGATTAAACAGCGGATGTGACCCACATTTATGTGGGTCATGTGTCTGGCCTGAGGGGGCTCCCTCGGGAGCCCTCCTCAGGTGATCCGGACTCATATAGAATCATAGATGCTCTACCACGCCTTGGATTATAGAGATGGTGGTCGGATGGCTGGTCCAGGGAGGGCGAAGGACCACAGCTTTGATCTCTCTCTCTCTCTCTCTGGCACACACACACACACGCATGCAGAGCCAAAAAAAACTAAAAAAAAAAAGAACACAATGAAAGAGATGGATGGAAGAAAGAGGGGACAAGCTTCATCTTCACCGTAGAGAACTCCACGAGATTTGTTATACCTTCTTCAACTTCTATCCCCACTGACAGCGATGGGTCTGTTTGTTCGTATTGTTTTCGGAGTCAATCTGCGAAAGCAACATGTGCAGTATGCAGAAACAAACAAAGAGCGCAAGGAAATGCTTAATGTCTTCTATATCTTGTGTGTTGTATGACTATACACGATCTTTAGTACGCCCTATACAACATCTCTTTCCTTCTTGCTCCGCTCCTTATATATATGATCGAGCTACTAATTGACCGGGAAGACAAAATTTCCGAAGAGAGGGAGAGATCTTAATTAATTTGGTGAGAGTGGCAGAAGAAGGGCGCTGATCGAGGGCGTCAGCACTAAGTGTCAGCCTTGGTGATCTTCAGCCTCTTCACAGATGTCACAAACATCCTGCTTAACCAAGAACGGATGACACAGGATTGTATCATCAAAAGAGGTGAGGACACATAACTAATAAACATGGTATTAGAGAACTAGAGAGAGAGAGAGAGCTTACTCCCATGGGACATCACCAACCATCATCCAATCTCCTTCCTTATCTTCGTATGTCAGTATGTAGGTCTTGGTGGCCGACACCTGAGAAGGATCAGAACCTTCAAGGGAACAAAAAAAAAAAGGAACAGATTGAGACAAATCTTTGTTATTCCGACGAATTCAGATATATATAAAGATGTGGAGAGGACCGATGATGTGGGCTTACAATTAATGGTGGTCCTAAACATGCGCCTGAGTGTCATCAGAAGGTCGTCGTAGCCGTCGTGTGCGAGCAGGTCCAGCTTTCTTCCAATGGGGATCCCTTCCATGTACACCTTGACGAACAAGGTACCGGCCTGTTGCCGCGGCGTTCTTCCTCCGGCGAGCGCGTTGTTCTGGCGGGTACTTCTGCCGCCGGACCCGTCCGAATTATGGTACTCAGTACTGACGGATGCGGCCATATATACACAGAACAATACACATATAATCGAATTACTGAATATGGGCAAAGGGGGGATCGATATAACTTGGAGACGAAAAGCAAATGCTAATTAAGAAAATGTAATCCAACACACACAGAGCGACCAAGAATCCAGAAAAGTAATGCAAATTAGGTGCTACGTCCTAGCTCAATTAATTAAATGTACAAGGAGGGTAGAATATTTGCAGAAAATTAAGAGGGAAGAGCTCTGAGATCGGAGAGGCCGGATTTTTAGATCAGTCGACGGCTTACCTCGCAGCGAGGGGGCCGTTGTGATGAGAATCGGCGGCTGTGGAGATGCTGAGGCCGAGCCTCAGATCGGTGCTCAGATCCCTCTTCAGCTGGTTGGACGAGGAGGAGGACAGTGAGGGGTGGCTGCTGCTGTCGATGGAAGAAGAAGGTGAATGCCCTCCTTGTCCTCTCATTTGCGAGGACCGAGACGGCGAGTCCAGCGCGCGCCGCTGATGAGTCGGCCTCTCTGTATATCGACCAGCTGCGTCTTCCGGCCGGACTTCTCTGGGATATGGAAGAAGACGGACGGGCTTCACTTCATATAGCAGTAAGTAAGTACTACTGGGCAGAGAGAGAGAGAGAGAGAGTTGTCTGTCACGTCTCGATATGCTTCCCTTCCCCCTCCACATGCTCGAATCCATATGACCACATCCTTTTCGCGATCGTAAACATACCGTCGTCCTTCCAAGGTATATATATATATACATATATACGATAATTACTGATATTAATGTATATATTAATCTCCCCTTCTTGCGCTAGGTACTTACTGAGTTTTAATATGTACGTTTGTTAATTTCATGTCTGTCTGCTTGCTCTCAGTCTCGACCTGAAGCGTCGCCGTGTCGATCGGTCTTAATCTCGGTCAGCTGATATACGCCGGCCGGCCGGATGAACTTGGATCTTCGAACCGTCCCGGCCGCCCGCGCCAATAATCAAGACCACTCGGACGCGACCCGCGCTCGTGGGAGGCTGCGGAAGGCGGGCGGTCGTCTGAGGCGATGATCGGCCGGCGGCATCTAATTTCCGGCCGGAGCTAGCTGCTCCCGTGCGGCGACGGTCGCTTCAAGAAAGCTCCTCCCTCCGGGGAGCACGAGACGGGGCACGTGCAACTGCCGACGACCCGCGCGCGGCCACCGGCGAGGGAGAGGGCTCGGCTGCAGGCTGCCGATCAAGGACGACGGTCGACCTAACAGGGCCAGCCGGGGCTCCGTCGGCCAACGCGCGGCCCGGCAATTTGTTCGCGCGGTGGAAACAAAGACGGCACGGCACGGCCGGCGCCGGCGCCGCTGCGTGCCTGTCCCAAGAGAGATGAGATAGATAGATAGCTAGGTGTGATGGCGACACTTGGACCTACCATCGCTATCTTCATCTTCATCGTCTCGGTGCCCAGTACACTACTGCTTCTACCGAAGGCCAGGCCAGTCCGCCGGCCGGCCGGCGATCAGCTAGCTAGCCAGCGCCGCGCAATTATAAAGGCTGCCCGCCTGCCTTCCTAGATCAGGGTGGTCGACGACGCCGCCAAGTAAGATCCGGCAGAGACATACACATACATCTACTCTCGTTAGGTTCGTCTCCTGGAGCGAAAGGGGCGTCGTGTCACTCCAGCCGCGGGGGAGAGGAGACTGTGCACTGTGCAGTTGGCGGTCAACTTCGCCCTTCCCCGTAGTGGGGGGGTCGTAGGCCGGAAGCGAGCCAACAGCAAGACAACCCTTCATGCCCATATATATGTGAACGGAATTCGAGCGACTGAAGAAAAATTAGGGTCAGGGCGTCGACGTGTTAATTGATTGTCTGTTATATACATTTATATGTTGTGCCTGCCAGCAGCTGTCTGCACATATATACTTGGAAATAAATCAAACAAGACATGATGCACAACTAGTTACGAGCAAACATGGGACATGCGGAGGAATATTAATTCTAGATTAATATCCTTTTCAATTTTCTGTGTCTTCAGCTCGATCGTTAGAGACAATATATAGAAACAGGGGCGCAACTAGTAGAACCACAGGGGGTACTGTGTATATAGTAGGTAAATGCATATCTTGGTGTCCTCTCCAAATCTTGTATCTGTACATCTGATCGCCCCCCCTTTGCTTGGGCGTGAAAGAGGGAGAAAGTTATTAAAACGAGGATGAGATGGTTTCTAGCTAGTTAAGGGACCATCCCCAGGGACATGAGGTTAGAGGGCATTAACCCACATCCTTTTATACTACTAACTAATTATGGCTAGGGTTTATGCATGTGCTCTGAGAAATTGGAAAGCTAACTTTTTTTAAAGCTTGAAGGGCCTCATGCATGCGGTTAATATCAATATATATTGGGCCAAGATTTGATGTGCTAGATAATTGGAAGATGCAAGGCAGGATCAGTTGATGAAAGGCGGGTCCAACACCCACTTTAATGTCATGTTACATGTATTTTAAAATGATGGTACCAAGGTTGGAGGACCCCCTAGCTATATCATATATATACTTACTTTGAAACAACCCAATATAGAGCATATGACACTTCCAATATATACCCAGTAATTCACTTCATCAAATGATATTTCATTGTGACCTTTCTTCACAGCCCCCGCTCTTTCTATCTACGGAGACCAATTAATGAGGCCATGGTGACTATATACTTCATTTTCCTCTTTCTTTCTGTCCCCGTGATAAAATAACTTATCCAGGAGAAGATAGCAACCTTAACCCGGCTAAAATTTGTTCTAAGGTTTTACGTGCGAATGTCTTCTTGTAACGCATTTTAATTGTACGCAGCCATTGAATATACGTACGTGTCTCTCTCTCTGTACATATATCAGTCGTATAGAAAATGTCCTGAGAAAGAAATCAAGATCTTATCGGGGTGGGTATTTCTACCTCCCTTTGTTGATGTCCATGCAAGCTAACACAGGTATCGTTCAGGTTAAAATAGACATATTAGTACTTTATATTAACACTACTTTATTCAATAGTCAATTTGTTTTCTTCTTTCACTTTTTCTTCCCATGTTGTCATTGGCTCGCATCCTTTAATATTTCCTTGCAGTTTACAAGTATCACTAATTTTTTTGGTTCTCTAATATAAAGTCATAATTATCACTTCCACTCATTGAAAGATATAGCTAAAGTTGTTGTTAATAGTGAATAAAAATTGTCAAATTTAATGATTGTATACCTATGAAAAAAAAGTTAATTAAGTTGAGCTAGACGGGAACAAAGATAAAATTTTGTAGGATCAATAATATAATACTACTTCCAGCCGGGCTTCACCTGACTCATTAAACACCCCCCCCCCCTCCTAGAGCGAATACAAATTAAGGGAAGGATCTGCTGAACAGTAGCCTAGTGGTCTTGCTTATAAATATATATACACACACACACTCGGCTCTCAATCGATCAATAGGGAACACATGGTACTGTGCCTTTATGTCTGTCTGATGGGAGAGGTTGCTGAGTTTCAGAAGTTGGGTGGGGATGGGGGGGTGGAAGGTCACGACGTCTCTTAATTAGACCAGAGAGCTGGATTCACATGGCGACTCCGAGGAGAGGAGACATGCACTCAATTCTTTGTTCCCTCCTGGAGACAAGACCTTCAAAAGAAGAACATTCTTCTTGAAAATCTCTCTCTCGCTCTCTCTCTCGTCTCTTCTATCAAGTCAAATCCCTCATTTTTTGTGTATCTAAGTTCACTGAACCGAGGTCACATTCCTCCACCACGGCATGCAAATCCCCAATTCTCGTGGGTCGTTCTCGTATAAAACCTTCTTCCTTGATTCCACAAAAATATCTGTAATATACACATGTTTTTTGTCCCAAAAAAATATACATGCTTAAATGAAAGCGCGGTCGACGAAAGGTTTTTTTTTATTTTATTTCTTCCTACGAGCAGACGACACGCGCATGCCTATTGCGGACAGTTGCTCGACAAGGCTAATAAAAGCGGTCCGAATTTCAACGAGGGGAAGGAAATAGAGATCCAGCTAGCGACGTGTTCTATATATATAGTTGGCTGATCCCCACCAAACACTGGGCAGGATTCTTGTCAAGCACGTACATGTGTGATCATAAACCGGAAGAAGGTGCATATTAACCTACTAACTAAATCCGATCCGCCTTATCTTTTAGAGCATGGTTCTTCTTCCTCGGACACCTTTTCATGTCTCTCGCTGCTGAAGAAATGGTCTCGGAAAGGGCTACAGGACTGCTCGATCTGTCGCGGAATGCAGTCGTTTGAAGCGTGCGTGAATGGGGGTAACTGCATGCATATGGTTTTGTTTATTCCATCTGATTGTCAATGGGATTCGGACGTTATATATGTATATATATACATACATATATATATATATATATTAGTCGATATATATTGTCTGACTGTGATACAAAACTATCTCAATGTCTTATACATAGCGTTGGATATCTTAATTATTTAACTAGCTAGCTAGCTACATATATTAACCCATCATGATTTCGGTGTGAGCTTGTGCCGGCCGGCGATCTTCCAAGACGTACGTACGCTTTGAATTGCACGAGTGTGTCTCCGGATGATCGAGCAAAGGGGTGTGGAAGGCCTTGCCAAGCACGGCCGTAGAGAAGGGTATACATACTATATATATATATATGCAAGCGCTAGCTGTTCCTCTCTTCCAGAACCCAATGCCCACTTTCAGGTGGAGCTTCAAAGAGAGAGGGAGATCGGGAGGATGAGTAGGGGGGGAACCCTTCTCTTGTGCTGTGTGCCCAATTCGGACCACCATTCCCTGCATCGGATTACACTGTCCCCGTTCCCCCGTACAAATAAACATATATATACATAATTAAGGGAGCTGATCTCTCCGGTTAAAAGCAGCTAGCTAGCTAGCCTTGGCGTCTGGATCTGCTCTAATTATATAACTAACAAGCTTTTGTGGCTAGCGAAGGATTTAATCACTCTTCGTGCTTAATTTCGAGTTCGCCATCAATCTCCGCCTTGTCCTCACACTAAAAAAAAGGTTAATGGAGAAAATTTCTTTGTTGTTCGTCACACCGTCACCAATTAAGTTGTCGCAAATAATATAAACGATAGTCTCAAGGCCGGCTATCGCTACTAACTTATGAATCGACAAATGAGGAAGCCATTGCAAATAAAAGTATATGCAATTGGCAGTAAGTTGTCATTACCAAAGAGAAACCGCAATTTCTAAGAGAAACCGCAATTTCCTAAGAGAAATGTTTGATTGCACGATGAATTGAATTTTTAATATAACTTTATATTTTTATAAAAAAATTTGTTAAAAGAGATGTTTGACAACTATTACCATCTTATATTTTTAAAGTGATTTTCTTCTTAGGCAAAAAAGAAGAGCTCACCTCTCTTTTATCTTGTGGTCCCCCTCCCACTTTGCTTGGTCATATTTGGTACTCTCTTTTTTTTTGTTATCACACATCCATCCAAACATACAATAATTGTACCTCAACGACTAGGTCATATTTTATTTTAATACGATTTTTTATCATGAAAATGTACAAAAACTTAATGTGCAAACCAAACACCCCATAAGAGTTGTGCATTTATATGTTGATTAATTGTTTATCTTCTTTGAGGAGGGATTATAACAAATGTCAAATCATAGAGGTATCGGCCGTTCGTCGTACCTTTTGCCTCATCAGCTTTGGAATTCTCTATTTAAAGACTTCTCCCCCGACCTGAACACAGCAAAAAGTATTATCCATTCCGTCTGCGTGGGTCTACGGGGTACGCTAAATTAAGCTGCACTTACTAATTAACAATTGCGAGATACATAGCTCCCGAAATTTTAGAAAATTAAAGGAACAAGTAGCTCCTACCCGACTTATCCACATAAACGACAACGAGCGACATAAGAAGGCACTGACTAACAAATGAAGTAACAAACAAACAAAGAGGATTCAAATCACCAAACCGAATCAAACGGACCACTTCAATTTGATTTGAACCACCGATTAATTTAGAGATCTTCTAAATCAGACTAAATCAGATCGAACAGACTAAATCGTTTAGATGAAGACATAATAAACTCATCAACAAAATAAGCAAGCATATTATACCTTCATAACAAAAATAAATATATTTATATAAGAGATTAAATTGTTTTATTATTTGATAAATTTTATTTTAAATCGAGTTGAATCGAGCTAGTTAGACTTGATTTATACATCTGGTTGAATTCAATTCAAATTTTTTTAAAAAAATAATAATCTGATACCGAACCCAATTGGAAAGGAGACGGCGGCGGCGTGTCGAGAAGAGAGGGAGGTGGCGTCGCCGAGAAGGCAGACATTTCAAAAAATAAAAAAAAATGCGATTCGGATCCGGGGGATCCAATCCAAGCGACGATGCTAATGATATATTGATGTGGATGTGGAATTCTCGTGTCCTTTTTAGACGAAGTTGCATGCCCTTAATTTATTCGTCTGCATGCCCTTAACTAATCCAACTACGTGTGTGTGTGTGCGTCTTTATATATACATATATATATATATATGTAAGTATATCCGAAGAAGATATTATAGTAGAGGCGCATTCGGGTGCGGGGTTTCCTGCTCACCGGAAGAAGCTACGTACGGATGAGGTCCCCTTGAACCGACACCAAGGCAGCATGTTCGGTTCAAGGTTCACATTTTGAATCTGGTGCCGCCTCCTCATCATCGCGCCCTCCTTCCAAAGGATATATGTTGCCTGGCGACGACAGATATATATGTACACAAGGACGCGAGGAAGGAAAAAGAGCACATCTTCGAGTTCTGCACAGGTGGCTCGTGGCCGAACAAAGCCGAGGGTTAGGATGTGTGCACGCAAGCGCGGAACCCCGCAATAAAAATTGCCAAGTCAATTCAGGTTTTGATGCCCCCTCCCCGTCCTTCTCGTGTATGCATGCATGCGCTCCCGTCATGGCAAAGCATATATCCATATGTGTATGCATGCATTGGGAGTACCCGTATCAGCACATCGTGCCGTTGTCCGTCAGCCACTCCCTCAGGGCGCGCGTCAAGCCGTCCATCCTCCTGCTCGCCGCCTGCAAGAAACAGTACTTCAGCCAGCCGCCCCAGCTAGTTCATGGCATCCCGCACATAGGAAGAAACAACGATCTCATGAAGCACTAATGATGGATGGTGAGCACTTCAAACTCCAGCACCAAAAATCAACTACATTGGGAAGATACGCGCATGACTTCCGAGATTGCGGGGGGGCAGACGTTTCTTTCCAGAGTGTTATATAGGAAAGTGCCTTAAGCGCTATTTTGCCCGTACCTCTGTCCGCTGTCAATTTTGAAATTGATAATGATAAAAATCACGCTATTAATATTACCATTGAAACTCGGTAAAAACAAAACAAAATACATAATATATACTAGTGTCCACTTGTATCAATTTTGGCATTGATACTCTGTACTCTGCGAATATCAACATCAAAATTGATATAATATCATTGTAAATATTCTAAACGAACGGGCCAAGTTTCATGACGTATTATTATTGCACAGATCTTGTTGCAACGGAAGAACAAAAAAACTGTATGGGGTGTTTGGTTGCATGATAATTTTTTGTACACTTTCATGATAAAAAATTGTATTAAAATAAAAAGTAAACCAACTCATGACATAAAATTATCATGTTTGGAGGGATGTGATTACAAAAAAAGAGTAACCACCGCACATGACCAAATAAAGTGGGGGACCACAAGAAAAAAGAAAGAAGTGAGACCCTCTTTTTTTGTTTAAGAAGAAAATCACTTTCAAAACATAAAATTGTCATGGTTGTCAAACACCTCTTTTAACAAGTTTCCTTACAATTTTTAAAAATTAAAATAAAAATCTCAATTATCATGCAACCAAACACCCCAGTAGTCCTTAGTGTGGGCCAAGACGTTTGGTAAATGCAAAGACTAACAAGCATTCAGCACCTCAAATCTTTAGAAATCAAAGCAAGTGCTGTATCGAAGACTTGCCTTGTGGAGGCTAGCGATCCTCGTGTTAGCATCAGCTATCTGAACCTCCACGGCTTCCTGGACTTGAAGGATAAGCTTTCTATGCGCTGCCTCTGCTTAGAAACATCACAAGCAACAATGCAAGGGAAAAGCATGAAGGGCACTATCCAAACTACTTCAAAGTCGCAAAGATAACAGTAAGGACATTGTTAAGAAACCTGGAGAACGATACTGCATTATCTCAGGGTCAGGGACATAAGATAGTACTCCGGAAATGTTGGTTTCTTACTTCCCACTGTGGTTGCCTTCCCTCAACTGAGGCTACTAGATTGCATAAGTTATATTACAGTCATGCAGTGGACGTGGCACAAAGAGAGACACCAGAAGAACTAAGGACCTGCTCGTTAACCCCAAGCATGAAATAATATTTCTGGACAATCTAGAAACGACAGCTAGCATGAACAAATAGAAGACACACATTGATTAAACTGGAAATCGATTCAGGCTGTTACTTGGGCTGTCCCAATTTTGCATTTCCAATTCTACTACCAAAAAAAAGTCTTGCATAGGCGTAGCCTATCGGACAAGCCCAATAGGCATAGCCTATCAGACATGCATTAGAGTCCAGTAGTGTAGTAGACAACACAGGGAGACTTAATATCTCCCTGCAACAGGATGCTCAACTCAACCTATCAATGAAAGGATGTTTCCTTAGGACTCCTAAAAACCTTCCCAAAGAGGGTCATTCACCAACTTTCCCAGTGCTCCACAAGTATGTTGCAATTTCCATAATGTTGATGAAATAACGATGAACATACGAACAAATAACATTGGTACACATGAAGCAAAGAATTCCATGTTGAGATCGGTCTGGGATCCACTAGGGTCTATGGGGATCAGACCTGACACGAACAGGGTGGGTCGATCTGTCAGAAGCCGAGGATCAGACAAGAGTTGGCTGATTCTAGTCCAACTGGGACATGACTCAGCCGGCTTGTCTGAGATCAGCCAATCTTGACTGATCTCAGCTACGCAACTCAGCTGAATTCAATCTGGGTCAGGAATCCTTGGCCAATCGTGGCTGAAGTTCACTCCAAGATGCACCTCCCCCCTTGGGATCATATTGCTGGTGCCAACCTCAATCCAGGATTTGGCCAATCCCAATCTATTTTGGCTGATCTTGCAAACCATGATAAATAAGGCAAACAAAGCATATTTGACGTGTCAATGCATTCAGGTAACTGTGAAGAGCTCACTTGAAATGGAGCCTATCGCTAAAGATCAAACAGATAGACCCAAGTGATAAACAAGAGGATGAGAATGGAACACTTACGGCATGTGAGGTTGTCTACATAATTTTAGAAATAATAATTAGATATTTAGGTTTGGTTATGGATATGTTATTCAGGCCTCTTTCTTAAAGCCTGGTTTGCATGATGTTTGACATGTGAAATGGGATGTTTAGAAATAAGATTCCTTTATGCCAGTATGATTTCCAATTCCTGGTGAAGACTAGAATAAGCAATACTGGTTTAGCATCAAAACAGCACATAAAAAATCAATAAACTGGCTCTGGATGAATTAATTTCCTTGATCGTTCAAGTCAGCCATATTTTGTTCTGCTTTTTGATGAGCAAAGTGATGTAAATATCATAGACAAAGTTATTAGTGTCTCAATCTATTTGTTGCAATTAAGTAGCCATTCTTTAATATCCTATACCTGCAAGCCAGAATTACTAATACAACAAAAATCTTATAATCTTTCAGAAACTATAGATAATACATGGTCAGAAGATGTCTAAGGTTAGAATAGGTTATTATGTGACTTATCTCCCCTGATAGGAAGGTGGAGAAATTGCCAGAATATAGATCAACTACTAACTCATTCGCACAAACTGGATTATTTGACCCCTGATTTTTGACCTGATCATAGTTAGAGTTCCAGATCATGATTGAAAAAGATGCATTTAAGAAACTAGAAGGTGAGAAAACTTGGAAAAAAGCAGAACATACTTTGCCGCTCTATATTTCCCTTGAACTCTTTCTTGTTGACCTCCATCTCTTCCAGAGTGCTCTTGCAATCTGCTAGGTGCTTGTTAATCTCCTCTTTAAATTTCTCATGTATGGCTTTGAGCTTTTCCTGTTTATCTACACCATCAGATATACCAGATGGCCTATTATTCTATTGTTCCAGGAAAGAAGAGGCACACCATCAGCAATAATGTCTAGGGAATTAGACAGTTCTCTAGAGTACACTATCATTAGCAAAGAAACACAAATCCGGGTTGAGTTTCATGCCAACATTCCTGCAGTAGCCAAGATCCTCTTCCAAATACCATTGATAATAACGTATCAAATTTAGCCAATGATGATACATCATGATGGATCAAAGATAGGATCAAAGCAAGAATTGAAAATTCAAATATCCAAAAATACCAGATACATATGAGAAGGCAAGTCAATCGAGTGTGAAGGTCAACTTTTCAGAAATCAAGGACATTAATGAATTACTCGAAACAAAAACTGTTGAACCAGCATCCCTTCATGTAAAGAAACTGAGTTTCTTGCTTAGACCTAACTCCAAATGTTCCATCTCCTAGAGCATGTACATTGCAATACATAACTGTGTAAAGGGCGAGAACGCCTCAAGCAATGACATTAATCAACTAAATTTGAGCCTACCTGAGAATGTAGATTCCAATTGATTTCTCTTTGATTTGCGAAAGTTCATTAACTTCTCCCTGAAAAAAAAAATAATGCAAGGCGTTGAAGGTTAATCTTGCATTATTACGGGGCTTGAGCATGATGATGTGAAACTTACATATCTGCCTTAATCAGAGCATCAACTTTCGATAATTGCAAGTGAATGTCATTTTCAACAGATGCCAGTATCTCAGAACTTTTCTTAGATGTATGCAGTTTAATTTTAGCTTTGAATCGCTCAAAAAGAACTGCCAACTGACTAATTGCTCTGGAAATTCATGTGAACGGCTAATCAATCAACATTGCACTAACCAGCATAGTACTAGAAAAGAATATGATAAATATAAAAAGATAAGAAGAAAAACCTGGCCAAGTCATCTTCAGGGAAATGATCAGACAAAAAATGAGAACCAGTAACCTTTGGAGATCCTAAATGGTATACTTGCCATTATAAAGTTAGTCCAGTAAGCTGCTTCACAAAGTAAATACAAAGTCTAAACTATTAAGATTACCCGAGAACTTGGTGAATACTGGAGATGTATTTAACTTCCTGGCTTCTAGGTCTTCTAGACTGCAAGCTCTTTTGCCACGATGAAAAGCAAGAGGAGATTTATCATGTTTATTAGCTTCTGGAGACCGTCTCTTTTTTCTCCTGAATCCTGCACATTGATGTGAAGTATAAACCTAGCTATCGTGCACGAAGAATGTTTTTTCCCATATTTAAGTCTATTGGATACCAAAAAATACAGTGATCACAATAAGATGCACCCTCTTATTTCCTTTTGAAAGTTCCACAGAGAAAAAGGGTATGAAACTATAAATCCATCAAGTTATGATGGTGAAATGAATGTAACTACATCGTATCATGTGGAGTTGTGGACAATTCCCTAATAAGAATGTAAAGCATTTTAATGTATCATGATCTTTTGAGAGGGGATGGATTACCATGTTGCCAGGGAGGAGGGAAGCAGACGACTGTGTTTAAGGGTGACCATTCGTTCAATTCTAAAAACCAAACCAAACCAGTGAATTGGTTAAGTTTAGTTTGGGTTAAACTACCATCTGTTTGGTTTTGTTTCAAAAATCCTTCAAACCAATGTGTAATGGATGATGCATTCATGACACAGGACCCTAACAATGATTTGGTGTCTATAAGTGATGTCAAAGTGGGCGCTTAATTTTCCGAGCATTTTTTCAGTCCCTAAGCAGATCTCTGCTTTATGGGACCGTAAAAAAGAGCCCGCTTAAAGGTGTGTGTGAACCTCTTTTTTCTGCGTCTGTTCTTTAGAAAGAAAGACATCTCCGGACTTTTCTAGGAAAAATATGTGATATCCTAAAAATATTAGGTAGTCCGGTGATAGTTTTAAAAATATTAGAACCGAGGTTCGGGTTCTTTGAAAATTTCATTTTTTGACCCTTCTCCGCCGGATGGTGCGAGTATCCGACGTTAACTTACATCGAGCAATGGCTCGAACGCCTTTGATTAACCGTCGCGGCAACCTGTTTTCAGAGACATGCACATCCACAAAATATAAGTAAAGAACTCAAAATGGCAGCGGCCTCTTGGGTCCGATCAGATGCAAACCGATTTGTTCGGGTTTGTTTTATTTGTTTGTTGGTTGACTTTTGGATTGACTTGAAAGTCGGTTTTGAGTTTTGAAGTTTGAATCAATTTGTTTGATTGATTTGTTGTTTGGTTTTTGATTTGTTTTCTTTTATTTGATTTGGCTTGACCAGTTTGGGTTGTTTTGAACCTGTTTTGGTTTTGATTTTTGTGCTTAAAGTGTTTTAAGCAATTTTGGTATTTGTTGTTTGATTGGTTTGTTGAATTTTTCAGATTTTGGATTTTTGTTTTTTCTGGATTTTTGTTTTAGATGGGTTTTGACATGTTTTGAGTGTTGCGTATTTAGTTTTTTCTTGGAATTGATTTTTGTTGTTTATTTGGGTGGGGTTCGGTGCATTTTAAGATTTGTTTTAATTCTGTTTTCTGGTTGAGTTCACAAATTTATCGGATCTGGTCTTTTTGTGTTTTTGGTTTGGTAAAAAAAATCTGATTTTCTGATGGTTGACAGATTTAATTGAAATCTGATTTTTATTGTTCAGAATCTGATGTTGGATTTTATCTGATTTTTGATTTGATGTGTTTCAAAACCGGTCCAACCTTGTTGAAGATCGGTTTGTTTGTTGAACCGGAATAAGTTGAATTTCAGATTTCTTTTAATTCTGATTTTTTATGACCTTCAGATTTGATTTAATTCTGTTTTTTATTTTCTGTTTGAATTTCCAGATTGACTTTGAAATTGTTTTATTTCTTGTTTGGCGGTTTGCATCGCCTCCGACCCATCGGGTCACCTTGAATGCCCGATTTCATGCATCGATATGAACATCAACGCTTCATTTCATTGAAAGATGGGGTGAAGTACATCGGTGTGCAATATGATTGATCCTTCCCCCAATATAGGTTTATCTCCACTATTTTGGAAAAATTTTGGCATTACGACGGCATGCCGGCCATTTTTCCAACTTAGTGAAAATTTACCTATCCAAAATAGCCAGCCTTAGCTTAGCCATATTGGGGAAGGAACCGGCGGCTACGGGAGCATGCCCGCGCCACCGTCCGGATCGACATCCCGGGACGTACCCGGGGGAGTCGTCCAAGGTTGGAGTCCCCGCGAAGGGTGGAGTCCTTAATTTAATATTGCTTTCGCATTCTGGATTTTTTATTTGTTCATTTTTGGAACAAGGCCATGGAGGTCGGTTCAATTTCATCGGCGTTCCGAGCCGGCCTTCAATCTTCATAGGCCCGCCGGGCCTGTCTTGTACTGTTTGGGCCGGAAGGACCTGTTGGGGAGCTGCTGCACTTCTGGAGCTGCCTGACCGGACCGACTTGGAAGGCCACCCGGCTAAGCCCATGGCCCGTCGTACGGTTTCCAAGGGGGGCCGGGCTGTCACCTTCAAGTCGGCCCACCTTCTGGCTGCTGTCCTCCTGTTTGGAACCCCCTGGACTGCTGTCCTCTGAGTAGGACACAATGGGGCTGTTTTGGTTTGGGTTTAGGTGGGCCGGAATGGGCCTGCACAAAGGGCTATTTTGGAGCTCAGATTTGGGACCGGTTTTGGGGTCTGGTTTGGTGACCGGCTGGGGGCCTGATATGGGCTGTATATGGACCTGTTTGGGGTCTGGTTTGGAGACCGGCTGGGGCCTGATATGGGCTGTATATGGACTTGTTTGGGGTCTGGTTTGGAGACCGGCTGGGGCCTGATATGGGCTGTATGTGGACCTGTTTGGGGTCTGGTTTGGAGACCGGCTGAGGCCTGATTGATGGGGCTCTGGTTGGGCCGGAATGGGCCTGGCGAGGGCCTGGTTTGGAGCTGGTTTTGGGGTCCTGGTTTGGGCTGGACGGGGTCTGGTTTGGAGTCCGGCTGAGGCCTGATTGATGGGGCTCTGGTTGGGCCGAAGCAGACCTGCACATGGGCACTTTTGGGGGGGCTGATTTGGGACCTGTGTAGAGAGGTCTGAGAGTGGAAAGGATCGGGTCACAAGGGGACCGGTTATGGACCTGTTTGGTGGTCTGAACATGGGCTGAACAAGGACAGCACTGGGCCGGTTTGAAGGGGCCGGGCAGGGTGTGATGTCGTCCAATTCAAGGGGGTTTGAATGGACTGAAATGGAGCATTTTTTGTGAGGATTGATAGGGGGCAGGAGAGGGCACGTAGGACAGATAGAAGGAAGACCCTTTATAGGGCTAAAGAGGAGTACCCATTATACCTTCTTGCCTTGTTGTCTTCTTCTCCTCTTCTCCTCCTTTCTCTTCTTCTCCTTGGTCGCAGGCAGCAGGTGGCAGCAGGTGCAGGTGCAATTTGGCAGCCTCCCGGCGTCTGAAGCAGCCCCCCTCTGGCTGGTGCGCCCCCCTCTTTTATAGAGGCTTGAGGGGAGGTGAAGGGCCAGGCTGTGCTGTACGTGGATGGCTTTTGGCCTTCCCCAACTCCTTGAATTCCCACCAGTCTTCAATATTAGACTGACCCTTGATGTCTCCCACGTAGGCTGGCCACATTGGCTTCTTCACCTCATAAATGGGTCAAGGATGAGGTGGCTGGGCAGGTGGGTGCGCACATTTTAATGCTGAGGTGGCAGGTGGGTGCGGCTGGGCCTGTTCTCATTGGAATTGAAGTGGGCCTGGCCCAACATGGGCCTGGTTTCTGGGCCAGCAGAAGGCTGCGGCCCAAGCCCTTCTATGGGCTGCGCACAAGGCCTGAATTTATCTGGTTATGGGCTGGCCGGCCAGAGCTGGAAATGGGCTGCCAATTGGGCCCAAATATTGGCTGAATTGTGGGCTGTATACCCTACACTTAAGCCCATTTTTCTTTCTTTGGCCCAATTGTCCCCCTTTTTTTTTTGAAAAATCTTGATGCCAACAAGGTGGTATCCCGATCCAAGAGACCCAGATCTGTCTGCCTATTACCCCCTCCCTTGTTTCATTCTCTCGAGGAGCACACTGATAGAAATGTATGCCCTACAAGCCAATCATATATGATATGATTCGACATTTCTAGAAATATCTCATTCAGATTAATTAGGCAAATCTTCATTATAAGCTCTTATTAGAAGCGAATATCATAATGAAGTCCTTGATCAAATACAATGATGATTAAATCATGATGATATCATGATAATGAGATTGATCATCTAGAGGTATTTGACCTAAATGTTCCTAGTCATAGGATACTTGAGACGGGACATCAAGGATCCGGATAGACTAGTGTATGTGATGTCTTCTCATGCGATGAGGACAACCGATCTCATTGGTCATTAGTGTGGAGACACTGAGATACACCTGCAGGTGCTCATTAGTTGAATGAGTTAACCGAATCGACCGAATTAAAACTCGAACGGTATCTTACCGAACCGTTCATCGTGTTTCTATCATCACGCGGTTGCATGGTTGGACCTTCGACCCGAGTCGCCAAAGATGCCTTGTTGGGTGGAACTTGTGCTTTGACCATTGACTTATGGATCACAATTTAGATGGTCCTATATAGCGATGGATCGGGTACAAGGAAAATCCGATGGAGGCACCGAGCGGACAACAAGGGATCGTCCACTCTCGGTAAGCGAGAGTGAATGTCCCATGGGATAGTACTCTAAATCCTCGGCCACGGTAGATAGGATAATCGAAAAGGAGTTTTCCAATTGATCCAATTCCGAGTACAGGATCCTATAGAGTCGGTACACTAAGAAGTTGACAGTCGATGCCGTACTCCTTTCCGACCGGGACATTGGATGGACGAGGGTTTATATCCACGTGGTAATTGATGATGGAAAGGCTCAATGGAGATGAGATTATCCCCATAGCCATTTGGGATCATGGGATGTGTCTTGTACCCTTCATGATCGGTAGGCCGATTAATCTGTTATCGGATAATGGATTTAATTAAATTAAATAGAATTGTTCTATTTTATTTAGGTCTCAACCAAATAGGTTATTGGGCCTAGTGGGTCACACACAAAAGGACTTATCCACAAGTACAGGGGCAATGACGTAATTTATAGAGATTTTGGGTTTTTATGAAAAATTCCATAATTCTCTATAAATACTAATGGTTTCAGCCAAACCCCATCAAGCCAAGGGTGAAAACCACGTCTCTAGCCTCCTCCCTACCTCCTCCTCTCTCTAGAAGGTGTCCATGGTCGACGGAGCTCCGTTCGAGAAGAGTTCTCGAGGCCGGCGCGAAGGGAGAACCTGCTGTGGATGAAGTTCGTGTGGATACTGCTGGAGACCGAACACTTGAACGGTTTGTAGAGCTTGAGAAGCTCATCTCCTTCCTCTCCATGGGATTATATGAATCCCTATCAGGTATATTCGAACCCGATTTGATCGGTTTTCGGTTTTCGTCGTTCGGTTCTGATTGAGACGGATTCTAAAAGAACCTATAGGAATCGTCGCTTCCGCTGCACCAAATTTTAATGGACGATTCCTTACACACACTAGGGTTCCCTTTTAATTGCATTGTTGTTCGCCTCTCCTATGCTGCCGTGAAAGTCTCGATGCAGCCCTACAGGTTCGCAAGTATGCCATGTTCTCATTTTCTCTCCCCCTTGCGTTGCCCATTCTGTCAGTCAATCAGAAGGTTTTTTTACTTGACTTGATCAGAAAATGCTCGAACAACATGTTCCAAACTTTATTCTGGCAAAATCGATCTATTTTCAGCCAATTCTGCTAGAATACATCGCACGGCAATGGCACTCCGGTCGCCTGTGCCTTCCCCACCTTATCGGATGGGGAAGCTTCCAATCACTTAACTTATGGGTCTCTTGGACCCAGTAGTTAACATATTCAGTCACTTAGGCCATTGAATACCTATGTTATCTAAGGTGGTCACCTCAAGCGCCTAGACATTGAGGCATTGAGGCAAGACAAGTCAAGGCCTCAAAGCCTCCTCTCGCCCTAAAGACCCCGTAGCAGGCAGTAGCTGCGCCGGTGCTGCTGCAGGTCGCCGGAGAAACCGACACCACCATCTCTACCACTCTACAACGACCTAAACAGGTGCGGATTAGAGTTTTTTTATTTATTTTTTGTTTTTATTTTTTTTGGTTTTTGTTGTTCTTCATCATTCTTCTAATACAACATTTTTATTTTAAGGTTTGGTTCATTCGTTTTTGGTGTAATTTGTCAAAGAACCATTTTTAGTCAAAGAAGATATGTTTTTCGATTTATTTCCTTTCTTTTTTTATTTGCATTCTTAATGTGATACATTGTTCTTATAAACACACCAGAAAGATAGAAAAGCTGGACGTTGTTGGAATCAAAATCAGGAAAAGTAGCTGAAGAATCCGGACGTTGTCAGAAAGGTATACTTTCAGGGTTTTTTTTGTCTATTTTCCTATTTATTTTTTGTTATGTTGTTTAGTTCAACTTAGTTTGTTTGTTAACACACACCGATTTCATTTTCTCGAATCTGACAAAGCTGCACCTTATTGGAAAGGTATATTTTCAGTTTTTGGGGTTGTTTTTGAGTTTTTTCACTTAGTTCAACTTACTTTATTTATTACCACACCAATTAGTTTTTTCGAATCTAGCGAAGTCGCATCTAATCGAAAAGGTATATTTTCAGTTTTTGTGACTGTTTTGGGGTTTCTTTTACTTAGTTCAAGTAAATTTGATCATTAGGCACTAACATATTTTGTTTATTTTGGGACTGCTTTTTTACATGTATTTCATATACTTTTAGAAATATTTCCTACTTTTGAAGATGTATTTTCTGTATTTTTAGAAGTATTTCTTGTATTTTTTTCATTTTTATATAACCCCACATGTATTATTAATAACATATAATAAAAAAATATTATCTCAAACGTCAGAGGTGAGGCAAGGCCCCCTTGACGCCTCTCGTCTTTGACTACATAGTCTGATACTATATTCAGGTCCACAGGACCCAATTGTATGGGATCAAAGTCATCAGATCTTGTTGTTACCGGGTCCAATAATGATGCCTTCCCCACTTGAAAAGGCGGGGAAGACGGTCCAATGCTATAGCATCAGGCCTACTACTGCAGACGTCCAACCCCCCCCCCCCCAATTCAACCCCACATCGCTTGAATCCTAAGCGGTAAAAAAATCTTCGGTTGTTTTGTTGCCTTAACAACCATGGTGTCTATAACATTGGTAAAAGATCGTCCCACAATTAGTTTCCAGGACAAATACGCAATACAACCATCTAGCCGAAGAGACAAGATGTGGTGCCTCTTTCCCTACCTTAACTGAACCCAAATTATCTAGGCAAATGCTGCCACTATTGCAACTGCCAAAGTAGGCATTTCAGGCACCTTAATGCCCATAGTTGTCAAGGCGGGCACCTTGCTAGAGCGTCTTATGAGGTACCCAAAAAGGGTATTTTTATGTAAAGACGTCCAAACAAGGCGTCCCAGGTATTTTTACATAATTAAGAAAATAATTTTTGGGGGTTTTCCTCCCACAAAGGACACCTAGATAGTTTAAATATAATAATATATTTCATTATCACTTACACTATCATATATATTTAAGATTTATGATTATAAATATATATTATATACTTAAAATTTATAAAGTTCTCTCTTAACTATCTTTTCTCTCCCTCACACTTAGTTTATCAAGATTAACTTCTTTTTCAAAAATAAATACCCACGGATTCATAATTACATATATAAAATCACATTTATATGTATGTACACACATTCATATACATTCAATTATAAAATGTAAATATAATTATATTTATGTATTGTTTGTATGTTTACATATATATATAGTATTAATATTTAATTACATATATGATTATATATATTCATATATATATATATATGTATATATATGCACGTATGATGATACTGTCTTGACCGCCTAGGTAACACTTAAGCAGTCACTTTGTCATCTAAACGAAATTGGCATCCTTCAATGCCTTGGGCACCTTGCCACCTTAACAACTATGTTAATGTCTCACAGGCGGCTTTAGCCTTACAAACTCACCGGAGATGGGGAAGTAGCTGTCAGTGCCTATCGGAGGGCAGACGGAGTGCTGTATTATCCTTGGGCAAGGGTGACAGGATTTGTCTTGAGGCTGGGATCAACCACCGGGCTACCCGCTTGTATCAAACCCGGACGAGGGCTTCATATTTCACCTAAATGTTTAATACTGGATGGGGAGTGGCAGATCCAAGGAACCAAGTAGGGCCCCATCTCCCTCGCCTGGTACGGGTGCTGTGGTGGGTGGAGACTCTTCGGCACTCCGTCCACCCTCCAAAACCACCAGCAGGCAACAGCTCTGTCTCACTTCCAACTAGCCCATAAGGCCTTCTACGAGACATCTGAGGTCCTATTCTCCGCTTATTTATCAGGGTTCTCCTCCATCCCAAAAATGGTTATCTAGATGTCTGAGGCGCAACTCCTTCCTCGTCTTAGGTAACAATTTAAGGTCATTTTTATAAGAAACATGTTGCCCAAAAATAGACGTATACATGGGGCATCAACGCTCCAAAGTAATGTGAAGCTGGAGCTAAGGACCAAATATTTTTACCAAGCAAAGAACCATCCTTCCTGATTGAAAAAATAATTACGGATCACTCTGTGTCCACACCACAGCCTATAGATAATTGCATGATTAATTCCAGTTTAATGAGACATGGAACTGAATGAAGAGGCACATTAGTTGTCCCAAGCCAAAATGTTCCATAAGAGAGTTTGAGGGCATAGGTACCTTTGATAATGACTTCATCTGTTTGTTGGCTGCCATTTGATTGTGAAAGCACTTGAGGAGAAAAACATCTCTCTGTGGTCCTATTGATAAACTGAGATGATTCTCCTAGTGATGATCCCTCGAGACCTCTTGTATCATCCTGGACAATCATTAGGCAAAAGCAGGAGTTGAAGATGAATTATTTCAAAAATAATGGAGAAAAGAGGCACTAAATCCCTGTACGAGAAAAATAAAGCAACTTCAAGAGAAGAGAATTTAGAGTTTGGGCGCACAGCTGTTTCAGAGGAAAGTGCCTCCGTACTCGATGGAGACGTTAACGTCCTTAGTCTAGTTTTTTCTTCAGACAAAATCGGACTAAAACTCAGGTCTTCTCTCGACTTCCTTTCGACGGGCGAAAGGGTTATATCTGCAGCAAATGTAGGACTTCGACGATGGTCCGACAATTTTGGTCCTCTTAACGGTGTGGGGCTACTGATAATGTCAGGATATCCATTCTTCGACATGCATTGACCTAGTGAACCTTGCGTTTCCTTGTCTAGATGTAGACTGCATGGTTCCCGTTTTTCTGAACTCCTCGCTACCGACGAGTTGCTTGAATTTTCTAGACTTTGATGATTTGACTTGATTAATTCTTCTCTCGCAGGACGCTTCAATGTTTGATGGCTTTTACCCTTCACTTCACACTGGAATTCTTTGGTTTCTTCTTCTGCGTTTATCCTGTTTACCTTCTTTTCTGAACGTGGTGACGACTGGTTCTCGTCTTTACGCTGCAGGCTCTTGTTACCATGCAAACTCTTCCGAGAGATTGTTGAGCTGGCGAAAGATATCCTCCGCGGTTCGAATCTAGAATTTCTTATCTCCTGCTTCTTCCCTACAGATGCAGGCGCATGGCTATTGGCAGCAAACTTAGAGCTTCCCGTTCGTTTTTTACCTTCGCGAAATGTGAAAATGTTATTGTTCTCTGGTTTATCTTCGGGTTCTTGTTTGGAAGAGGAACGGTACCTAGAATCGCGGCTCTGAAACCTTAACTTGGGCAATGTTTTACTTGGTTCCTTCTTTCGAGCCAAAGAACGTGTAAAAGGTCTCCTCGCAGTCTGATTTTGGCCGACTTTTGTCGACTTTATAACTGGATTCTCTGAATCAGTCTCAATTGTATCAGTATCCTGTCTAGGTTTGGGAGTGTCATGTACTACGTAATCGCAGCGATTCTCTGACTGCAAAATTGTCACGTCCACATTAACCGGTGGTGAGTTTGGCATGCTTTTCTTCTGTGAAGAAGCGACGCCCAGTACTTCCCAGAGCTTCATCCTGAGGGATTCGCTTCTGTTCTCTCTGAATTTTACGAGTCCTTCTGCATTCTCTTTGTGCATCATGTGTAAGTTCTGCGAACTGGGAAATGCATTCTCTTCCTTCCTCTCAGAGTTTCCACTTTTCTCTGTTCTATTGTTGTGGGTGGCATTATCCTTCTTTTCGTGCAACATGTCTTCTGATTGTACCAGTGAAGCCTTTGCATGAAAATGAACAGTTGGGAAATCTGGTGCTTCATAATGCATGCCCTCTCTGTTCTCATAGGCAACACCATCCAACTTCTCATGCAACGGATCATCTGATTCATGACGAAAATCATTTTGAACATTTGGCACTTCATGATGCATGTATCTGGTAGAAACACATGGAGAGACATCCCCTTCTCCCAGAATTTGATTTTCCACGAACGTTGCCTTAGTCCTCAGTCCTCTGTCCTCTTCAACAATTTTTTCTTGGGATAAAGGCGATGTTTCCTTGACAAGAAACATGGTCTCATCTACCTTTCCAGCTGAAGACCCCATCTTGGGAGTCTTCTCCACCATGATGCCGATAGACACCTTGGCAAATCGCTGTGATGGTGGACGGACATTGCTGCCTGTCTGTAAATTACTCATGAGGCCCTGTTATGACGTGCAAAGTAGTCAATATTTTCTCAAAATTCAAGAAGGGTGATTGCAATCAGAGCAAGTATATAAGAGAGGATACACAGTTATAAGATATAACAAGGATTCTTAAAAGCAATGAGTTAAAAAGTTAATTAATAGGGTATCGGAAGCTACGGACGAAAAAAAGCAAAAAATAGAAACATGACTACAGTTACAACTTACAAGTCCTCTCATATGGCTAAATGACAACGAAGCATAGTTTCATTAGGGCGAAAAGAAACCCCCATTAATATTATAATCGATGGTACACATGCATAAATAACTTGTTTTAAATTCAAGCACGTTCCAGTTATCCAACCAGGTATCGAGACAACCAAGGCAACCACACAACAAACTGTATCACTTCAGCACTAAAATTTCGAACGACCAGACTTTCCGTTCTTCTCAGGAATTGATGTCCGCCCTAGGTATTCATGCAAATTCCAAATTCCTTCCCAAAGAAAAAGAAGTAGAGATTGCGAAGTTCAACACAAGCACAAAGACATTCTCACAAATCAAGTGATCCCTGAATAACAAGATCTACACGAAGAACAGTTGTTGAACAATTCAAGTATTGGAAACCACCCACTCCGACCTACCGTCTCCGGCAACGATTGCTGAAAAAGAAACTAAAGCATCAAATACCAGAGTCCTGCCCACATTCCAGTACCCCAAAACACAGAACCCAAGGGTTAGGACGCTCCGTCCTCTCCCCCACAATTTCCCGCACACAAGACCACCAGACACGCTCCTTCCCTCATCATCCTGAATCCCAAAAAAGCAGGAACGAGGATGCCGATGAACAGAAATTTTACCGACAAGGCCTAGACATAATTCACAGAATTTCCAATAAACAAAGGAACAAAATATCACCGAGACCAACAGCCAAAACACACCACTCTCTTGAGCCTCTCACCTTCTGGATTCCGCACAAGATCTTGATCACCGCTGCTGAAGCCTTCGGCGCCGGCTTGCTCTTCCGCGCGTGTACGCGAGGGAGAGAATTTGGTCTCTTCGGGCGTAAGGCGGGAAACGCGGAATGAGGGGGGGAGGGGGGGGCAGAGAGAGAGTGGCACGGAGGAGCACAGTGACCGATGTACCCCTGAATCAGGGTATGACATACGCGGGTAAATGTGTAATTGCACAGAATGACGAAAAAACCGCCGCGAGATTCCGATCATCCTGGCCGTCCATTGAGTTAAGTACCTTCGAACGGGCAGATTTAAATCCATAAATTCTACTATTTTATACTCCATTTGGTTAGAGTATTGGAAAAGATAATAACACTTACATCATTTTGGTGTCTGGAAATCCATTTCCTACGAACCAAACTCCTTGCCGACTCGGATTTTGGAATCCCGTCGTTTCTCTACATTTTTCTTCTCGCTCTCACCGCGAGGGAAAGCCCACCGTTCTCGGGGTCTCAAATCGCAACCGCGAGCGTTCCCTGCAGAAAATTCTCGATCTTCCTCGCCTGTCTCCTTCCCTTTCTCTGGCCATGAACACTTGGAGCTAGCTGCTGTAGTCGGGTGATTCTCTCGCTTCCTGTACCGCCTGTCGCAGCGATGACTCCCCTGAGGACGGCAGAGGTGGAGGCGGCGGTGCGGGCGGAGGCATTTGACTGGGATGACGACGCGGCGTGGATGCCTCGGTTCAGGGCCTTCAGCGGGCAGCGAGCCGACTGGGCGCCTCTTTACCTTTTCTGGAACGACCTTATCCTCAGGGTTGCGAGGCGTCTCGGGGTCTTCAGCGTTAGCTGCTCCGAGGTGTCGCCTCTCCTTTCCTCTTAGTCGTATGGTTCTTCTTGATCCTTCTCGCTTTATTTGCTTGTATGCCATGGAAAGTCTCTCTTTGGATAGAGAGAACAAACGGTTTCTGTTCGTGTTGGACTTCTTGTGGGCCCCCATTTTTGCCGTTCCTAAATGGTTTTTGAATCTGCTAGGTAATTTCATATCGGTTTGGTGCAATTGTATCACGAATAAGAACCTGAGTTGTTTTCAAATTTGTCGATCCTCTAATCTCGAAATCGATATGAGTTGAGTTGAGTTGTGCAGTCTCCATGCATCTGGCGTTCTGTGCTACATACCCTTTTTTTATGCTGGTAATGCATTACTGAGGGGAAAAATAATCTTCATGTGGCCTGTTGCAATGCAACTGGCTTTTAATGTCTACTTGTGTCAGTTATAGTGAGCTGCTACAGAAGAGCTACCGAGCAGGTCTATCTATTTTTCATGCTTAGCGTTGCTATCAATTTCTATTGATGATTGTAGACTTATTTTTTATGCTAGAATCTGACAGCGGGTACTCTATTTTCTTTAGGTTAAGAAAGGATGGTTCGTTAGAGGGGGGTTGACTCCCCTGTGCATAGACCGTGTCTTGGTGAGTTTCTGGCAGTGACAATTGATCTTAATTCATTTGGATATTTTGACGACAGTTATTCTATGATTTTATTTTTGATTTTGTATCACCAACAAAGGAACACCATACTAAGAAAGTGAAGAAATTTGTTTATCAGTTTAGAAAGTTGAACGGGCCATGTCATGGCATAGCTTTCAGATTCAAGTAATCTGGGTTGAGCTGGCTATGACTAATCTGACTCTTAAGGTTAAAATGCACGGAACAGTTAGAATAATCAAACCTGACTTGGGTGGGTTTGGTCGAACTGAGCCATACTGGGACATTCAGATTCTGGGAATCTAGTCAAGTGCTTGTTCAGTAAGGAAAGGGTTGGATCAAGCTGAGCCAATCCAATTAGGATTTTGTAAGGGCCTGAAAGCTTCCCGAGCAGAGGCCCTTAGGCCTTGACCATCTTGCCTCCAAGGTTGTGGTGCTGCAGCGGCCCAGCCATTATCCCGATTTTATATGGATTGACTGATGTGGCTAATCTTATCTGATCCAGTGGATCAGAAAGGGAGACATGAACTTTGTCAATCCCGTGGATCCTGTTTATTGTCCTAAGAAAACTTGAACCTGTTGGTGTTGAACTCATAATTTTGGCATTGCTTTAAGTGAAAAGAGTTACTAGATATATTTTTTCTTATCAAATTACTATATTGAGACTGTGTGTTTGATTTGCTTCATATTCATTTTCATCTTTGCGATAAGAAGTCAAGATTTATGTTTATTTGATGCAGAACTGAAGTGCCTGTATCTGATACTACGTAGTTGTGTCTCTGATTATTGTACCTAATGTTAGGTCATTGTTGGTTTGCTTACATCTTTGGCAAATGTCTGGTGCAGATTGAGATGCACAAAGAAGGGGCCATTTTGTTGAGAGGGGATATGGTGGAGCCAACAAGCGGACATCTCTATCAGATGTTTAGAAGAGTTGGGCAGTTGCTTGGATTTTCAAAAACATCTCTGGATGAAAACAGTGACGAATGGATAATTCTGAGAGTGTTACTTCAGGCATGTACGGACTTCAATCACAATTTGTACTTTCTCTCTGATATAGTTGTAAGTTGTCTGCTTGGTGATGACTATTACCTGCTATACTGGAATTTGCAGGAGAGAGTTACTGAGTTTATTAAGACCTTATCAGAAAAGAATTGGACCTCAAGTTGTATCATCACAATGAGAAAGTTCAGAAGCATTTGTAGAGGACCAGAAGAAAGTTCTATAATCTTGAGCTACCTGATTCAATGCAGAAAAGCACAGTATCTGTCAACAAGAAAAACAGAGTTTATTGAGGTTTATACATCAAAACTCCTTTTGTTAGCTTCATAGTTGGGTCATGTGTCTGTTAATGTTAAGTAACATTCACTGAGTGATAAAATTAGTTTCTGCTGTTTCGTTTTCAGGGGGTAAAAGTTTCACTAGTATCAGAAGAAATTCGCAGCGTTTCAACACTTGATTTTGATATGTTGCATTTGATATGCACCATGGAGAAACTGCAACAACAGCTTGATATAATTGATCAACATTGGGATACGTAATTAACTAATTATTATTTTCTGGCTATTGTTTTTCATTTCTAAATCTGCTTCAACATTGAAGAATAAATATTATCGTGATTCTGCAATTCAAGTTTTATTTACTTATTGTGGCATTAGGAGTGTTTGGATGGTTCTGTCTAGATTATTTTATTGTCAGCTGAGTCGGGAGGATGTTAGTGATATGATTTGGTGATGGAATGAAGTCTCACACTCTAATGAATCACATTGTTTGGTAGGTGGTTCTACATGGTGTTCTTCTGGCCATATGGAAGACTAGAAATGATAAAATTTTCAATGATACTTGGTCCCCGATCTAAGACATCATTCTGATGACTTTCAGCCTCATCCGGGTTTGGGCTACCGTGGGAGTGTGGTTTGGGTAATTGAATGTTTTTCTTTCTTGTTGTTAAGTATGGGGGAGGTTTATACTTTGTTGGCTCTATTGTTTTCTTGTAGATCAGAGAGGACCTTCAGGGTTTGAGGAAATCCATTTATGGATGGATCTGCCTTTTTAGCTTTTACTTTGTTAACTTCCTTTGGCCGTATTGTCCTTTATTCTTATCTATAACTCCTCCCAAGTGGCTTGTATCAACTCAACTCTAACCTTAATCCCATTTGGGGTTAGCCATATGGATTCTATTTCTCCACTCATCAATTTTGAATCACTCTGGCCAGGATTCAAATTTTGGCTCCCCTAGTTTTAGTTGGATTACTGATGTAACCTCAAAATTCAAAAGATTTGATATCTCTTGTTTTGGAAATTCATTTTCCTTTTGAATTTGAATTTGATTTGATTAGACCTTAGCATTGACTTCTTAGGAAAATAGATGGTATTCCATAAAAGTACTAACTAGGGTCAAAATTATATGTTGAGGTTGTTAGGTTCTTTGAAAATTGATGTTGACCTCTCCCCGTCGGATGGTGCGAAGATCCGACGTTAATTACATCGAGATAACTCGAATACCCTTGATTATCGTCATAGCAATCCATTGAAGTAGAAGACATCCATCCACAAAAATAAGCATTCACACATAGGAGAAAAATAATCCCATGAACTTAATGGAAGGCAAGCACTTAATTTGTTTTGAGTTTAATTTGAATTTAAGTTGAATTGAATTGATTTGAATTTTGGTTTGATTAATTTGACTTTGGTTTGATTTAGAATGTTTTGATTTGTATTTGAGTTGATTTGATTTAGTTTGAATTTGAGTTTTGTTGATTGCTTTTGGTTTGAATTTGAGACAGTTGTTTATTGATTTGAGTTTTGAATGGTCCATTTGTTTTATGAGTTTTCATTAGACTTCTGGGAGTTTTAAATTTGACAGTTTCTGGATTTGTGAAATGATTTGAGTTAGTTTTGAATTAATTTGGATTTATTTTATTGAGTCTGACTTTGATTTAATTTATGTTTGAGTTGATTTGATTGAGTTTGAATTTGTTTGGATTTGTTTTAAATCTGGTGGATTTTGTTTGGGCATGTGTTCAGTGAATTGTTTAATTTAATTAGAGTTGAATTTTATTTTGACAGACTGTTTAAATTTAGAATTTTGTTTGACAGATCTGTTATCAAGTTTGGTTTAATGTTCTGTGTTTTTTTTTTTTTTAGATTTATTGGGTCTGAAAGATTGAATTTGGGTTGCAGATTTTAGGTGATCATTGTGAGTTGGATTAAATTACAGATTCTTGAACTGTGTTGATTTTTATGGGTTTGGTTGAATTCTGTTTGATTGGAATTATCTTAAGTTTAAGAGTTTGATTGAATGTTTTCCAATTTCGGATTTTTAGTTTCAGATTTGCTTGAGTTTGGATTACTTAGAGAAATTTGATTTGATTGAATTGGAGTTGAGCCGGATTTGAGTCCAATTTTGATTGGTTTTAAGTTTCAGTTAATTCTGCAGATTTTGTATTTCATGAATTGCTTGGAACTGACTCAAAGGTGACCAGATTTGAGCGAATTGGGCCTAGCTACAGAATTTTGGTTGAGTTCAGAACTGGGTGAAATTTGATGTTCAATTGGTTGGAAATGATATGGATTTAGTCTGGGACGTTTTGATTTTCTGATTTCTGTTTCTGGGTTCTGTAGATTGGTGGATTTCACATTTTTTGTTTTCAGATCTTAGATTCAAGTTGTGTTTCAGCTTTTTGAGTTCGGCAAGCTTTGGATTTTAAAGAGTTGTGTGCTTTAAGTCCAAATTTCAGATTTTAAAGGCTTCAGATTTTCAGGTTTTTTTACAAGTTGCTGACTTCAAATTTCAAACCTTAATTTCTGCACATCTTGCAAAGCTCAGATTTCAAACTCCAGACTCCAGATTTCTGCATTTTCAGATTTTTTAAACTTCAGATTTTCAAATTTTACAGGCCTCAATTCTTTGTGAAGTTCAGGTTAGCAGGTTTTAATTTCTGGTTTCTTGCAGATTCTGCACTCCTCAGATTTCCAGATTCTGTGCGTTCCAATTTTCAGAGCACCCTTTACAGACTTTACAATTTTCAGATTTTTATTTATTTTTATTTCAGTTTGCTGTATGTTTCAAACTTCAGAAATGTAGTATTCAGACTCAGACCAATTTCCAGATTGCAGACCTTAGTTCGGATCCTCTGCATTTTAATTGATCCTCAGATTGCAGATTTTTCTAAATGAGCTTCTGCGCCAATTTAGATTTCAGACTCTTCAAAGCTTCCAATTGCAGATCTCCTTGGTTCAGATTTTCAGATTTTTAACCACTGGATTTTAGAGGTGATTTCAGATTTCAGAAAATTCAGCTTCAAGTCTGATTCGGTTTGTGATTTTACAGATTGACATATTTAATTCAGGTTCAGAATTTTATGATTTCAGTTTTTTTTAGTTGAATTACAGATTTTTCAGGTTTCAGATTATGTTTTCAAATTTTGTTTTTATTGTCTTGCCTTTCAAAATTTCATGTAGCGGTCCTCTCCTTGTAGCATCAACTTGTGCACCGAATATGAATTTTCATTTGTTTTTCTCTCAATCATGAGACATGATTTACAGTCATGACCAACAATCCGGCCTCTTGAGTTCTTGATGAACTTGTCATTTCATGGGCGGCATGTACCCGGTCTTGACGTTTATGGGCATCCCCCACTGTTTTGATGATTGAAAATACCCGGCTTTTGACAAGCTTATGGGCAATCAACTCACTGATTTGAGATTGAGCACACCCGGCTTTTGATAAGCTTGTGGGGACTCATCTCATACTTCATGAACCTCATTAGCTCATAGTTTGGCATATCGGCATGTTGATCATGCACAGCCTTCCCATGGCATAATGGGTAAGTAACTTCCCTCTTGGGGCATGGTAAGACATTGGGGTCTTTCACCAGACCTTTGTATGTCCACCTTAAAAAATTTAGGGGAGGGTTTAGAACCGACCCACAAATTCTTTTAAGTTTAGCCAAGACCATGTGGCGGGTTTTTAGCCGGCCAGATGCTTGTCTCGGTTTGTGAAATTAACTTAGTGGATTTTTATTTAATTTCTATTCATTGTTTGTTTTATTTTGATTTTTGAATTATGGGTCAAGAGGCGTGCTTGAAGCTGGCCTATTGCTTTCCCATTTCTTTTGATTCTTTTAAATTATGCCGAGACCATGTGGCGGGTTTTTTGCCGGCCAGATGCTTGCCATCGGTTTGTTTAATTAGTTAATGAATTTTTATTTAGATTTTCATTTGATTGTGTCTTTTAAAAGAGGGAGATCTCTTTTTTTCTTTTTTTCTTCTTTTTTTCGCATGCTTCACATTTAATGGGCCCGGTCCATCCTCCTCCTCCTGCGCCTGCTGGCTGGTCCAGCGGGCCCTATTTTTTTTTAAACTCTTTTTCATAGGTGGGCCCCACAGCTAGTTGACTGTCGGGTCAACATCCCTTGCGCACGGCTCCTCCTCGCGCTCCCTCTTTTTTTTTTGCTTTTTCTTCACCGCGTGGGCCCCCACAGTTTTTCCACGCTGGACGTAGGTTCGGGGGGCATTATTCCCCCCCCCCCCCGCTACAGCGTCTTCCCGGCACCCTCCGGCTCCCGATGGCACCGCGGCGCCATTTCCGGCAGCTCCCGACCTCGTACGATGGCAGCGACACCGGTGGAGGAGAAAGGAGGATCCGGCAGTCTTGGGGGAAGGTAAAAAAAAACCTCTCCGGCGACGGCGACTCCAGACAGTGGTTCCGGCGGCAATAGCTCCCTCCGGAGGGGGCTCCGGCGACGACGGTGGCTTCCGCAAGGATTTCCGGCGGTTGCAGGGGATGCTTCCGGCGATCACGGTGATTACAGGAGGAGCTTCCGGCGACGGGTGTAGCTCCGGGAGGGTCCGACGGCTTCCAGAGGAGGCTCGATGGCTGCAGCTACCCCAGGAGACTTCGACGGCCTCCGCAAGGTTCCTCCTCGCTCTCTCCCTCTCGCGGTCTTCCTCTATTGTACTCCCAATTTCTGATTTCTAGATTTCTTCCTCTCCTATTCTCTCCTCTTCTCTTGCGCGCGCGCGGGGGGGGGGGGTCTTTCTTGTGCCCTCGGGACCCTCCTCTTATAGGCCTCGAAGACCCCTTCTTCCATTTAAAGACCTGCCGAACATGGTATCCAGCTCTGATACGGAATCGGAGGACTCTCAAAATATTCGGAATCGATCCCCCCCTTCACCGGCCTGCCTATTTTCGGTAGATCTCCTCTCCTTACGGGACTCCCTCCCTTTGAGGAGTTTGGCTTGTAATGGGCTCCGGGATAGAGTTCGATGGGGAGTCGATTTCTTTCCCCATTCCGACAGCTTCTCTTTCTTTCTTTCTTTTTTTTTTTTTTTTTTTTGATCTCTTGAATGGGCCAGTCAGAAGAGATGGGGGTGAATGGGCCGGCTTTAGCTACCTCCGTGGATGGCTAGTTTTATTGGGACATGTCCGCCAGCTCCCTCTCCTCTCTTTTTTTACGCAAGGACTTCCTTTTTTTATGACAAATTTGTGTGCCAACAATTACCTTATATGAAATTTCTTAATAACTGTGCCTTCGTACAGATTTGTTTATGTATCTAGATGTCGACACCTGAAAAAAAAAACAAAAAAACAAAAAAACAAAAAAGCAACAAGGAGGAAACGATGGGGGATGGAGACCCACCGCCAGGCAAAAGGGAGAAAGGGGGAGGCAAGACGCAAATAGCAAGTCGGCGGGGCGCTTTATCGTGGCCGACTTGAGGTCGGGTGCGCAGGAGGGGATGATCTCCTTTGCAGGATCCGGAACAGGGGGCCAACCCCTTAACCAGTCCCTGCGGCAGCACCTTGCACCGACCGGGGGTCCATCCAAGCTTCCACGGACTTCCGAGGGAGCCTCGCGCCCGGAGGCAGCTATAAAGAGAGAGCCGGAGGGTCGTCGCGAGAGGGAGAGAAAAGAAGAGGGGTGATCGAGAGAGGGCGCAAGAGTCGGCGATAGGAAGGGAGATCAAGAGAGAAGAGAGAGAGAGAACCAGAGTCGCCGGAGCTGCTGCCTTCCCTCCTTCTCGCCGGAGCTGTCCCTGCGGAAGCCGTCGAGCCGTCGCCTCCTGTCGCAAGCCGCCGCGGACGCCGGAGGAGGTCTCCCTCTTCCTCCTCCATGCTGCCGGATCCCCCTCCCTCCTCCGTCGGGTTGCCGCCTCCTACGCCGTCGCCGGGCTCCCCGTTTCCGCCGCATCCGAGCGGCAGCCGGAGGTGGAAGCCGCCGCGTGGCGACGTCGCCGCGAGGAGAAGGCCCGTCGGGGGGGAAATAATACCCCCCGACTTACGTCCACGGTGGAAAACCACCGCGGGCCCACCGAAAAAAAAAAAAAGGAGGCGGGGGGAAAAGAAGCGTGCGGCCGACCGCGCGTGTGCGCGCGCGTGTGAAGGGGGCGGCCGCAAGGAGATGCCGCTTTAGAAGTTGACCCTAGTCAACCTTCGCGTGGGGCCCACCCGAGGGGGAAAACAAAAAAAAAAAAAGAAAAGGGGGAGCGCGCGCGCAAGCGCGCGGCCGGGCCGCCGAGGAGGCCCAATAGCCTTCAATGAACAGCGCTCAAGCTAGACATATTCAAAAAAATTTAAAATAAACAATCAAATGGAATTAAATGAAAATCTATCTCCTTAATCAACAAATCGAGACTAGTTGGGGGGTCGACTAACCATCCGCCCCTACGTCTCGACTTAACTTGTCGACTAACCATCCGCCCCTACGTCCTTAAGGTAGACATACAAAGGTCATATATGAGGCCGTGCATGATTAACATGCCATTAAGCCGATTATATGCTAAAAAAGAGAGGATTGGAGGAAATACCCATAAGTCTATAAGGACCGGGTATATTCCCCATAAATTGACAAGTTCATCATATCCGATGAGGATTGAGTGAAGATGGTCTCAAAACCATCAAGTTGTAATGACATGGGACCAAGCAATGAGATGGCATGTCCGGTGTACAAATGACCTTGAGTGGAGGACCAATAACCCCATGAAATTGAGAGGATTGCAAACAAAAAATGATGATGAAATAAAGTTAAACAAAATCTGAAAACTTAAAAAAATCAGGGACCGGAGCCTACATTTAAGGGTCCAGAATCTGTCGGTTGAAAAAGTCTAACAAAGTCTACAAATCAAAAATCTGAAACTTATGTAAATCTGAGATTTGGAGACTAAAATCTGCAAATGTGCGCAAAACCCAGAAATCTGTAAAGTCTAAAAAGAAAAAAAAAGAAAATCCGAAATCAGAACCTAGGACTGTAAAGTCCAAAAAACTGTCACTAACTGGAAAAGATAAGCCTGAAATTTATAAAAATCTGAAAGGCATAGAAGTCTGAGACGTGCAAAAATCTGAAACCTAAGTCTGGAGCCCAAAAGCAAATCAAATCCGGCCCAATTCAATAACACAGCCTTTAATAATTGGACAACTCAGATCATGAAATCTACGTCCCCACCAGAATCTGGAGGGTCCATGGGCAATTTATGAGGGTTATAGAAATCCGGGAATTTAAAATTTGAAGCTCAATCTGGGAAATCCGAAGCTTAAAACCTGCAAGTCACATCTGAAATTCAAGGCCCAAAATCTAGAGTCTGGAGACTGAAATTTTGAAACAATAAAATCTGCAATCTGGAATTTGGATGTTCAAAATCTGAACCTCACGTTCAAAGGAAATCTGAGAATTGAAGGGGTCCAGGATCTGAATATTCCAAATTCAAATAAAACTGTAATGAACTCATTATAATCCATCAAGGTCTGATCAACTCCAACCAAGTAAATTTAAATCAAATTAAAGCCAACAAATCGATTCACTTTCCAAGGTAAACTCAAAGCCATATTTCCTGGACAGAAGTCAAATAGACAACAAGTTAAAAATCTGAAGCATAGCTTGAAATTGAAATCTGCTGTTTCTAATTCAAAATCCTGAAGACTTAAAATCTGAATTCAATCCGTTTAAAAAATCTGAAATCCAAGCAGCTTGCAATCTGGAAGCTGTAAAATTCAAGATGGTCAAAATAACACCAAAGTAAACCTGTAAACAGAAGTCAAAACAAATTAAACCAATAAGCAAATTAAATTAATTCAAATCATAAGCGTAGTCAAATCTGAAATTTGAACAAATCAGAAGTCAGGGTTCGAAAATGTTAATCTGAGGGTTGGGGGCTTAAGATCCGAGCATTTTAAATCCAGACAAGACTGCAATTAAGCCAAATCAACTTTAACTGCTCACTAAATCCATATAATCCCCAACTTGTTGAACATCAAGCTCCAATCCGTTTTAATCAAACAGATTTAACTCAAATCAAACTAAATGTAAAAAAAAATTCAATCTCAACAGAACCCCTTTCAAACAAGATTAGGACAGCTTTTAAAATCAAACAAAACTAATCCAAATTCAAATCAAACAAACCTGACCCACAATCAAACTTAAATAAAAAAAATCTTTAACTTAAACCCAAATCAATCTTAATCAGACAATCCTAATTCAAATTAAGTTGAATCAATCAAATGAACTATTAATCTGAACCCTATGAAATCCGCATATTAATCAATTCTTAAATGAGTTGACTTTAACTAAACAAGATTAACCTAAAACAAACTGAATTTAAATTAATAAATAATCCATCAACAAATTTAATTCAAGACAATTAAATCCTGAATCAGTTCACATAAATCTGAAAGTTGCATGAGAAAGAATCCACAAATTGTCAATTTAAAATCCACAGATTCAACTAAAATTTAATAAATCAAATGGGTCAAATTAGTTAATTTCATCCCAAACGAACCATAAGCTAAGCCCAAATCCCATTCAAAACCAAAATAACAAACAAATCGTCAGAATTCAATTAAACAAACTCAAACAGAATAACTCACAGATCAATCAAATTCAACTTAAATCAAATTAAATTCAAATCAAATCAAACAAAATTCAAACCAACTTAAATAAAAAGAGAAACATTAAGTGCTTGCATTCCATCAAGTTCATGGGGCTGTTTTCTCCTATGTGTTTGTGTGTATGTTTATTTTTTGTGGATGCATCGTTCTTCTACTTCAACGAATTGCTATGACGGATAATCAAGGGTATTCGAGTATTCTCGATGTAATTAACGTCGGATCTTCGCACCATCCGACGGGGAGAGGTCAAAATAAATTTCAAAGAACCTAACAACCTCAATTTATACGTACCATGGACCCTAGCTAGTACTTTTATGGAATACCGTCTATTTTCCTAAGAAGTCAATGCTAAGGTCTAATCAAATCTAATTCAAATTCAAATGGAAAATGAATTTCCAAAGCAAAAGAAATGTTTTCGAATTTTGAGGTCACATCACTAGATAAAGAGCGTGTACCAGTCTTTTTTGGTTGGCTGCATATAGTTTACTGATCATATTGGATGATATTAATGTTTGTGCAAAACTAATGGTAGCTTCAGTTACAAGGACTGCACAGTGCATGTATAGAAAAAGGAAGGAAGCTTTTCAAGCAGTTACATTGATTATGCCACTGGTTTTAATATTTGTGATCAATTCCTGGCTTGTCAGTCATTTAGTTGATATTTCTGAAGAACTTGAGAATTATCCTGTAACCAGGTGAACAGGCTATATGCGTTTAACATCCACTTTTGTTCTTTATCTATTTACATTCCAACATTGTGGACTTTAAATTACCTGGATTCTGGACTAAGTTGCATTATTGATCTTTGTTCAATGAGTTTGATTGTCGATTTGACTGATAGTTTGGATTTTTGAATGAGTTTGTTTTCTGTTTGCTCACTAATTTTAGTGCCGCAAGACTCTTCCTATTGCCCTTCGTATGCAGCTTTATCCCTGCTCCTTGCAAATAGGCTGTTTCCATATCTGGAGTAGACCTTTATGGTGCCAGGTTATGTAGCTAAAGTGAAATCCTAGTCATAATTGGTTAATAAATATCACCTCCATTGGCAGTATGTAGCCTTCTAGTTTTAAACAAACTGTATCTTTTAGGCTCCCTTTGTTACAATAAGTTATGTCCTCGTATAGATGTCAAGAGAGCTGTTGTTCTTGTATTTTCTAAACTTGATATGCTAATTCTGCAAGCATCCAATGTTATGGATTTACGTTTCGAAGTGCACTTGCATAGATTTAGGATACAGAAACTTAAGGCCTCTTGCATCTGATGCTTGTCTGCAGTAAAAGAAAATCAGCTTTGTCCTTCCTCAGATCTGGTAACAAGCAGGCAGCTAGTAGGTTTCTTCGACAAGCAAAGTTGTTATCTCACAACAGAGAAAATTATGCATCACTTCTGGACCGAGTGGAAGAGGTTTTTAATACCATAGCACATACTGAATCAACCAAGAAGGTATATTGGAGAAAGATAAGTAGGTTGTGAATAGACTGTGGTGTTGAATGATTTTGTAATTTTTTTTCAGAAAGTATGCCCTTTTATTCGTGCATAGGACCTACTAGCTGTGACTCCGATTAATTTACAACCATCTGGCACCAGGTCTCTGAAGCTATCCAAGCAGGATCCAGAGCGATTAAAGAAAACCAGCTGAGCGTTGAGGAAGTCAAGTCGTGTCTCCAGGAGCTAGATGAAACTGTTACCTCTCAGAAACAAATCGATGAAGCTTTAGGTGGTCACTCCTGCTCTAGAAGCAGTCGTTCCGTGAACTTTTCCATCACTTTCCTTACAATAGAGTAGATTAACCGTGACAAATTTGGATTCGACTTGCCTTCTATGATGATGAGGAGACGATCGATTATGCATTTATGTTATTGCAGGTAGAAAAATGTTTCCCTCTACTGATATTGTTTCTTTCTGAATCTTTCAGGATCAATGTCACTTAATGACGGTATAGATGATGAAATTATAGAAGAGGATTTTAAGCAACTGGAACTTGAGCTTAGAAGCAGCACAACCCATGAAGAAGACACTACCAGATCTGCGCGAGATGGCTATTCAAATGAGACACCTGTAAATCAAGAATCATCTGAACCTTTAACGGACAGCTTGGCATGTCTTGCTTGATTGTTTGTCATCCTTTGTGCTTTCTTATTGAAAACAATGTTGTTCATGTCCGAATACACCGACATACTCATTTCGTGTTCTCATTCCATGCTGTCATGCCAAGTTAAAAAAGAAGATCATACCAGTATATGTAAATGATACCCTCACTAATGGAGATTTGTATAACGTCTCAAAATCTTGAAAAAGATCAGTACTCTTTACAGACAGATAGTTCTCGTCAGAACTGCTCCAATATAAGGGATCTTTCGTTTGTCATTAATAGTGACAAGCTGAATTGTTTTTACTTTTTAGTTTTCTCAAGTTTGACGTGCCAAACGTATCTTGAAATCTCGAAAATCAATAAAACTGAGGATCCTAAAATCGATCATCCAAAACACTTTAAATGACTCCTCAATAGCGTACAGCGCATGGAGAACGTTATTCGGGGACCGCTGAGAGTGCTTTGCCAGGCTAGGCGACGCCTACAGGTCTCCAACAGTTTTAACTGCCACTGTCTTTTGATGAATCTATACAAGGTATGTAAGGCAACCCATTTAAGGGTGAATATTTAAAATTATGCTATCCTCCTTTGGTATGACCAAGAAGACCCACTTTTCCTTTTTATTTCCTCCTCCCCCTATCAGTGATTCGGTCATTCGCCAAAATAGAAGCGTTTGGTAGAGATTTGATTTGCGGATAATCCTACTTTTTCCTCAAAATTTTGAGAATAAATCAGAGTTATCTTTAAATTGAACCCGTACCAAACAGGATGATGATATCGTAATTCCAGAGGAAAACGATTACATGACATGCCTTTGGCCGAAAATATTCAATATCACCACCACAGTAACAAACAATGCAGTTGCATTTTACAAAAGAAAATCACACAATTGACGGGAGAAAAAGTGTCTACAATTATTGCAAAAACTGAATGATGAGGCAAGATAAATACCTAGACAAATGAATGACAAATAATTTGAAAGGACCACAACCATGAACTGGTAAACCGAGTGAATGCCCAACTGAAATGGAACAAGGCTGAGGAACCTTTGAAAGAACATCTCTTCTATATACACATGCTTCCTCATTTATAGGTCACGTAGGAAAGAAAACATCATTCTCCACACCAAGAAATGGATGCAAACCAAATTTTACAGAAAATATGACACAAGTTGATAACACAATGGAGATCGAATCTGTGTTGACACAGCTCTACTGCATTTCAGAAACCTCTTTTCATTCTCCAGATATGGTTTTTGAGCTTGGTGACTTTCCAGTTATTGCTTTCTTAACCTTTGTGATTGAACGCCTCAGCTTTGATATTAGATTTTTGGGTTTTGAAGGAGCTTCTGAATTCTGTACCTCAGTTAAATCTTGAGAATCAATCTCCTTGGCTTCATCTATCTTGTTCTCAAAATCATCCTTGTTTGGCCCTCTCGTGGTAGTTCCATCCATGCTTTCTTCTTTCTCCGTGGGCTTATTAATTGTTGTAGCAGCCCAATCTTGTCCCTCAGGATCAACATTTTTGGGGTTTTTGTCCAAAGCTGTATCTTCTGTAGCATTTTCATCCTTCAATCTCTCAACACTTTCAGAAGGTTTCTCCTTCTCCAGAGGAACTTCAACAGTCTTCTTTGCAAAACCAACATCTCTCTGTTCCTGAGTAACCACGTCAGCAGGGCTACTTAGATCTCTAGACTTTTGTTCTTTGCCTACCTTGGTTTCAACATTAACTTCCTCTTTTTGTTCTTCAGCTACCTTGCTTTGAACATTTTTCTCTCCTTTATGTTCTTCAATTAACAATGTTCCCAAGGTTCTCTTGTTAACAACCTCTAATTTTATGATCTTCTCTTCTTTCTGTTTCATATTTAATTCAGTTGGAGGCATTGTTTCCTTGTGCTTTTCAACCATGATCTCAGGTTTCTCTACATTTTCAACATCCTTGATAACCAAATTATGATCGGTTGGCTTAGTTTCATCCATAGTAGTGGATGTTATGGGCATGCTGGAAACCATTATTGGCTCGTACATCAAACTTTGAGTCATTTTTGGCCCCGTCTCCTCATTCTTAGATCCCTCTTCAAATCTGTCAGCATTGTTATCATATTTTTCAGTTATGTTTCCAGGAACATCATTGTCAACAGGAGGCTGGCATGCAGGTGCATATCCCATCTCACTTACAACAGGAACTGGCACAGAAAGCTCACCGGGAATCACAACAATGTTCATAAAAGAAGTTTTAAATCCCGATACTTCATCAAATGCCCATGCACCATCTTTTTTCTCTAGTTCTCTAGGTGCGTCAGGTACGTGTTCAGCTGGATCCTCTGCTTTCCCTTCAATCGTCTTTGATGCAAGGGCAGGCTTAGCAGCAATATCTGAGCGTGCTTCCGTGACTTTGTCTATTTCAACCAATGGATCAGAAACTCTCGTCTCTTTTTTATCCGCTTCCAATTTTCTAACTAAAAATGTTTCCTGCTCCACCACTGCATTGTTCGTTGTCTCATCTTTTATCTTCTCCCCTTCCTCGGCCTTACTTTCAGTTTCACCATCCTTAATTTGTTCTGCATCGGCAACCACAAGTGTATCATCTTTCTCTTCTAAAACACTGGATCTAGGTGCCTCTTCGTGCCCTTTCTTCATGTCTTCTGAATTTCCTCCATCCTCTTTATCCCCAACCTTTTCTTCAGTTGGTTGTTCCACTTTGGTTTTGTCTGATTTACCAATTTCTTCACTTCCCTTAATCCTGCAATCTCCTTCTAAGATTTTTGTCATGTCAGACACCTTCTTCTCTTCAACTTGCTGCACAGAAAGATCATTTAGTACAAATCTAAGATGGGATCTACAGAAAAAGTAATGAGCAGTAGAGGAGAGAATCATGTGAACAGTGACAAGATGGTAAAGCAAGAACCAAATGTTTCCCCATGTATAATGCACAAAATGCATCATCTCCGTTTTGCAGGATTTGTTCAACTAAATCCGTTAGTTATTACCATGAGCTTCGATGTCAGAACTTCCCTAACACAAAGTTTATCTTTCTGATTGATGACTATTAACGTAAACTTGGTGATTTGAAACAGGATACAAAGGTTCAGATCAATGAGTTCCGTTAAAACCGGGCCTGAAGCGTTTCTGCATAAATATTTCATATGTATTTCATATGCAAATAAAATTGCAACTAAATTTAAGTTAATCAATTGAACAGGGTTGAAATTGATGGGGCCCCTGATTCCCCAAGTAAATCCTGACCGCTTAGCGAGTAGAGCACGTCTGAGAATGTCTTTTTTGGTCAGAATGTCTGAGAATGTCATCTGAGTAGAACACTCGAAATGCCAAAATCTGTCGTCCTCTCCGGTTGGCGTTGTCGCAGGAGTGGGAAGAAGAGAACAGAAGAAGAGATGTGTGCGCGCGTGTGATAGAGAGAGAGAGAGAGAGAGAGAGAGAGAGAGAGAGAGAGAAGCGAAAGCTGAAGTTGATTTTCAACTTCTACCGGATATCCACGAGTTAGAACACAAAAGATGGCATTTTTCCCACTCTTCATCACGCAACTCTCGTCATATCAGATCTATTGCCATCAGTAAAGCGCAGAGCAAGAGAGAGAATATTGAGAAGCGAAAGGCCAAAGCTTTCTCTCGTTCATACCTCCTTAGCAGCTGGCTCCACAACCACAACAGAAGCTTCTCTCGCCATGAATCCAAGATCAGCTGACAGGGAAGGGCGAACGAGGCAGAGGCGATCTAGCAGAAGAAGGTGGGGAGCAGAAGTGTTGCGATGAAACCTACTCAAGACCAGGATGCGGAGCAAAGAAAGTGTTCCAAATGAGCTGGCACGCGTGAATGCCGTCAAGCGAGAGAGCGAGCACTCTTCATCTAGTTTGTGGTAAGAATCAGATCATGACTGGAACAGAGCAGGAGGAAAATGCCGGTCCACCGGAAAACCATCTTCCTCAGGCTCCCCGCAACACGGAGGGAGACGGCATACCGATGCTGACAAAGCATGATTTCAAGTTTATCCGAGGTTTATACTTGTCACCGTGCTTATACACAGAAAAGATCAAAACTTTACGGCGGCGCAGTGTAAAAAAAAAAAAAAAAGACTTTTAAAGATTGCGATTCCCTGTAAAGTGCGCGCCCGGAAAGTAAGAAGGGCCCATCCGTTATATTCATATAATTACCTTCTCAAGAAATCTGGGCGTGGCCGCCATGTCTGCTGTCGGCAGCATGACAGTTGTCGTGGGATTTTAGAATACCAATGATCCACATTTATTTTAAGTAAAATTTATCAGAGGTCCAATTGGGAAAAAAATTAAAAAGATCCGGTTGGCTGAACATTATTAACAATATATGCCAGAGAGAAAGTTTTCTCAAGGTACATTCTTGAAGTCCATGTATTCTTAAGAATTCAGAATTGTGCAACCAGGTTTCCGAATCGGATCATGTCAAAGGACTAATTTGTTCGATTTAATTTGATCCGGTTCAATTTATATTTTATCATGACATTGTATACATGTCTACGTACACAGTTTCATCTAATCTTTTAGAATTATATATTTAATTAAAATACAGGGTATATGCTGTTATATATATGGGATTAGCTTCACCTTAAATTTTCTTAAAAGCTTTCAAGGCAAAAGTTCTTAAAATATATCAAAAGTCCAATTGTTTTGGTTTTCTTTTGGGCTGAACCAAATATTGAACGTGAACAGTAGAAGTAGGTGGAGATCATGTTTATATGATATATTAGAAAAGAGTCTCAAACTTTGATTGGATGCATGCACCATTTAATTTTAAGACCTTAGAATAAGTAGTTTGGCAAATATGTACACACACACATTTATACCAGATGACCGTCGTGTAATTTTGCAAGATCTTTTGACCGGCTCCACCATTTAATAATCTTCGAGGGGTGTTTGGTTGCACGATGAATCGAGTTTTTATAACAAAATTAGTTAAAAGAGGTGTTTGACAACTATTACGGTTTTATGTTTTTAAAATTTTTCCGTTTTGAACAAAAAAAAGATAGTGTCTTTTTTTATCTTGTGGTTTCCCTTACCTTATTTAGTCATATTCCTTTTTGTTATCATATTTTTCAAAACATGATAGTTTTACGTGTTCACACTTTATTTTAACATAAATTTTTATCATAAAATGTAAAAAAAAATTTACTGTGCAACAAACCCCCTGTTAAGACGTTATGGACCATTGGTAAATATTTTTGGCAAGAATATAAAATGGACAAAAATAATGAGCAAATGGCGTATACGTAATTTTAGAAGATCCTCCAACCGGCCCCTGCAGTCTCCATATATAAATTTCAGGAGAAGCTACTATAAATTTGTTTTCTTCGAGAAAAAAAATACATATAATTTTTAAGATCTGGACCTGGTGTTTAAAAATTTTGAAGAGTAGACTTTACGTTAACTACAGCCCCCTTTAATCTGACCAGAGGCTCTGGTCAAATACGGATGATATAATAGTATTATTCGTATTCGTATCTTATAAACAAATTACGTATCTGCGTTAACTATCGAGGATGAATACATCCAAGAACTGCATCATAGTTTCTACTTAAAAGTGATTTACGGTCGATTAACAGATACATAAAGTCATACATAATTCAACATATCAATTCTCTCTTTAAGATAAAAAAACTTTGAAGTTTCATGAAGAACATGAGAGAGAAAGAGAGAAAAGTCAACAAAGAGGTTGTGGAGACACATCCAACATATAGGGAAGTTCGAGTGCAGTGGTGTGATAGTGTCCGCTTCTATATTATGTTGTTGTCAACTATACGGCAAATCACGCAATTGATAGATTTCTCTAACATGGTTGGTCTTGTAGGCAATGACGGATCTAGAATTTTTGAACAGTGGGATTACCAAAATATTTTAGTGGGGTCACCTCTTTTATAAAATTATTAATATCAAATATTTTAATAAAATATATAAAGTTTCATGATACAAAATTTAAAATTTAGCGGGGTCACATGACCCCACTTACTGTATGCTGGATCCGTCACTATTTGCATGATACCAAAAATCAACGATAGTAGGACTACGGAGGGAAAGAGTTGTCGACATATGTATATGTGGACTACACCGTTGGGACGTAGGGGAGAAAGGAGACATCCCTGTCGGACGTCAAGACAAGATTTGTTTAGCGTTGAGGTCACAGAGAGGAGGGTAGGAGTTGTCGACATATGTGTATGTGGACTACACTGTTGGGACGTGGAGAGAAAGGAGATGTCATCGTCGGATATCAGGACAAAATTTGTTCAGTGTCGAGACCACAAAGAGGAGGGGCGAACTAAAGAGTTAGGAACAACAAGTTTTTTCCAATGGTGCATATACACATAAATGTTTTAGCACGTGAGGTGTTAGATTATGCATTGATTAATGGATACACGAGATGATTTTTGGGTTTGATTTATGGTGTATAAATCCGTGATCGTATCTGTTGAGATAACAAATAATCGGAAAACAAGTGCATATAGTTTATTAAAGAAATTTAAATTTTTTAACTATTTATTAACTTAAGGAACAGATTGAATAATCGGATAAATCTGTATCGAGTTCGGATCGCCTCAGGACGCCTCCTGAGGCGACTCCCGCAGTCGCGTATCCGCGAGCGCCACGTAAGCGTCGGGACCGCTGCGCCAAACGTCCGACGCAGGAGAGGTTGACGCCGTTCGCTTAACGGCCCGTCTCACCCAACGAAACGGCGCCGTTTCGCGACTGCCGGTGCGGACGCCGCCACCGTCTCTGCCTTACCATGCCATCATGACGTTGTCAAGTCATCCTTAATGGTGACACGATGAAAATTGCGCGGGAAATGAATCGCCCTATGTCATATTCGTCTTCGTCTGCATGTTCATCGGAGCATTCCTCCTCCATTTTCCCGGTGCATTTGTGCGCGTGGTGAGGAAGAATCGAAGCAATGGACTGTGATTTTGGGACAGCAAGGCGAGCAGAAGTTGAAGCAAGTTGTGTTGGCCCCTCGTCAGAGACAGTCGTCATGTTAGTATGTTTATTTACGTTAAAAGATATTGAATGTAGTGTATTTAATGTTCTGAAAACCACCGATCGTAGTACAGATGCATTTAGTGAGCAATGGACTGTGGTGCTGGCTGCATGAGAAGTTACAATAGGTAGTTAGCACTAAATGTACACTAATAAGATCACGTTTCAGGAGTCAATAGGTTGGAAAAAACATAATGAGTGATGTGTACGGTGGTTAATAAGATATGTAAACGTTTAGTATTTAGTATTTGGTAACGTGTGAAATGAAGGTGAACATCATATATAAAGGGTTAGTAAGTTATGTAAAGGGTTATTAACCTGTGAAACATATGTGTTCAGGCGCATGTAAAGGGTTAGGAAGATATGTAAAGAATTTTTAACTTTTGAAAAATGGGTTCAGGGCGCCATGTAACGGGTTAATAACATAGGGAGAGGGTTAGTAAGTTCTGAAAATTGGTTTTAGGGGGCTCCGTATAGGGTTAGTAACATAAGGAGAGGGTTAGTAACTTCTGAAAATTGGTTTCGGGGGGCCATGTAAAGGGTTAGTAACATAGGGAGAGGGTTAGTAACATAGGGAGAGGGTTAGTAACTTCTGAAAACTGGTTTCAGGGGGCCATGTAAAGGGTTAGTAACATAGGGAGAGGGTTAGTAACTTCTGAAAAAGGGTTTCAGGGGGCCATGTAAAGGGTTAGTAACATAGGGAGAGGGTTAGTAACTTCTGAAAATTGGTTTCGGGGGCAATGTATAGGGTTAGTAACATAGGGAGAGGGTTAGTAACTTCTCGGGAGAGGGTTAGTAACTTCGAAAAATTGCTTCGAGGGCCATGTAAAGGGTTAGTAACATAGGGAGAGAGTTAGTAACTTTTAAAAAATGGTTTCGGGGGGCCATGTAAAGGGTTAGTAACATAGGGAGAGGGTTAGTAACTTCTGAAAAATGGTTTCGGGGGGCCATGTAAAGGGTTAGTAACTTTTAAAAAATAGTTTCGGGGGGCCATGTAAAGGGTTAGTAACATAGGGAGAGGGTTAGTAACTTCTGAAAAAGGGTTTCCGGGGGCCATGTAAAGGGTTAGTAACATAGGGAGAGGGTTAGTAACATAGGGAGAGGGTTAGTAACTTCTGAAAGTTGGTTTTAGGAGGCTCTGTATAGGGTTAGTAACATACGGAGAGGGTTAGTAACATACGGAGAGGGTTAGTAACTTCTGGGAGAGGGTTAGTAAGATAGGGAGAGGGTTAGTAACTTCTGAAAATTCGTTTTAGGGGGCTCAGTATACGGTTAGTAACATGCGGAGAGGGTTAGTAACATGTGCAGACCCTGTAACCGATTGCAATGGTGTTCGGCGACAGAACCGGATGTAAACGGTTAAATGGAACGACACGTGAATAAGAAAAACGAGAGGACCCATACAGGAAAACCACACCTAAATGAAACAAGAAATGTTCTGTCCTTAGGATTCGCTGTGCGTATCCAACACACATTACAAAACAGAGTACTGTACACATTGTATCGCTGTGCGTATCCAATACACAACAATTTCTGCACCCAATAAGTTCTCCACACATTCGAAATATTACACCACTTGAGAGTACATTACACATATCATCTGGTTTAAAGTGGGGTCCGGGGAAGGGAGGGGAGGGATCAGTGGTCTGACAACTTCTCCATCAACAAGCATATCAATTGTACTCTTGTACGCAACATCTCTTGAGGACCGATACACCACGGTGCTTGTTCTTCTGGCAACACGTTCGAAACCTCGTGACATACAGCCCACATTCAACGGCGAAAGTAGTAGAAACATAGTCGAAAAAGAGCAAAATTGATACCTATTTGGACTACGTAACATATTGAAAAGATAAGGTCATTTACCTCCCGGCGGGAACATTTGTGGACAACTCTCACTTAACTTGGTGGGCCGGACGTCTATGTCCGGTACTCCAAATACATTAGAAACCATTGCGTCGAGATCGAATCATGTTCCTCGCACCGGTGTGTATGCGAGGATTGCCACCGATTGAGTTGTAGATTACCCACCGTTGCTTGTCGGTGTCCGGGACGATCGGCATGAAGTGGTTAGAATAATGGCGAGACGAAGAAGTACTTCTCGACGGTACCAGAATCTCTCGGTTGTCTTGGCTTTCAAGGCGTGTTGGATGTTACCCTTGACCCTACCCCATTGTAATTCGAGTCACTTTGGTATGTGGACGAGAAAGTAGGACAAAACCTACAAGATCCGTAGAATGCCGGACTGCGCGAGGTCATATGTCATGATCTCCCGGAAGACTTCTACGAGGGCCAAGGTCGTATACTGTCGAAGTAGAGGAGGTCCTCCAGATCACCATTTAGCACGGTAGCCCTCCAGCGGGTGTAGTAACATGCGTCACCCCTATTTCTGCAAGACACTGACATATTAGCATTATAACATATGATGAGGCAATAGTAACAAGATATCACCCTAACCTGCTGCTCGCGGTGTTTAGCCATTCCTCGCTGTAATCTGTCTTACCGGAATGCCGTTTGTTCAAAACCTTGGTTAGCTTCGGTGATCCCACCCTTCGTTGCTTTTGTCATCTTCGTGGTCTTCCTAGCCCCGCCGGCGCGGGGGCCTTCTTTACTTGCCCCTCCCCCTCCCCCTCCCCTCCCTCCTCGTTTCGGCTCTTCTTCCACAACGGCGCGGGTGAGCAATGCTTGGTGAGTGTTGAGAGTCCTCCGTAATGAAGGTGCACACATTGGGCATTTGCGGATATAAAATGATGATTCCGCAACCTTGTCGGATGGCTTTCGCCCGGTTCTTGTCCCCTGTTTCACCCTCAACACCAAGGAGGAGACTATGTCATGAACCTTGTCGGAAGACAGGTGTTCATCCCTTTCCATCAAGTCTTGTGGTATATTTGTAGTCTCATCCATGAACAAGCTCAGTGCCTGCATACCCCTGCCAACACATGTCCCTAAATTTACTCTTTCTTCCTTCTCCCTTGACGATGTACCGACCCTCAAGGCTGCGGACCTCATCTCTTAGTATTGAGAGAGAGTGCACGGGACTCTCTCTTGCCCTTGCTTCGGAGAGGCGTCCATGGCCTCAACCGGGATCCTCCTCCGCGGGGTTCTTGTTCTTGCTTGTACTCCCCGCGCTCTGGCCGATTTTGAACTCTTCAAATTTATTTTCAAGAGCCTCCCTTTTCTCTTTCAATCTGCGGCTCTTGTTCAAGGGTTTGCCATTCTCTGTACTACAAGCTCAAGGCTGTGTTCTTCCCTCTCACCGCGGCCTCTCGCCGGCCCTCTTGGCTTCCGACACCCTCCTCACCTCCCTCGTATGCGTCTGAGTGTGTTGTGATTGATATTTCGTAATGAGGTGTCCCTCCTGCGTTTGGGAGGAGGGACAAAACCACCCGCAAATATACCACAAAATCATGTTAACGCAGTGAGGATGTTGATTGGAATTGCAAATAAAAATGGTTAACATCTTAGTAACATCCTCATATTGGTGGTTTGCCAAATTCTTAAAAATCTCCAAGAAGTCCAATGGCTTCTTGAGCGTCTTGGTATTCCACTTTAAGAGGCGTGGAATAGATCGAGCAGTAAAAGGTGCAATGAAAGATACGTGCTCAAAGAACCATGCCTGCAAAGAGGACCAAAATAACATGTTGGAGGGTCACAGTAGTTATTACATCCGTTTGTAAGTAAGAAATTGGTGAAGCCAAATCAAGATGTTGTTTAATGTACTTACGGGAATAATAGCGGCACACCCAACCAAGTAGGGTGATTTATTATTGTTCGTGTCGGCAACGTACGTGCCGAGCTTCTCGAAAAGAATGGCATGCACGCAGCGGCCCAATTGTATCTACCTCTTGTTTCTACATCTTGCGAATAATAAAGAACATTACGGGAACAAGAAAAGTTGGACTTAGGAATAAGAAAGCAAGCGAGCATGAAGAGAACCCATAAGCTCACGGTGCTGCGTACAGTACATCATATGGGTTGTCGAGTTGGCGGTGATTTTTCGGGACCTTGAATATTTCGTCCGTGCGGGCCACCTCCTCGCACAAACTTGTCAAGTGTTGAGTGCCGTGCCCTGCCCTGTAAATCGATGGGTTCACCCTTGTCCAGTAAACACAGTATTAGACTAACATCACCGGTGGTTAGCTCAACAAGGTGACCTTGTAAGTTGAACACGTGGCCACCACAGTGTAACCGGAGCACTTCCCTGAGTATGTCATTACTGAAGGTGTAGCTTGGGAGGCCCTGGAATATTCCAAAAGGAATCCTTGCTAATAACTCCAAATGACATTGTCGGAACTGTACTTGTGCAACCATATCCCTATTTCCGGTAAGAACACAACTGGCAACTGCAGTTGGCATGGACACCGTCGGTTGAACTCATGTAAGGCCCGACTGCCATAAGGGCCTGGCCCTAATGCCTATGTTGACTGGGCCATGTGTGTGTTTGGGCTCCCTTGTTTATGGACTAACACTTCCCGTATTTTAGCCCATGAGCCTCCACAAGCGTTAAAGGCCGCTTTTTTCGTCGTGTACGTTTTTTATTGAAACGGAGAGAACTAACTTCATTCAGGTGTTTCCTTCTAATTTTAATTTAGAAACGATTATAAATCGCTCGCTGCACAAAAGCCAATGTTCAGATTAGAGAAAAAAGTGGACTCTCTCTCTCTCTCTCTCTCTCTCAAAATAGAGCAGAGATTATTACTGTGCATGGCTATTTTATTAACTTATTTAATCTTATGAAACAACATGAGGAGAAAATTATAAGGCAATTAGAATATATTTTTATTATTCTAATTATTCTTGCCCCGATTCCAAAACCGGCCAAAAAGCTCTCAAATTTCTGGGGGATTATGTATGCATGGAATCATGAATGTTCTTGGACTGAGGAGTCCCAAGCATTCCATCTGATTGCTCGATAGGATGATATAGTTGCCTATATGTTAACAAACATGCAGTTTTGGTCTGGAGACAATGTAAGAGATATGAGTCCTCATATATATTCATCCCTGCAGTAGAACTAGGGTAAGCCAATATCATCTCTCTTTAGTATGAGCCCTCCAGTTATTTACCAGAGCCTTGCATGGCTGCAAGTCCTTCATCTCACACCTTCCAGCTTGGGGTTGGGTAAAGGTGAAAGTGATTGGATCTTGACACAGCCTTCCTTGTGGGGTCCATCCTCTCCTCACAACATACTGCTCTCTCTTCACAACTGTCTACTGCTTGATCCCTTTCATCTTAGTAGTAGTAGGTAGGGCCCTTCCTCCTGGAGAAAGCATCCATCTCTCTTGTGCTGACACACCTTCTTCCTGTGGGTCCTCCATCCTCTGTGTGTGTGTGCCCTATTCCACCCAATAAATGACAATGCTGCCCTCTGGCATGCTCCAACTGCATCTCCCTAGGTGGAGTAGTATCTTCTTGGGGTCATTTTGGGAAAATCATTTTTAGATTTTTCAAAGGACCAGGACCACCGTGCATGTGCAGGCAATGCGGTCCATGCATGGTGATTCCTCACCCACGTTGAGCTTGTAATCAATAAGGCCACCTTATCTGACTTTTATTTTGATGAGGCCGGTCTTAATTAATGATTTTGCAGGGACGTATAGTGGAGATTGAGAATCTCTTTTTTTATATATAATAATGATATCAGTTTCCAGTGTGCTATTGAATCAAACAATGTACGTAGTCGCGAGTAGCCTCCAATAAATGAGCTACATGTATATATTATGAAAGATCTTCATCCAGAGGGAGACACAACATGAAGATTAATGAACACGAAGATAAAAAAATGCATATAGCTTCTCAAAGTTTTTATCTTCAAAATGATTGAATTTTGTCATGTTGTTTGATGGACCTGTACATTAATTAATGTGTTTTGAGGTTCTATGATCTTCCGTGAAGATTTAGACTCTGTGAAGATAAATATTTACTAACGATCGCATTAACATGATCATGGCTATGTAGACACCATTGAAAGACATCAAGACGGTCAGACGAAAATTAGAAATAACTAGATATAAGATCAACTTAGATAAGTCAGAGCACACCCACCTCATTGCACAAAATAGAATCACAAATAATCAACAAGATAACGTGGTAGATTAATCTAAATAGATACTTAAGAGGAGCACCAGAATAGTAGAGAGAATGTGAACCACCCCCAGATCTGCACAGAACATCAATTGTTCATTGTAGAACACTTGGACGTACGGAGAGAAGAAAAAAATGATAGAGAAAACGGATGGTTCTGATCTGCCATGATGAGGAGCTGTGACGCAGGCAAATGAGAGATCTAGAGTTGCAGGCCTCGATGTGTTTTGGGGGAGGTCCTCGCAGGGTTCAGCAACCCTCGCACCCGTGAGAGATGAGATTGAGAATCTCTCATAGCTGTATGCAATTCTTTTAGGAGGGGTATAATAAATGAGTCGAAGTATATATGGCATAAGAGACCGGATCCCCTCAGGAGGCCTCCTGAGGGGATATGGTAAGGCCACACATATATGGGTGATGTGACAGGTGATGTGATGGGGCATTAAATGTGATGTGATAGCAGTCACATCATCCATATGTGTGTGCACCTGATCGGACCCCTCAGGAGACCTCCCGAGGGGATCCAGCTTCATGGCATAATGTGGATGTCAATAGTCAAAGTTCCATATGATATATATTAAACGCCCCAACATCCTTTTGGCCTTCTTTAATTAATTCATGGGAATAGGCGATCATCCCGAAATATCTTTCCAGAATACTGAGAAGGGGACGACTAAAACACAAGTACCGGCCGCCAGAGGTTATTTCATTCGGGGTTGGTCATAAAATAAATTTGAATAAATCTTTTGCGACCAAATTATGCACCAAAACTGAAATCTAGTGCCGTCTTTGATTAGAGTATCAATATTAACATCGACGTACGTAGATGCATTATTTGCATTGCACAACATGTTTTATTAATAATACTGTAAGTTCCAAAAATAATATTAATAACCAAATATCAGAAGATCATCTGTATCAATTAATTTCGAAATTAATGGTGATATAGATGTCTAATAATGTTACCAAAGATGATAAATTAATCGTTTTGGTGAGATGTGATGAAAAAAGTGGTGATGACTAAACATGCTAGGGATCACAAATAAAAAAAAAGGTCTCACCCTTTTTACCTACTAAACAATTAAGCCATTAAGTATATCTTTTATATAATTAATTATTGTCAAACACCTTTTTTAGCATGTTTCAAAGTAAAAATATATTTTTGTGCAAAAACCCAATTTGTCAAGCGACTAATTAAACACCGTTGCCGATCATCAGAACAGCATATGCAAAGAGTGAGCCTTATTATTATTCTCAGGTCAAAAGATTAGCACTTCCCGTGGTGCCTTGCTTGGTTAGATTGAGATGATCACATATGATTCATATTAGCATCAACCGCGCTAACGGGTAAGATTTGGTAGCAGAATCACCTGTATTCGACTTCGATTGGAGTTAAAAGTATCTGGATTCTAATTTCGATGTTTTCAGAATTATTATGTTCTTATTTTGATCAGATTTTAATTCCGTTATGGGAGTCTTAAATCGAATTATTATATTCTTATTTTTACATATAATTATTAAAATTCGACATGATATATTTATAACTTTATTTTTTTAGTATTTTAGCATTTTGTGTATCGTATTTATTTTATTTTAATTAATTTGATCTGTATATACTTATCTTTTTATCGCATCAACGAATTCTTACGTGCCATCCAAATTATCTAATACCGATAACTTATAAGATAAAAAAATAATTTTTCAACTCAGTAACTTTTGTCGGATCGAAATTAAGAATATTTAATTTTATTTACACCTCCAGCCGAGTCTCTCTGTAAAATTGAGACTTGGCCGCGGAGAAAAACTGCCCAGGTGGTGGTGGGCACTTGTTGGGCCGGCCAGAGGTGGCCCACGTGGGCCTCCGGCTCCTCTGTGCAGAGCTGTAGATGCCGTACTCGTTCGTGGTGTGGAAAACAGAAGCCCTGGAAAGGAAGATGCCGATGTGACCTTGGGGATGATGAAGGTGGCAATACAACAGTGCGTGACCCCCCAGCGCACAGCTGTGGTCGCGGGGCCCAAGGCCCATCTCCATCGTTCTGGGCCGTGGTGCGCAGGCAGCCGCCCTCAACCGGGCCATCACGGTGTAATGACGCGGGCGGGAGGTAGGCCTACCGAAACGTGGGCGGGACAACACAACAAACACATAAAATTAATGAATTTCATACATCTTATGTCTAACCCAGTATTAATACGGTGCTATATATGCTCATTTACCTGTATATTAAACTAAGTTTGAGCGCTAGTTTGGATAAGAACTCGTCTCTAAGTACAACTTTCTTAAACTTTTTGAGTAGCTCGAGAGCTCTGTCAGTTCAGAGTCTTTTTTAAGTTCTTCTCTACAAACTACACGTTTGAGTCCGTTTATGACATTTAGTCAATTCAGTCAACACTACTATATAACTTCTGACGAATATCGATAACGTAATTTTTTTAAAAAAAATAAATATCAAATTCGGCAAACTAATCGAGTATTTGAATGAAGTTGCTCTCCATTTTTATTTAACATGATAAATATGTCAAGTCGGACATTTACAGAGCAGTGTACAGAGTAGTTTGCATCCTGCAGCGCCGTAGATGGGTTTTTTTTTCAACTAGCACAGTTTACTTTTAAATTTGTAAGAGTAGCACACTAAAGTTTTTTTTTACGGATCTAGCACGGTTTGAAAAAAGTCGAACTATGAAAGTTCGACTTTAAGGAGAAAGGAGTAAAGTCGAATCATAATAGAACGATTTTACTCAGTTCTTAAATAAAGTCTATTAATAATAAATCGACTTCCAAAAGTGCGCTAATCTAAGCTTGTTTTAAAATCGACTTTAAAAGTCGATTAAAACAAAATCGATTTTAAGAACAGGCCAAACAATAATCGGTTTAATGCACTCCGATTTTAATTGTTTAAAATCGAGTATAATTTTAAAGTCGATTTATAGTAGATCGACTTTTAAATTTATTCTAATAAAATCGGTCTGGAAAAGAACGACTTTCCCTTTCCGGCAGTAAGGTTCTGGCTGACTCTAAAAATCGATTTTTAAAACTACGACTTTGTTCATATATAGTTTAAAGTCGAACAAAAAAAGTTCGACTTTCATTTTCCGAACGCTCATGTTACGGATGTTTAAAGTCGAGGTATAAAACATCGACTTTAACAAATCCGAATTTAAAGTCGTAGGTTTTTAAATCGACTTTAAATTTGGTCATCTGTAAAGTCGAATTAACTGAAGACGACTTTGTTCATATATTGATTAAAGTCGAACAAAAAAAGTTCGACTTACACTTCCCGAACGTGAGCGTTCGGATAAAATGAAAATCGAGGTACGAAACAACGACTTTAATATATCCAAATATAAAGTCGTAGTTGTAGAAATCGACTTTCATTTTCGAGAATGTGAGCGTTACGGAAGTTTTAAAGTCGAGGTATGAAACCTCGATTTTAACAAATCCCAATATAAAGTCGATGTATTTTAAATCGATTTTCATGTATGTCGTGCCCGAAGTCGAACACTTATAACTCGATTTTATTTATAGAAACTTTAAAGTCGAACTTTCTTTGTTCGACTTTAAACTCCCAGAACAAAAAAAAATTCTGCTAATCTAGCGGACATAGAAACCTGCCAAGAAGATCAAACATCCAAACCACATCGAGCGGACATAAAAAATTATTAGTTATTAGAACTCAAAATAATGTAACATATGGCCATTCAACATAATATGCAAGCTTGCGACATAATATCACATTAAAGTAATATTTCTACATAATTACCTCCGGGTTCGCCGAACGGTGGCGTGCCTGGGCATGCAACAAAGAAGTATCACGTGGAACGCGCTCCATCACTGCAAAGATGGAAATAACTGTTAAGCAAACTTCACTCCTAAATACAACGAATTTAAAACAATATATGATGGATATATTACAAAGAATGAAAAAAATACATACCGTGTATTCCTACGACAAGTAGAACGATTGTGCCCTGATTGTTTACATACACTACACTTGTTTTGTCTACCTGGGTTTCGATCCATCAACATCGGTAATCGCTTATTTCTTGGTCTTCCGGTTTTTCGAGCATTTGATGGAGGCAATAATGGTATTAAATTTCTATCAGGATCAAATGCTGGCCAAAAACGTGCATCCAACACGGTGTGAAATTCAAATTGATATGCTGATCGATAACTGTGACTATTGTACCACTCTGAAACATATAAGTATGGATCCCAATTGACCGACCCTATAGCACACAATGCATGTTTACACGGAAAATGCTTTAAAAGAGGCTCACAACATGTGCATTTGAGAGAATGATGTTCAATGTCAACTCGGAACACACGGCCATACGAATCGTTCACTTCCCACTCACCAACATTGAGTCTAGCTTGAAGAATGATTTCTCGACTCTTTTCTTTCAATTCAGACATTTTTTTTTCAAAATTTGGTGTGAGTTGTGTTTCAATGTTTAGCCCGATTGCCCGACGTTGAAAGAACATAAGTCTTAGCCGATGATAAGTCATATGCACAAGAGCGTGAATTGGCAATCCCCTTGCAATTTTTAAAACACTGTTGAAGCATTCAGAGTAATTGGTAGTCATTATACCAAATCTTTTACCTTCAACGTCACATGCTAGTGCCCAACGTTGCCGGATTGATTTGTAATAGCCAATCATATGCCTCGAACAACGTAACTTTATGTCATTCATGCGATTGTTAAAATCAATTGAGTTACAAGCTAAACCTGCATTGTACATCCTCTTAAAAAGATCCCTTCCTGTGAAATGTGATTGAAAGTTCTGACGATAGTGACGAAGGCAATAACGGTGAGCTGCTAACGGAAACCACTCTTCCACTGCATTTTTAATACTTACATGTCTGTCCGAAATTATGCATACTTCATGTCGCCGTTCTCTAACGGACGAGATGTGTGACAACATTTGATTGAAAAACCATGACCATGATCTATCATTTTCATTATTTACAATGGCAAATGCAATAGGAAACAATCCTTGGTTAGCATCTACACCGCAAGCAACTAATAATGTTCCACGGTACTTCCCATGAAGAAATGTGCCATCCACACTTATTACTGGACGACAAAATCGCCACCCTTCGATACATGGCATGAAAGACCAAAAGAAAAATAACAATTTAGAACTGTCACTCTCACATAAATAACTACACACTGTCCCTGGCATACTCATTTTCACGGCTTCCATATATCTCAGGAGATTAGTATAAGAGCTCTCCCAATCCCCGAACAACTTCTCAAAAGCTTTCCTTCGAGCATTCCAAGCTTTATGATACGTAGGTCTTATGGAGTATTTTACCTGAACCATATCCATGATGTCTCTTGGTCGAATATTTAATCGAGATCGAACAATAGACAAAATTAAACGAGAGATTGTTGTGCACGTCATTTGTCTATGGTTCGTATTACAACTAGGAGTACAACATGTATGGTTATCTTCGTAACTCATAACTTTCCACAAGCCACCAACTCGAGTGCTAACACATGCATGTAATCTCCACTTGCACCCTTCGTTCTTAGAATGACAAATCAACGTGAGTTTAGACTTTGTTGATCGGTCAGTTCGGTGTTGGACATTACGTTTCAAAGACCAAGAAGCAACCGCATGTATCAAATCCTCTTTAGACGTAAAAACATCTCCCACTGAGATTTCATCCACGTTTTCTCCTTCACCTCTTATTACTATTGATGTCTCTTCCTCTCCACCATCATCCTCATCACTTGTCTACGAAGTTGTTAGTTGCAATGGCCTTTATTAATCCAACTTATGTCTTCACTTTCATGAAATTCATCAACTGCGGCAATACTACTAACCATCTCATTTGGTATATCTTCGTTCTCACTCAATGAGTCTTCATTTGTATCTTCTAACTCATACTCTTCATTCAAGTTAATTTCATCGTTATGTCCACTTTCAATATTCCGAGATATGATGTTACTTTGAACTTGTGACAATAACTGACTCATGGTTGGTTGGTCACATGTTTGACGATCCCATTGGAATTGCGAAAAATGTACAAGATCCTTTATGATGTACACTGTGACATCATGTTCCATACATCTCATTATTAGTGTTCGACTGGTGTCGTCATTTACCACATAATTTAGACCATCGAAATAATTGTAAACCAACTTCACCCTGATAGATGATGATGATCCTAAGCCAATCACCCTATAAATGTAACTCATCAACTCTTCAAAAGTGCATAATTCAGATACTTGGATGTAATCTTCATATCCACCGTTGTAATATGCATAATTATTACTAAATGAAATGACCCCATCAAACATTACACGGATGTTGATTTCTTTATCTGCCATATTTTCAACACGGTACTCTTACAGAAAACTTTAATTGATCAATTAAATCATGCTAGAGCATGATTAAAGAGAGATGTAATCTACGGCATTAAAGACCACTCCAATGTATTTTAAAATAACTCAATTGATTGATCAATCGAATTTAAAAAGATACATAATTTGCAACATAAGACGAATCCACATATACTCATGAATACGTATCCTTTCTTTTTTATCAAATTTATTAATATATCTTATAACTAATCTTGCGACTAATCTCTTCATACCAAACAGTATTCTGTTTATCAAATTTAGTAATCTATCTATTGACAGAGTTTATTGGCCGAGTGTAAATTTCCTCTCTCTAACTATCGGCGAGTGTAATTTATCCGATAGAGGTAGGGGACAAGGAACCGCATTAAAGCCCCATTTGTTCTGTTCAGTGGCTCTGCACTCCGATCGACGGCGGTCTTGCCGCCGCAGGATCATCCACAGTATAATTTAAATGTTATTTAATGAACAGGGCATCAAGATCGATCGATCTCATCTCTCTTTCACCATCAACTACTCTAAAAGGAACGCTGGACGTCGGCCAACAAAGGGGGTATCGATCGACAAAGCTGCCGGGTTTGGTGTCAAATTTTGGGGATAGATTTTGAGTTTACCTTCCAAGCTCGCGCCGCTGCCGTCCAAGCACGCGCCGCCGCCGCCCTCCACGCGCCGGTGCTGTCAAAGCACGCACCGGTGCCAATGTGCACGCCGCCGCCGTGCGCCGGGCCCCGGTGCGCCGCCGCCGGCTGGCGGCCGGGAACCGCGGTGCGCCGCCGCCGTCCAAGCACCTACGCCTCCGTTAGGGTTCGAACACCCAGCGCCATCCAAGCAGGAAACGCCGCCGCCGCGTCCGAAATCGCAAAGAGACCGGAAGCCGTCGCCGCCGCCGCCGGAGATGCTGCCGCCCCCGCCGGGAATGCCACTGTAGCCGCCGAGGAAGAACGCTCTTCACCGCCGCCGCCGCCGCTGTGAAATCGGGTAAGGTAAAGGTGAATCGGGGGCCGAAAAGGGGTAAATCCGAGCAGGTAAAAGTCGAACAAAGTCGAGTTTTTCTCTATCGACTTTTCAAAATCGACACATAATACGTCGACTTTGTACTTTTAACGGACGAATAAGAATAAATCAACTTGTTTTAAGAACGGATTAAAGTCGTTTTATTATAGTTCGACTTTAAACTTTTTTATCTTAAAGTCGAACTTTCATAGTTCGACTTCGTTCAAACCGTGCTACATCTGTAAAAAAAAACTTTAGTGTGCTATTCTTACAAATTTAAAATTAAACTGTGTTACTTGAAAAAAAAACCCCGCCGTAGATGGTCATGCCCGGCTGGTGCAGGAGCCCCCCATGGTAAGGTTAGGGTTAGGGCATCCACTTGTGTGTAGGGAACCGCCTTTGAAGCTGGGAAGTCCCGTCGCGGGCCAATCTTCGCGGCAGTCCCCTCCGTCAGATGGGATGAGGGGCATCTCCTTCCCGGCCGCTTTTAAGGTCCCTTCCTCCCGCACAATGCGGAAGCTTGGGGGGGCCACGGGCGCAGACCGACCGGTTCTTATCCGGCGGCGGGGGAAGAGGAGGGAGCAGGACGGCGGCGGCGGCGGCGGCGTGGTCCATGCATGAACAAAGGCGCCACAGAGAAAAGGTAAAGCGCAGGCTGGGGGCGGCCCCCGGTCTCCTCTCTCGTCCATATTCTCTCTTCAAGAGATAAGATTTGAGCGGCTGGAATTCCGCGATCTTCTCTCTTCCCCCTTCATGCGCGCTGCGGATGTACGTACATACGCGTAGTTGCAGGTCCCTCTGCTTTAACTCGGTGAGCTGGACGAGCATGCAGCATTTCCAGCCGGCCGCTACGTGACAGACGAAGAAGTATAGATGCCCTCCGTCGTCGGGCTCTCCACCGCCGCCGGTTGGCTTGGCGATGGCCGCGCGACGGCGACTTGCCCAGGCAGCGGCGGCGGCGGAGGAGGACGAAGATATGTGTTAAGTTTACCAGTACGTGCATTCCCGGCCGCTTGGATGGCGGAGGCGCGCTTACGAACCTCGTCCGATTGAAACCCTAATTATCTGATAGAATCCATGACTCCATGGCGTGAAGCTGCGGAAGGGTCGTCTCGCCGGCCGCCGACCGACCGGGACGGAGGAGCTCCCGGTCTAGCGCCGGTCGCCGTCGGTCCCCATCCTGAGGTTCCTGTTCTTCCGATCGGAGCGACAACTGTTGGGTATCGGATACTGCTCTGCGTATAGCCTGACGCTGCCCTGCTGATCGATCACCGTGATCTTGAACTGAAATGTTCATGAACTGATTACGAAATGTTCATGAACTGGAGCTGCATTCACATATATATATAAATAACTGCTGGTTTTTTGATCCGCGCAGCTGAACTTGATATAGTTATGTTTTGACAGCGCAGCTGAATGCTAATGATCGAGATTTAATTAAAACAAGGTTGGGCTTGGAATAGATTTGTTTTCCTCGATCAATTCCGTTAGAATTACGTACTAGCATGGTGGTTTGTGTCCCAAAGATTTCATCGATCGCGGCCGAGAGTGTTTTTAACTTTAAAATCATGTTTTGGAACATCGGGTTTGAAAATATATTGTGGAAGAAAAAAAATTTTAAATATGTCTTTCTCCTCCTCCTCCTTTTTACGAAAACTCACCCTCGTAGGCAGGTCAAAAAAAATTTTAAAAAATTTAATTATATATTATTTTTAAAATAATTAAAAAATCTCCGTAAATTCATGCCAAATGCACCATAAATGCGGACGAACCTCTGCAATATCTCCCGCCCGGAGTGGAAAAGTCACATTTCGGCCCCCACCGTCCCGAGTTCGTAGCCGACGCGGTGGTCGGCGCCCGCCGTACGGCTCCTCATGACGTCACGGAAGCGCCAGCCTACGTCATCGAACACGTGGCCGTCCGAGCAGCGTCCGATGTGCGGAGCGGGCCCCGCAGCGCTCTGCGAGACTGCGAGGGATCACACCACCCCGCTCTCCGCCGTCCGATTGATGCACCGTACAGTCCACAGGGCACGGAGGGTAACGAACGGCCCACTCCGTGAGAGCGAAAGCGACCAATGGGCCTCTTCGCCCTTTGCAAGGGGGTGGGGGGACCAGTAAATACCGGGGGCCCACTAGCGGCCCAGATGAGTGACCGGGCAGCATCGATATTCTTTCGGCCGGATCACTGAAAAATCTCCTCAAAGAAAAATAATAACCTCACGTATCGTTGAAATGAACCCGGAGACATCATGGTTCGTCTGATTGTCGGCACTCGGGGATGGCCGATGCCTCACTGTGTCGGAAACATTAGTAACTACGCGAAATACTTGATATCTTGTCCCGAATTCAAGCCAGCAGCAGCGCCTCATTGATGGAGCATTATTTCTACACGTATATATATATATATATTGAAACGGTGTCCCACCGCTGCCTCGGATGCCACGATCGACATGCTTTGTCCGTCATCCTTGTTCGTTACTTCGAGGGGTGTCTGCTCAACGTTCATCTTCCCATCTTAATGATAGCTCAGCCGATGCATATATAAAGCTTCTAGAATGGTTACAGGAACCTTGACAGAGAGGAACCTGCATGCAGACGGCTACATGTTACTAGCATCTTGTCAATATTACCGCCCATCTAAGGGTCTTATGAACTGATTGCAGGGGGGCCATTGCAGTTGGTGGCAATCGGATGCCTGTGTAGCTCAAGATTTCGTTCAGCCCAACAACCGGTGAATTTCGCTTGTCCGTGTCCAGGTTCTTGTGACTTGCGAGCTTAATCGGAGCAGTTCTTTTCTTTTTATTTGTGTGTGATTCGATCGTCTGTCTTTAGAAACCCCTATCCTCTTGTACATAACTTATGTCCTCCTCACGGGTTCGTCCTCTTCTAACGGGGGTCCCTCATGTAAGCTGGAATCAGCATGGAGCAGCCAGCACCAGTTGAAATGTCTTCTAGAAAAGATGGAGAGGAAAAAAAAATTCCCCTCTTTTTCCTCTCCTCTCTTTTTTCCCCTTCCCACGGGTCCCATGCAATAGAACGACACTAATAGAGACGAAAATTATAGTAGTCAGAAACCGTGATGTTGCCTTGTTTCCATCCAAGTGCAGTTCCCCATCTCCTTCTCTGTTCCATTCACAATTTGGCTCGGCCCAATTTTGATTCAAGATGAACCCCTTTGCTGCAGCCACAAAAACAGCTTATGGGGTGTTTGGTAGTATTTTATTTTTTTGTATAGTTTCATGATAAAAAATTATATTATATTACCAAACATGATAATTTTTAAAAGTGAAAACATGATAGTGAATATGTTTGGCAAAAATTTTTTAATTTTTAAAAATGATAATAAGGTGTTTGGAAGTATTTTAAATTTAATTTTCATCCACTTCAGAAATATTGAAAAACAAAAATTCCACTTAAGAAACATTATTAAATGATAATAATTTACCTTCTTCCTAGCCTTTTCTCGAACCAAAAATTCCTCCGCGAGTCACAGGGCATCAGATCGCCGCACATCATCTACTGAAGAGAATGGGGTCCGATTGCCGCATCGTCGTGGCCGATCGGTGGCACTGCCAACGAATGGATCTCTCGGATGAACCTTCCTCGGGCGTCATCTCGGCACATCACCACTTATATACGCAAAGCTAGCCCCCCTCTAGCGATGTCCAACCCCATTCCAATCTCCCGTAATTCCCAAACATCTATTCTTCCTTTTTCCCTCGAATCCCCCTTCCCTCGGTTCGTCTTTCTACGAGGCTTTCTTGTTTTTCTTGCATAGTTGAATGACCTCCAGTAGTTCCCGAGGCCCCAGGGGGGGGCGCGCCTCCCCGTGTCTCCGCCGCCGCTGTCGAGCTGTGTATCTGCTGTCGAAAAGGAAAAGCAGCGGAAAGGGAAGGCAGGACGGCGCCCTGGGGGGAGGGGGCGGAGATGAGCGCGCGATTGGCAGCCCGAACCCCGGCGGCGGGGGGGGGGGGGCGCCGGTTCTTCACCTGCTCGCCCCCAATGATATCTCTCCTGCCACCAGCGTCGATCGGGGGTTTCAGCCTCCAGGCGACGGCAGCCGAAAAGGAGAAGCGGTGGAAAGGGAAGGCAGGACGGCGCCCTGGGGGGGGATGAGCACCGGTGAGGCAATCGGGGTTTTGTCCCTGAACAAGGTGAATCACTTCCAAAAAAAAAAGAGGGCTCGACCTCTTTTTATTTTTGTTACGGACGGATGTGTACGGAAATTTTCAAAACAAAAAATGAAAATGTGAGCCAAACATGTTTTTAAGAACTCTTTCATTACAAGTTTCAAAAATTAAAATAAAAGTGTCCGTTATCACTCAACCAAACACCCCATTAGCGATTTTTCTCTTCTTTTTTTCTTGATTAGATCCGGTGGAGGCCCTTCTTAGCTTCTAGTCTGCTCAACATGCTGGTACCACACAGTGCAAACAGTGATTTTCTTGCAGAAGCAGATGACACTGAGACACTGCTCTAAGAACCTGATGAGATGAAACACCATGCTGTCAATCACCTCCTCCAACCGGAAGAGAGAGAACCCACGGGAAAATGGAAGTAGAAGAGAAGAAAAACTTCGGTTCCACATCCAGCCGTTTGATGTTGACCCCTCTCTCTCTCTCTGGCATCACAACTCTTCTTCTCTACTAGTGATCCTCTGAAAATCCCCTCCTCCACCGTCTCCTTTCCACACATTCCCTCGACGCCCTAAGAAAGGAGAGGAAAACCAGCAGCTTGGCACGCCTCAGGCTCCGTGTTCGGGCACAGACTATACCCGCTCTGCCGGCAGAGTACGTGAATTCCCGGTCCTTGTGTCGGCTGCCCGAGTTAGACCGCCGGCATTACCCCCTCCGGGTACTGTCTGACGATGGGAAGGCACTCCTGCTGCTACAAGCAGAAGCTGAGGAAGGGCCTCTGGTCGCCCGAGGAGGACGAGAAGCTCCGCAACCACATCCTGAAGCACGGCCACGGCTGCTGGAGCTCCGTGCCCAAGCAAGCAGGTACCCCCTCCCGCCCTCGCCTTTCTCAGTTCTCCCTCGGATGCCTGCTCGGTATTCCGCCGTCAATGTATATCGGACGGCCCCGACCTGTAGCTGTAACACTACGAAACTGTTCCAGGTCTCCAAAGGTGCGGCAAGAGCTGCAGATTGAGGTGGATAAACTACTTGAGGCCCGATCTCAAGAGAGGCACATTTTCACAGCAGGAGGAGAATCTGATCGTCGATCTCCACGCAGTCGTGGGTAACAGGTACCGCATACGTACCCATCGGGAAGACGGAGAAAGATTCTTGAGATTCTTTTTCCGGTCGGATTGATTCAATTTCAGCGGTGTCCCATTCTCTGCACTGTTCATCTCAGGTGGTCTCAGATTGCCGCCCAGTTGCCGGGGAGGACGGACAACGAGATCAAGAACCTGTGGAACTCCAGCATCAAGAAGAAGCTCAAGCAGAACGGGATTGACCCCAGCACCCACAAGCCCTTCTGCGAGGCGGAGGCCGCCTCCGACGACGGCAACGCCCTCAATGATGACGCCCACGGGACGGGATCCTCGGAAGACATCAAGCTCCTCGCCGCCGCCGCTCCGAGGGATACGGATTCGGTGACGGCGGCGACGGATTCAGCCCCGTCGCCCTTGGCAAGGGCCGCAAAGGGCTTCCTGATAAACCGGTTCGCCCAGGAGGTCTCCTCCGCCGTCGATCGGTCCTCGGACACGGCGGCCTGCTTCCCACTTCAGCAGCTGAATTACGGATCTCCGAGCAATGGCGGCGGCCGGACGGCGTCCGTCGGTAATTTGTCGTTGAACCGCAGCCCCTTTCTGTGGCTCAACCAAAGTTGCAGGCCAGTCGAGGACAGCGGCCCCGAGTTCATCCGCGGCGGCACGGCGTTCGTTGGCCATCTTCCACAGGGCAGTGCTCCGGCGAGCTGCGGCTGCGGCACAAACAGGCTTCAGTTCGGTGACGGCGGCGGCATCGCCGGAAGCACAGAATTGCAGGGCAGCAGCTCCTTATTCGGCGACAACTTTATCCCCTGGCCAGAGCTGGCCTCGGATAAGGAATCGGCCATTCACATCGGCGGACAACCACCGGAGGATCTCCGGTGGCCGGATTTCCTCCACGGCGGCTTCCCCTCCGCGGCACCGATCCATATCCAGACCCAATCTCTGTATGGCGACGTCAAGGTAGAAGGCCAGTTTGCAGTTGGTGGCTTGAGCAGTTGGCACCAAAGCCAGCAATCACCGCAGCAGGCATCGGACACCTGCGGCAAGAATTTCCAGAGAATTCCCGCAGTCTTTGAACAGATTTAGCTCTGTATACTCAAAATAAAAAAACACCGGGATTCGAACAAGACGAAAAAAAGCGGATCGGCAACCTTCTGAAGCTCTGTTTGTGGAAAGCGGAAGGGCAAGCAACGTGCTTCTAACAGAGTTCTTGAGCAGGAAGGAGGGTTTAACCAGATGGCTTCCGCGCTTGGAAGATGGATTAAAAGCTCATTGTGCATAGTAGAGGCGATGATGCGTCACACAAGACTTCTTTGCCTGGCTGCTAAGAATAAATTCGGTTTATACCAGTGTTACTCGAAACATTATGCCAGTATCGATTATTCTGGTCACATCAGCTGTTCTTCTTGGTCTATGTTGTATTAGATCATTCTGGTCAGACTCAAGAATTTCCATTGCGGGCATCTATTTTTGGTATTACTCGAAGCATTCCAAAATCCAGAGTTTGCTCGTACGAAATTTAGTCATCTGCAGGAAACAGAGACCGTAAGTTTGTAGGGCAGGAACGAGATGCTGCTCCTTGTTCTTTCTTCTTGAACTCAAAATACACCGTGTAAAAATAATATCTTTCGCTTCTGATTTTGGGGATGCTTTCACCATCGTGGTCGCGGGAATCTTCGAAGGCGACGCCGATGTTTCCTTCTTCCCCGGCGCCGGCGGCTTCTACCCGTGGCCGCAGATGGCTTTAATCTCACCGCTAGCGTTTTCCACCTCATACGGCCGGGAAAGATCCCGGCCTGTTGTCGTCGAGCTAGAGGAGGACGTACCAGTTTATTGCGTGCAGCGGCCGCCATGGGCAGGGAAGATCTTCAGATGTGGGGACGATCGGGTAAACTCCAGTCGCTCTTGCAGGGCGTACTTGCAGTTCGACGGAGGCCACGAAACACAAGTTAAGAAACTGCACGGCATGGGCCTCTCTTGTTCTCCTCCTCCCCGTCCCCGCCTCCATGTCCATGGTCCTGGCAAACATGTTAGTCTCTTTCCCACCCCTGGCTCCTGCTGGTGACCACCTTATCATCCTTCCTGCCAGAGAGTTCAGCACAGGGTGCTTGAAATATCGTACTTCCTGCCGTCCACATTCCGCACGGGCATTTTGTAGAACACCTACCAGGCAACCTGTTTGCTCCTTGCTTCTACGGTTCTACCCATGGTTCGCCGGGTCGCCCAACCCGGCCGGTTTCCGGGCCGACCGGCCCGGAAACGACCCTGTCGGGCCGGCTTGGGGTCGCGCGACCCAACTTCGGGTTGCGCAACCCGGCAACCCGGTCGGCCGGGTCGCCCGACCCCGGGGTGACCCGGCCTACTTCAATTTTTTTTTACTATTATTATATACTTAAATTTTTTTCTTCCCCCTCCCCATTACCACTATTAAAAAAAATTTTCTTCGGGGGGCGTTGCCCTCCTGATACCCCCCACAAGGTCGATCCGCGACTACTCTGCGCCGCATTTAATAATAGTATAACAATACTTCACTATCACTTATACCATCACATGTATATAAGAATTTTAATCATAAAATACGTGTTATATACTCAAATTTTATAAAGATCTATTTTAACTTTCTTCTCTTTCACACACATCATCAAATTTGTCAAGAACAATTATTTTTTGAGTGTTCCATTTATTAATTGTACAATAATATTTTACTAATATTTATATTATTATGTATGTTTAAAATTTATAATTATAAATATATGATACATCTTAAAAATTATAATTTTATTTGTTAAGTATCTTTATCTTCTCACTTAAGATTAACTTTTTCCCAACATATATTAATACAATATAATCACAAAAAAATCATATCTACTTGTATACGTAGATAAACACTTATATTCAATTATAATATAAAAAATATAATTGTATTTATGTATATATTTTATGTATACATAAATATATGACATAAAATTATTGTTTCTATTTGTTTCTTATTTTTATATAATTTTTTATAATAAAATATTTAAAATCCGACCCCATCCGACCCGGGGTCGTGACCCGTCCGACTAGGTCGGTTTTGGGGCCGACCGACCCCGGGCCGACCCCCGACCCTGCCTTCCTTGGTTCTACCCTTCTTGTAGCCCGTGGCATGCATCAGGCTACCCTTGTTGTATGTAGCATGCAAGAAACTACCCGACGATGCTGACCCAAACGATGTTGTTGCAAGTTGCAACAATCAGACAGCTTACCGTGCACTTGCCTTTTGCCCAGAGGATCGAGTCCAAGGCAAAATTGCACTCGAAGCTCCATAAAATTACTACTTTGTTATTCGGTGGTAATGCTGTTATTAGTAGATGCTTCATTCAATCATTCAATAGCTTCGATGATTCCTGCACGTAAATAAGGGGATGCCGGTTTTCACTCTCCTGCCGACTGAGGCATTTGGATCAGCCAATCACAAAATAGGCAACCTTGCTTGGCTGAAATAAAGAGAAACAGAGGAGTCTTCTTGACCAGATATCTCTGATTTTCGCAGAGAGCAGTCCTCGGATCATGGATGCCTGTCATAAATCAAGGAAAGGTGGGTGAAGGAAACCCAAGTCACGCATGAAAGCTGGAAACTTGCGAGAGAATGCTTGCGCAAGGACCAAGATCTAACAAGTTCATGATTTTATTCGAGGATGTGAGCACTTGATCTAGGAAAATACGATTAACAGCATAACAAACAAAGCTTCAACTTCAAGTTTGCGGAGACATGAATGCCGACATCAGGCACCCGAATGTCAGCCACTAAGTGATCGCATTTGCAATGACGAGAACAATTAGTGGAAGTGGAAAGCAACCTTGGTTTCAAGCATCAAGAGCCGGCAGGCACTGCGACAAGATGTCGGCAGCCTCTCTCAGCTCCTCCTCAGAGATTATGAGTGGAGGGACCAGCCTCACGATGTTGCCTTTGCCGGCGGTGAGAACCAGAAGACCGGCGTTGAGGCACTCGTCAACGAGGGGAGACGCAGGTACGTCCAGCTCAATCCCGACAATCAGACCAACCCCGCGCACTTCCTTCACATGCTTGCTCCCTCCCATCTTCTCGATTAGCAGCTCTTTCAGGTACCGGCCCTTGTCGGAGACGCCTGCCAAGAAGCCGGGGCTCTGGATCTTATCCAATACAGCCAGAGCAGCATGGCAGACCAGAGGCCCCCCGGCGAATGTGCTCCCGTGGTCGCCGAAACTCATGCTGGCAGCCACCCTTTCAGTAGTCAGGACTACGCCAATGGGCAACCCCCCAGCAAGAGGCTTCGCCAAAGTCATCATATCGGGGTAGATGCCGTAGGCCTCATGTGCCCAGAGGAATCCGGTTCGCCCCAAGCCACACTGAACCTGAAGATCCAACCAGGGGCATGAGCTTGCAAGAAGAACAAGACTGTAACCCAGAAGGAAATCATCAGAGCAGATAGCTGAAATCGAAGTGTCTGTAGAACGGAAGCATGCATAGGAGACGAACGATAGCACTTCGTGCAACAATGCTAGGAGAACAGCAACATGTGAGGCCCTCCGACGACAAAACTCAATTTTTGAGAAGAAAATAAAATTTCTCCATGGATGAATAAAAAGATGTAAACAAATTCTGTATCTTCGGGATGGAGGAAAAGGCCAAATCTATGTTCAAAGCATGGTCCTTTCCACTGTGGTCTTTAAACAGCTCTCCCGGGCAAAGTACCATGTAGCCCAATGACCGTAGTTAACCCGGTAAGACACTATCGAGAAAGAAGCAAGAACGCATTAAATAAGCTCACCTCACCCCAAATATGCACCAAGAGCTTCGCATGAGCATAATAGAATCATGGATCTAGCACAAAGCAAGAACTTCATTTTCCTGTAGGAAAAGTGGGAGTAACAGATGTGAATAATTCTACAAAAGGCACCTCCCCAGGAACATAGGCAGCCTATCAGGAGCCCAGCATGATCTGGTAACATAAGATTACTACATCTTTTCTTCTTTGACTTGGTTAATCAATTTGTTTGCCCATATAATCTCGATGTGCCTTAAAATTCATTGCACGTATTTTAGCCCATAATTCTGGTTAGTCTGTGGCACTGGAAAATTTTGGAGGGAAAACAAATAATAAAAGGTAAATTTAAACTCCAACATAAGAGGGCATGTTTGAGTTGGATGTAAAACTGAACAGAATTTTAAGGAAACTGTGAATCTGATAAGATAATTGTTGTGAAACTTGGATTGTTTACTGAACACTAAAGCAGGAAAAGTTCACTGGGTTTCCATCATTTCAATCTCGATATTTAATAAGACTTGGATCATCATCACTGACCTGTAGCTTGTACCCATGTCACCCACTGTATGCATGCCTAAGAGGTGTTGAAAATTAAGAATACTAATTAAGAGGTGAAGTTCCTAAAACAGGTCACAAGTCATTGAAACCAGTAAACAGAAAGAAGCAAATGAAACTAGAAAGAACAAAATAGCTAAGAGGTAGGTGAATGGAATAGACGACTTCATGGATATTAGATAAGAACCATCTACATAATGTCAGGCTTAATGAACAGATTCACTCAAAATACCAAGAAATTTTTACTTCATTGAAAAGCCAAGAACCCTGGCTCGTCACTTTCCACACATTGCAATTTTATTTCTATAAAAACCTTATCTCACAGTGGACTGGTTCATCAATGGTTACCAGTCAAATTATCCACAGAGAATCCAACATCACGCAAGGCATAACAGAAACAAATTAGTATAAAAATAAAAGATATTCAACCTAATTGTCCTACTCCTGACACACAAGATGACACCTTTATTCTGAATATAAGTTAACAAGTCTACAGTATCACTTGTTGAGAAAGCACAAGGATGCTTAAGAAAACTCACAAGTCACAACCAGTCTCAGAAAGAACCCAATATCTTACCACAAGCAACATGATTCAAGATTTGGTTTCAAATTGTACACTATATCACTATTTTTGTCCTCTACTGAAATTATATTGTTAACCATCATGACAACATCAGAAGAGACAGTTAGTACGATATGAGCAATAGGTGATGGAGATACTAGTTATGCATAGAATAAATGATTGATGTGAGAATTAGCTGCATATTATCACTACCACATAGAATGTGTATTTAGCCCGGGAAAAAGAGAGCACCAACTGGACAAAAGATGCAGTCAGGATGATGTGGGACAAATTGGGAGATGCCGCCATCCGGGTGTGCCAGTGAGCCTAAACAAGTTGAATTAACTCAAAAGTCAAACCGGACCCAAAATGGTCAAACCCAAGCTGAACCGAAGTGAAAGTACGCTTGAACTGAGATGAAAGACCACTGATTCAAGCCTAAAATGCACTGAATCGGACCCGAGATGGGCTGAATTGACCTGAAACAGATATAGGAACTCAGAACGGACCCTGAAGACTGAACGGGCACAGGACCAGCAGAGGGATTGAGCCAGTCACGTGGCCGCCACAGCAGGTGAACACACTCAGGGGGGTTGGGGGGGGGGGTCCGTGGCAGCTGAGTGGTCGTTGCAACATTTCAGATGAGACCAGAGGATGAGAGGTGAACCGCAACCGTTTCAGGGGGGTGGAGAGAGGACTCGGGGCAACCAGGAGGTGGAGAAGAAAGGCCAGCCACTGCTGGAGGTAGAGATTACCTATTGAATAAGGAGGGAGGTGGTATTGGCCATCTTCGGAACCTCCAGGAGTGTTGATGTCGAAGGAGCAAGAAGAGCGAGGGAGAGGGAGAGTGAACAATAAGAAAAAATTCGTTCCATTGTAAGCATTGATGTCCCAAATGACTACACTAAGGCTTATATAGAAGCCTTTGGAGAAATTAAACAAAAAGATCTCCAATGACTAATTACAAACAAGTCCTGAAATGTAAAGGACTCAAAAAGACTCTAACTATTAAAACAAATATGAAACATAAACTCTAACACTACTGAAATTAAAAAAAGTCAAATGCGATGTCTTCGTAAGACTCGAACGGCAATGTCCTGGACCTTCTCAACCGTCAAGTCCGATCCATTCCTCATCACAAGACCCAGCCATTCCATGCACAAGATAGCTGCCGCCCTGTGTTTGAGGTGTTGGGACTGCTTGATCCACATGATGAGGGATAAGAGGGAGGGAAAATGAGATAGAAAATAGATTAAAGGACAAGGAGGGGATGAGAATGAGTCTCAGCTCGCAGACAGAACCCCATTCAGCTAATGGGGATCTGCAGTTTGGAAATAAATCATTGGAGCTGCTGATCTGATGAAGGCAGGAAAAATTGGTAATATCAGAAACAAGAAAGATACGAGGTTTTCGGAAGATGTGGAGTGTGGGGATGTCTCCTTGCAAGCAACCTACCCACAATTCATGGATGGCAAAAGTTGGCCGATCTAGAACATGGTAGACTGATCCCTGCTCAGGACCAGCACCTGCAGAGCCAATCCCAGAAGGAACTTCCAGTCTTCCACCGCATTGGGCTACAAAGTGCCAGATCAGTCTAGATTGGTTGGCATTCTACCCTGGATACGTTGAAGTTTTTGTTTTATTTTTTTTCAATTTTTGGAAGAACAGATCTGGGTCAATCCCAGATCATTTTTTCTTCCCTTGGATGGGATGATCCAGATCAATATCAGCCTTGGACGATCTAGAGGCCGATCCCAATCTGGAAATCCTTGTCACCAATGTACTCCAAAGCTGCTAATGAAAACTGCTCATTTGCAGGCTGTTGGTCCTCTAGTTGAAATGGCGACTTGTAGTGCCCAATATAAAAAAAAAACTTCTGTGATGCAGCTATCTCAGTTGGTGAATTTGAAATCTCTACAGCAGCAAGCGTCTTTCTAATTGACAACATGCGTTATCATGGAGATGGATGCAAAACCGCAGCTTTACGGTTAAGATAGCCTTCAGAGACTTATACTTAGCAGTACCTATTTTCCTTACGTTGCTTTAATTTGAAAACTTGTCACCCCGATGAAAATGAAGGTCCTCACATGGCGGCTTGAACATGGCAGACTTCCCATTGAGGAAGAGCTTATGGTCTTCAGAGCAGGAGATGAGGAACTAAAGTAGACTTTTAGAAGGTGGCAATATGCCACAATTTCATTTATAACTTAAAAGAACAGGAAAGAGTTACAAATGTGCACGGAAAAGACGAGCAAAGACAAAATAAATGCAGGATCCATCTACCAAGGGGGTAGATGAAGAGAGGTGGAAAAGGAACTACACCACAAACTGCTAATGGGGGTCTGCAGGTTAGACATTAATCATTGGAGCTGCAGATCTGATGAAGACAAGGAAAATTGGTAATATCAGAAACAAGAGAGATACAAGGTTTTCAGAAGATGTGCAGTACCGGGATATCTCCTTGCAAGCAACCTACACACAATTCATGGATGGCAAAAGTTGGTCGATCTAGAACAAGATAGACCAATCCCTGATCAGGACCATCACCTGCAATCCTGATCCGGGGGGAGCCAATCCCGGAAGAACTTCAGCCGCATCGGGCTACAAGCTGCCAGATAAGTCTAGATTGGCTGGCATTCTACCCTGGATATGATGAGAGTTTTATTTTATATTTTTTCTTATTTTTCTCGATTTTTGGAAAAACGGATCTGGGTCAATCCCAAATCAAATTTCTTCCTTCGGATGGGCTGATCCAGATCAATATCGGCCTTGGACGATCTAGAGGCCGATCCCAAACTGGAAATCCTTGCCACAAATGTACTCCAAAGCTGCTAATGAAAACTGTTCAGTTGCAGGCTGTTGGTCCACTAGTAGAAATGGTAAATTGTAGTGCCCAATATTTAGGGAAAAAAACCTCTGTGATGCAGATATCTTGGTGACTTTGGAATCTCTCCTGCAGCAAACTCCCCCTCTTTCTAATTGGCAAGACGTGTTATCATGGAGATGGATGGGAAACCACAACTTTATGGTTAAGATAGCCTTCAAAGCCTTATACTTAGTTGTACCTATTTTCCTTACATTGCTTTAATTTGAAAACTTGCCATCCCAACAAAAGTGAAGGTCCTCACATGGCGGATTGAACATGGCAGACTTCCCATTGAGGAAGAGCTTATGGTCTTTGGGAGCAGGAGATGAGGAACCAAAGTAAATTTTTAGAAGTTGGCAAAACGCCACAATTTCATTTACAACTTAAAATAACAGGAAAGAGTTACAAATGTGTAAAAAAAGACGAGCAAAGACAAAATAAATGCAGGATCCATCTACCAAGGGGGTAGATGAAAAGAGGTGGAAAAGGAACTACACCACAAACCTTTTTCATCCAAAGAACCTAATAGAAAATGGGGGGCCCAAATGTGCAAAATATCAATCCTCAATGTAGACAGCCATAAGTGAAAGGACAACAATCTGGAAGCTACCCTTTGGGCATAGATGTTCCTACAAGCTACCCTTCGAGCAATCTGGAAAGAAAGCGTCATAGCCTGATTTGGTTGCCGATTTTATTAGATGCACAGTGAGGGAATATTGAGTAGTTAAAATGCCCGTGTAATTCTTGTAGATTTCCTTTTTCTGGCATCCCCTTAACCTCACACCTCACAAGACCTCAATGCTTTGTATCTTCGTACTTTAAAGTGGTAACTGGTGATATTTCATGGTAATTGCCACTCAACACTATTTTGTAATCCTCTTGTTATGATTAAATGTGTGGTACCAACCACTTCCCAAAAAAAATCATTCAACTTCATCTGGAAGGGAAACCCTGATGACCATTCATGCTTTCCCTTGAAAATAAGAAAAAGAAAAAGAAAATATGCATAACCACATACCTCGTCAAAGACAAGTAGTGCACCCGCATTATCACAGGCACTGCGTAGAGCAAACAAAAATTCTTTTGTTGCACTGTATATTCCACCTTCACCCTGAATTGGCTCAACAAAGACAGCAGCTATTTTTCCAGATTGTATGGCATTAGTTGCAGCTTCTATGTTCCCATATTCTAAGAATGTAGCCCCCGGCATGAGAGGTTCAAAAGGTGTTCTGTACTGCTCCTTGCTTGTCAGGGCAAGTGCACCCATTGTCCGTCCATGGAAACAATTGGTAAAAGCAATGAACTCGGTGGCAGGTTGTTTCTCACTTGAACAAAAAGATCTTTGGAATTTCCTAGAAAACTTGATTGCTGCCTCATTAGCTTCTGTTCCAGAATTTGCGAAAAATACACGGTCCGCAAAAGAACTATCAACCAGACGTTTACCTAGTGTTACCTGTACAAACATGATCTTTAGTCGGTAAATCCACAACACAAGAGTTTGAACAGTTTGCAAAGTAAAAAGAAAAAGTCAATCCTTAAAACAAAGTGTTCAAAGTTAATAAAAAAAGAAAACATGTTGCATATGCACATATAGAAACTCTGAAGATTTTCCACTTCGACAAAAAGCCCACACCAAGCAATGTTTAAGAAAGAAGGTTGTCATTATCCGATTTCCTAAACCTTTATGGAAGGAGATAAATTTGCTCATATAAAACAATAACAATATGCATGCGTATTAACAGGTCGTCCAAAATATTTTGAACATAAATACTGTCATCTTTATTCCTACAAAAACGTCAAAAAGAAAAAAGTTTCTTTACATGAATTAGTTCGCGATCAAGAGAACAATACTTAAATCTTTCCTCACAATTCACCCAAAGAAGGATAAAATTAGCAGAACCTTTTTCCCCATGCCTCCTTTATGACGTGAGTGATGGCAAATTGAGGTACGAGGTCATGCGTAAGATCCCCTGATGCAAGACCCCTCTAAATTTGGATTGGCGAGATATATAGATAAAGAGGAAGTGCATATGAAAACACAAATCAGCCAACGCTAGAGCAGCTTAGGGTATTCATTCATAGGAAAATCCAACCACAATACAAAGAAAAGGGTAAAGGCCTAAGCTTTTTACCTGAGGAAGCGAGTAATAGATGTTGCTGACATGAGTTAAGGTGGCCGCCTGATCGACCACCGCCTTCACCCAGTCCGGGTCGCCGTGACCCAGCGAATTGACCGCAATGCCGCCCGCCATGTCGAGGTACTCCCTCCCCTCCACGTCGTATACCCTGCAGCCTTTCCCGCTACGGATCACCACGGGCGTCCTGGCGTACGTTCGCACGAATACCTCAGCCTCCGTTTGCATCACCCGCTTGCTCTCCTCCGACAAGCCGGGCCGGCGAGCGCTCGCCGAGACTGATTCCCTGGGCTCCGAGACGAGGCATGCGGACAACCCTCGAGGGGAGATCCGGGAGCGGTCGGAATCCCGATCCCCCCGGTCGAGCCCGAAAAGGCGACCAAGAGAGGGCCGCGACGCCGCAGCCTCCAGCACGGGGAAAGCTATCATATTTGCTGTCGACGGCGCGGCGCAAGCAAGAAGAACCTCTTTGCGACGGGAGAAATCGAGGTTTTGTGGTTCGTCATCGCAAACCCACTCCCATAACGTACGCGAGTTTTAACAGGCAAACCCCTTCTCTCTCCTCTTTCCACCCGGGTTTCGCCGCGATCGTGCCCAACTTGCAACAGCGGTACCGCGGAATCTCAGACCTACCTTCTGTTATGACAAAATTAGATCTTGGTCTATGCTTTGTCGAGTTGTCCGTAAAATCGTAAATCCCGTGAAGTCTGGTTTTTCATTAGAGACGAAAGTCTGGCTTTTTTTTTAGAGACTAAGTATTGCATCGAACGTCGACGACGATATTTCTTACGTGAAAATAAACGACATTGCAGGTGAAAATGGTTACCAGGCTCGACCGGAAATCAACGCTGTGGGAATCTCAAAAAGCCTACCTCTTTGTTTCCTTCCTTGTGATCTCCCACTTTTTTAGTTATACACGGTCTCTCGACCGGACAAGATAGTTCATGCTCCCACTATGTTAATGTATTTTAATATATCATTTTATCACAAAACATATAAAAATCATTTTACAACCGAACATCTCCCAAGGGACATACATACATCCTTCTCGTGCATACACCCTTGTCAGACTGAGCAGATGGCACTACCTTTGGTCCGGGGACGGCAAAAGCATATGCCCTGTTGTGGTGCATGGTTGAATCTTGGAGTTTTTCTGCAAGTCAAACTTACCACCTCTGAAACCAAATTTGTCAAATATCATAAAAACATTCGCCTTCCCAAATACCATGACATGTATAGAAGTACAAACGGCCATTCCGAATATAAATATTGTTAATAATTATCGATTGGAACTAATTTGATTTGCTCAAGTTATGGTTTTATCAGGTTTCAAGGATAAACTGGATCGAGTTGTTTGGCCTAATTTTGTTCCACATTCGGAATAAAATGCAAAAATTTTCACTTTTAAGTTGCTTTTATATGATAGGTGCCATGCATTCCTTGTAACATTATAAAATGAGAACAAGGCAGGGTCAACCCTAGGAAAGAAATATGCTCATCTGGATAGCAGGGCGAGCAGACACACAGAACAGATGTGAAATTAAATAAATGGGTGAAATTTCTTTTCCCTTCTTTTTTTTTCCTTTTGATCCCCAAAATGAAAAATTGTTACACTGTAAGGAATCACAAAAGAACAAGGAACAGGGCAAAAAGGTGCCTATATATATCAACCTGATGATCTCCAAATCCTACCTTCAAGGGAAACCACCATGACAGAAACATCATCATGGTATTTCCGGCGATCCCCTTGAGGGATATCCAGCAACTCATTGAACTCCATCCCTGTTAACCAGGAAGGAATCAACCACAATTCACAAAACTAAAACAATGCTTGTCAATAAACAAGACGAGAGACAATTCTATTTCCAGAAAAAGGAGCTGCAGATCTATTAATCTAAATATCCAACAACCGTAAATTTATAGATCGATAGATTTCCAAAGGACCATGCTTGATAAAGGTTAAAGTAAGTTCATCATGCAGAATGATGAAATGCATGAAACTGGCTGCCAAACATCATGAAGAACATCCGATATGATATTTTCTCAATACATAATATCATATAAGAATATCCCAAAAGCCTATGCATGAGGCAAAACAGAAATCCAGGAGATTATTATTGACATCTACACCATTAGACATTTATTCCTAAAAAAATGTTTGTAAATTCTTTGATTCGTATTTTTGCTTGTTAAAATATCTCTTCAATATTTAGGCACTGCTAGACCTTAGTGATGTGTCAAGTCCCTATTTAATATCTTTGTTCAATGAATGATTCTCTATATATGAAACTCCTCAAGTCCAAAAATAAGCTCTACTTCTTTTCCTTTTGCTTTTTTTTTCCCGAAAGCAGAAAGTCCCATGGTAAACTCAGTTTGCCATGAAACAAATCATGAAATGACATACATGAGCAACGTGCAGGATCCAGAATGAATTGACATCCAGCCAAAAATTCAAATCCCGTTATGTAAGCAGCTTAACATTTTTATCAGACAAATGGAACTAAAAATTTTCAATCCAGCTTTACTACCTGCATTCAAACATTATGGGGTTAACATACCATTTTTCTTTGCAGCACGGAATAGCAACTCTGTAATAAGGTATTGTGCAGGATCCCCTTCAGGGACATTCTCCATGAACCATGCCACATGAGAAACTACTTCTTCATTGCTGAAATACTGGTATAGGCCATCCGATGAGAGGACCAGGAAGCAGTCACTTGAGCAAAGACGATGATGAATAAGTGAAGGAATGCAGCTGATGTATGGCAAGTTTCCAATGTAATCTATCCGAAACATCTCCAGCAAGGCTTCATTCAGTTCTGGCTGTATTCAATTACGAAATGCATGATCCATTCATCCAAAGTGCCATAAAGAATATGCAATTAAACTGAAGCAATGAAGAGCAGGCTCAACTGCCAACATTCAGACAACCATAACAGAAACACACAAAAACAACTAAACGTTTTAAAAGTGTTTTGACCATTCATCACTGTAACTTTGTCCTTTATCATCAAGATATGGGTACAGTGCTTACAATAAACAGAAAGTTGCAACTTTCCCTTCGTTGGTTCAGGAACCTCTCCTCTGAGCATGTGACTTTATTTTTGTTTATTACAAATTTGATATGCATCCAGCACCTTTGATGCAGTGGTTGCCCATTACAAATTGTACAAAGAATGAAAAGCATATTCATGTGATCAAATAGAAAAAAACAAAAACAAATCAAGATGAAATTCCATGCATACTAGAAAGTGGCTAGACCCGTGCCTAAAGAGTGGCTAGACCAGCACCTAAAGAAGGCTTTATTTGATAATGAACTAGTAAAGTACAAAGCTTGTAGCCAAGGGCTATCAGAGAAAAAGAGTTAATTTTATTGAAATTTTTTTTGCCAGTGGTTAAATATTATTTTATGCATGTCATGCCATCTATGGTAGCCATGTTGGACATAGAGTTAGAGCAACTTGATGTAAAGACAATGTTTCTACATGGTACTCTTATTTAGGAAATCTATATGTTGCAGCCAAATAGTTTTGTCCAGGAAGATAATGAAAAGATGGTTTGCAAATTGAACCTACGTAGTCAGAGACTCATGATGGCTGAGGCAAAGGGGCAACCGCCTAGGCGGTTGCCTTAACCACCTTCAATAAGAGACTTGAACAGGTATTTGTATGACAGTTATGTTTATTTTCGTTTTCTCAGTGATGATTATATTGGACTGTTGAAGCTTTATATTGATGATATGCTTATTGCTTATAACATATGTTAGAAATTGTCAAGTTGAAACAATAAACTCAGTTCAGAGTTTAAGATGAAAGACCTAGGTAATGCTCAAAAAATCCTATGCATGGAGATCCATAGAGATCAAAAAACAGGTAAATTTTGGTTAACCCAAAAGGGTTATATTGAAAATATGTTAGCTAAATTTAATATGAATGATATCAAGCCAATTAGCACACATTTAACTTAACAGTTTATATTGTTATTGCAACAAAATCCCAAGTTAGAAAAAGAATGTCAAGAAATGCTCAAATTTTTGTATGCTAATGTAGTTGATTGTCTAATGTATGCTATGGTTTGCACTATGCCAAACTTGTCTCATGTAATATTAAATTCAATTAAATAGATCTTACGTGAAGGGTACATCAGATTTTGGTTTATTATTTCAAGAAGCACCAATAGTATTAATGTTTTAATTGACTTTGTTAACTCAAATTATGCAGGTCACCTTGACAAGAGGAGATCCACTAAGCGATATATATTTACTCTAGGTGGAGGTTCTATCAATTGAAAGGGACTATGTTGCAAGACATAGTTACTGTCAACAACTGAAGCCGAGTATATTCTTGTGGTAAAGGCTACCAAAGAGACAATTTAGTTGAAAGATTTGGTAATGGAAATTGGTGTCTCTAAAAAAAGTATTATTCTAATTGTGATAGCTGGAGTGTTATTGTTTTGCAAAGGATCCAATGTACTACGCAAGAATCAAGCACATCGATGTCAGTATCATAAGCTCAAAGTTAGTTGCAAGTAGAGATATCTAGCTTGTCAAGATTCCAACCCAGGATAACATTGTGGATATGATGACCAAGCTACTTCTAACAGTCAAATTTCGGCACCATCTGGATTTGGCTAATATTCAAACTTGCTGAGATTTGAAAGCCCTGGTGATAGGATAGTCTTAGAGAGTTGTTTTTATTTTGTTGTTAGAAGTATGATTAATCTTTTTTTTGGACCAAGTCAAAGGTGGAGAATGTTATTATTTAACCTAGTCAAACAACTACTTTGTCCCTTTGTTGCTTGCCTATTCACGTAACAACACCAAGGAGCTTGTTTTGGTTGGGAGTACATGAGAAAGCTTCGGACACAACATGTTTTGGCGAACGTGTGGAACTCTTGGCAGCAGCACGCCAATGTTCTTGAGAACGTGAAGGAAAATGTGGTTTTCTTCCTCGACTTCTTTGTTCACTTTCCACCCCTTTAATTTCAGTTTCAATATATTCTATTTCACTTCTCCCCTTCCATCTCCTCCATTTGTGTACAGTTTCACCCTATGTGCATTTACTCTATTATCATGTGCATAACATCCTCTCAGTGTTCCCTGTCTATCTTGTGAAAATGGGACATGTTAATAATAAGGAATGTACCTGGAATCATTAAACACATATTCAACTCTAGCACATCAATCAAGTTTACAGAATTTGTATAATTATATGACAAAAGGACTTGAACGTCAAACATGTGAAACTATTTAATGTACGTGACACTATTTTGATGAGACAGAGAAAAGGTACAAATCACACCTAATAAACATTTCATACTAAATTACTAATTCACCAAAAACCATGAACAAAAAGTAACTTTAAGCACATGTAAACAAATATCAATACCATATAATCTTGAAGCTAGAAACATTCAAACATCTACATATGATAATGTGCATAAATTACACAACTAACCTTCTTAAGAAAACCAGCACCAAATGCTCGAGTAACTTTCAACTGTCCCTTCACTCGGTCATTAAAGATAGCTTGCACGTCATCAAAATGTTCAGCTTTTACCCTAAGGATTTCCTGTGGTAGGCTCTAGAATTGTTAGAATTTCAATTTGCAACTCATGTTGGTTTTTACAGACTTTAAATTAAGATTCTACACTCTACAGATCACTGGAGAAAGGTGAGTAGACCTTTGAGAAAGAAGTAGACTCTGAGACTACTGATTATTCATCACTGAATACAGCAGTAAAAAATTAGAAACAGCTATACCTCATTGAAATTTTAACAAGTTGAACGTTCAAAAAGAAAAATGGAAAACAAAGGATAGTCATTAGCGAAGCATACTAGGAAATACCATGTGCTATATACTATTTGAACCCCTCTCATGGAATACTAGGAAATGTCATGTGCTATCCACTACTTGGACAATTTACAGAACAATATCCTTCTTTATGAAAGCCTTCCAATAAAATGCTTTGTATTGCATACGCATGTCTAACTTTTTTATTCCACCTAATAGTGCACACCAGCAGGACACAGAACCTAAAACCAAATTAAAAAAGGCAAAAAAATATTGGATTTAGTCCAATAATTTACATACCAAGCAAAAAATATCATAAGGGTATTTCTGCTTTCTTCAAGGTTGGTACTGCATAAGTTCAATGCCGAGCATCCATACCTTGCATGATGACAGCCGACAACTCTTAAAAGCATCTATGGAGATGGTCCAGCGTCATGGACTACCCGAACAAAAGGAGGTTAACCGATAACGCCAAGGTAGAGTAGACTAGAAGAGCCACTGAAGTGGGAGAAAACCTTCTCATGTTAACTTTTCTATGTGGGAGATGTTGCTTCCTGCTATCCTATGGAGTATTTGTTAGCCAAAAAAAACGAAAGAATATTTAAGGACCTTTAACTCCTTTAAAGGATATTCTCCAAGTTTTTTACTTCTTTGCTTCAGGATTGGGTGTTTGCTAAGGGGATGCACCCCTACGAAGTGGAGCTAATCCGAGAGCAGCTGGATAACAGCAGACTATTCTTTTAGTCATTTTCTCTGTTGGGTAGTTGTTTCTGATGCCTCTGTTTTTGGGGCAATTTCTGTTGTCTGTCACGTTATCTTCCTTTTTCCGCCAGTAAAGTCTTTCATGTCAGTTCTAGCTTCTTGTTAGAACCTATTATTTCTTTTCTCCGTCTCTTAATTTACCCAATTCCTCAGGTTTCTTCAAAAAAAAAGAGCAACATCAACAGATTTTAGTATACTAAGATCAAAGTGACCTCCCATAGTCCCACAAACAAAATGTATCTAGTTTCCAAATAAGCACCTTAATTGAAGCATCAAAAATATAAAAGCACATGTATGCTCTGCATAATTTTTTCACTGATGAAACACAAGTACACAACTACATGAACATATATTAAATCACATCTGCTTTATTATAATCCTTCTATAATTTTGAGATCCAACATACCTAAGCTACACAATAACTCAAAATCCAACCCCAGCAACAACTGTGTGAAATAAAATTTGTGAAGTGCCAAGTATTCTTAAAATTATTTGGGGTACCATATGGGGCACATGACCTAGGAGGAGCCAATATTACCAGTGTATCCCTAGATATTTGAATTTAGGACTTCAATAGCCATTAAAACCTTAAGCCAACACTTGTAGGGACTGTACTCCATCTTATTCGTTATCTTCAATGGCAAAACTTGAAGTTAACACACAATCACATTCAGCCTTCTCCAAAATCTAGATTGGATCATGTGCCAGAGGTTACAAGGACAACAGTCATCATAAGGCTGTGGATGATTCAATTTCTTAATTAATGCCATGTTACCAGTATGCCTAAGCATAATATTGTATGTAAATATAGAATACAATCACATTTAATTCCTCATAAGTAAAAATGGTTCGGAGCACAAGGCCTAATACAGTGTTAGTTCATGGTCCTTCCTGCCAGTGTAGGATTCTCCAAAAATCATGTCATGCATAGAGAAATTTTACTATAACCTCAAGAAGATAATTCCTTCATATACGTCAAAATTAAAGCAGCGTCATGAGTGAAATCCTTCAATCATTTCAAGGGTCAATTTACCAGAGGCAGTGTGGGGTTCAAAGTGACCTGGACGGTAAACAACAATACGTCAAGGCACACACATGACGGCTTTAGTTTACTTTACCTTACACTGCCTACGATGCCAGCTGCCCAGAATTAATATGAAATGATTTTGTCGTGGATATTGGTCAAGGTCAACAGATAAATACTGAACAGAAGCTCAGGTAAAACTGCATTACGTTTTGTGCAAGAGCTATTTGGCTGTCAAATTTCAAGATAATTTGACTGTCACTATCTAAAATCATGGAATGCAGGGTTGCAACCCGAGCCCGACCCGGTCGGTTTTTGGGCTGACCAACCTGGTCCCGACCCCGCGACCCCAACCCGGTGGATGGTTTAATTTTTTTATTTTGTTATTATTTTATTACGACCCCGCCCAACCCGGGTCGGTATGGGTCCAACCGACCCGGTCCTGACCCCCGACCGCACCTACCTTGTCTAAAATCTCGCTGACTTTAGCTTATTAATTTATTCCATTAAATTGTCAAACCATGCCTACATGCAATATATACACATACATGTAGTCATAAGATTGCATTGGTGAGATGATGTTTTAAGATGGACTTCAGGCATGGCAACCTTGGTCATCAAGCGGCTTTAATCTTTGGCTATACAGAGAGGAACATGATGCTTGTCATTGGTGATAATCAATTACAAACAATTGGAAGAAAGAACAACAATAAATTAATAACTCAACTAGAAAAAGAAAATTCCAGGTTTTATGGGGACACGTATAATGACAGCATTACATGAAATAGTAGAGAAACTGCGGAAACGCTTTTCTCTTGAGAAAGAACACAATGTCAAGGTTCCACTAAGGTGAACAATTAATGAACATGGAACTGTGATATTATCAGCTCAAGAAACACAGAGAGACAAGCTACCAATAGGTAGATCTTCAAGTGTCTACAATATAACAGAACAAACACCTAAAGAAACATGTTTCTGAGCTCATGTTCTCTTTCCTTAACAAGTTGCAGTATGCCAGATACAGTAAAGACAGAAGAGAACATTAAGAAATACGGACATGAGAGAACTGAGCTAACACCAACAAGAACGTGCAACCATGTTCAAATTCTAGTGTGGTGTATGAACTATGAACTGATTGCTTTCAAATGCTACACTGTAGGAAATAAATAAAGACAAGTCAGCTTGTGGATTTCCTTTTCAACTTCTACAAAAGTTATTATGTGAACCTATATTTAAGTGGTCAAATCCATATAAAATGAGTTAAATTTCTGTGTGAGATGGTGAAGGTGTTGCCAAGCTCCAATGGTTGTATTGTTTGAATCAGCTTCACGGATGCACTGGCATAGACCTGTCAGGAGGTTAAAGCCCAGGTATGGGTGCATGAGGGCCAATGTACAGCACTGGGTACAGCAGCCTGGGCAGGATGAATTATGTTAGGAAGTAGACCTGCACAAGTTGTTGTCAACTGATTGATTGGTCTGACTGAAGAAATCAATCCACCTATGAATACCTCAGATGAAAATAAAACTCTTCTTTACTGGCAGTCTAAGCTGGAAAATTCCAAAGATGTCGCACAGAAAGCGAGCATCTTGATTGGTATAGGCTGTGCCTTTATCACAAGTGACATACTGGGTGTGTGAGACCCTGGTGTATCCAAGATGCGCCCTGTGCCTCAGTCCTACCAGCTGACAGGAATAAGCATAGGAATTCATATCCAAGGTCCTGCCTAAAGGGTGGTAAGTTTTATAGCTTGGTAACTGTGGAGAACACTGCTGAGCTGCTTACTGGTTGTTAGACCATGCCTGATTTGGATCACTGGATCGGGCTGTCTGTCCAAGACAAGAACAGGCAGTTCGTGATTGGGAAGGGTCTAGGCCAGTCTGCTGTGATTTCTTGTTGGGCTGTTTGGGTGAGAACTTGAACAAAACAATAAGACTGGGTTGTGTTATTGGGCTGTATACCAGGTCAATTCAGCAGTGCATATCCCTGTCAGTCCATATTACAAGTAGCCCAAGCCCAGTGGCAGATCTAGAATTTGTGAACAGTGTGGTCACTAAAAGTTTAAGTGGGATCACCTCTTTTAAAAATTTGTTGATATAAAATATTTTGATAAAAGGTTGAATAGTGTATAATAGAAATTTCAAATTACAGTGGGGTCACTTGACCCTACTGGCTATGATCTATATCTGCCACTGGCCCAAGGGATGACCTTAATGTGCCATGCTCCATCTGCATCATATATGAGTAACTTATAATTATTGGTGTTCTGTTCAGACAGAAAACAACCAGATAAGTCATGATAGACTTCGATTGATAAAGTTTTGTTTTCATCGCCTGTTCAATTATTGTGCAGGAGACTTTAGATGAAGAACAAGGACCTTGGCAATAAAACGGGACAGACAGAAGTATTCTGTAAAAATTGCAACTTTGAAACTATTCTGCAAGCTCCATATAAAATAACCAGGATCAGTAACTCAATCAGCCTTGTGCCTATAAGGAATACAAGACTAACTTGACTGACACAGAGACCCATATTTTACACGGTATCAGCACTACATATCCTAGCATATAGTCATATTGTTAGCATCACTATAAATGTTCAAGAGCACTTGGAGACAAAAGTAGCAGGCCAAAGTTGAAGAAGTATATAGGTTTTCCCCTTTATAAGAAGTTTGTAAGAGCTCCTTGCATAAGAGAGGCACTGATGAGATCCATGAGTGGTTAACTAGGATTCTAGATGCTGAAAAATACAACGAGCGAACATGGACTTTAATCTCCCAAATTCATCTGGAAAGAAAAAGGAATTTTTCAAACATTTACAGAAAATAGATCGGCTTACTCATGTTTAAGCAACTGCCAAATAATCATAACTAGCATTTTGGTTTGGAGATGCCCAGTAGAAAAATGCCCGAAAGTTCAAGAAAGCATGAGGTCTCATTATGGTGATTACCTCCTCAATGCAGGTGCTGTGATCAGTAGAAAGCTGAACAGCCCTCATCTTTAGACTGCAAATGGAAATTTCTCTGGCATTGTTAATTTTGCAAACACCACTATTTTGATGCTGCACAGGAGACTCCTCGGATATTCTGTCTAGTTCCAAATGAGCAAGTGATTCTCTTGGCCTGCTCCAGCTCCTAATATCCTCCTTTGCCAAATTCAAATAAGTATGGCGGTCAGCCAGCCTCTCCTGAGCTAAAACAGCACGACTGTCACCAAGGTTCATTACATATACATCCTGATCCTTCATCAGCATTACAAGAACACAAGAACCCATCAATGCGAGCTCTGGATTTCTGTCTAATGCTCTCTCAACCATGCTCATATAAGCCTCTTCTGTAGTCTCAAGTGCACGTGACATTGCTCTCAAGACTGCATCATGGTCAATAGGCCCTGCCTTGCATCTCCTAGGAATCACTAATGCGTCAACTTTTCTTTCATCAGCACGGCAATGTGCTCTGTGCCAATCATAGCTCCAAGGGAAGAGCTTTTTATGGATAGACTTTTGCTTCCTGTACATGTTCTTCAGCTTGGAACCTATCAACAGTTTCTTCGTCAGTTGCCTTTCTCCAAGAGTGGAATGTGAAGACAGAACTGTCCCTGTATATTCTTTGGAAGCCTTTATCATTAGACCAGCATTTTCTCTTCTACTAACATTGTCTTCCATGTGACTAGTACAGCCTTCCTCCATCGTTGATGAAATTGAAACAGGTCTTCCCTTAGAAGAACATTCAGTCGAAGACAAGTCTTTGCACAAACATTGATGCCAATGCAAGGAGCATGTTCGTCCACTTCCAAAGTCGGAGACAGATGGAGAAGCCTTAAAACCATAATCTTCCATCAGCTCCATCTGAAGAAACTCATAAAGACGCTTGCTTTTTCTGCCCGAACCAGTGATACTGGTTGATGAAACTGATTCTTCAGCAAGAAGCCTTCTCGGGTCCCCTGAACCTCTGATGCTCAAGTTAATAATATCTCCAGAGTCACATGGCACCTGCTGATGAGCTCTATCTTCAGGCTCCTCCTTTACATCTGTCATCCTTAATTCACATGCTGGTTCCCTGGTGTGGCCATCACCAGAAATGACACTAGCACACTGAACATCCATCGTCTTTTTGACTTCATCAGTTTCTGGTGGTGATTTAACACCCAGCCTCTTCTCAACTGTACACATCTCATCAGTCTGCTTAATATATACAGTTTCCTCACCCCTGGTTTCTTTGGCATGATGTATGGAAGATGGTAAGTTTGTTATATGATCCTCTTCACATGCCTCAGAAGTTCCTTCACATTCCCTATTATGGAGGCCAGATATGGCCATACTGTTCCCAGCTTTATCATCGTAGTCCCACAATACACCTTCTAATTCTTTATCTATGGCCTTATATAGGTTGCTCATAAGAAAATCAGGAGCATCAGGGCCACTGAAACCATCATATATACCTACAAACAGCCACCCTTGCTCTTCAGAAAGCACAACATGAACTCTGTCCTCTCCAGCTTTGCCATGTGCCCATTGCAATTTACGGGTGTTGCAATAATCATTTCCAGAAGGTCCAACATCAGAGTCATTCTGCGGAAATCTAGACTGAAACTTTTCATCCTTCGTATTCCAAACAAATCTAGACATTGGTTGTGAGAAAAATCGCCTCATCCAGCTGCGGCCTGACAAGGTTCTAACAAAAGTTTGAGAGAATGCACTTCTCAGCGGCCTGCTTACATTTCTCACAAAATGCCCAAGGCCAACCCTTTTCTGCTCATAAGAGAGTGGAGCAGAAAAGTTACTCGTGTCCAGAGGACCTGACCTAAAAGTTCCCTTCTCTAGAGGACCCGACATAAAGCTTCCCCCTTTCTCCAGTGGCCCTGATGCAAACCCCCTCTCCAGAGGCCCTGACATGAAACCAGTCAGGGGCCCAGATCCATGAGGGGCAGGCTGAAGAGGGATTGCTGCAAATGAAGCTGTGCTTTCAAATGAAGCAGCAGGCTCCTGGGCATCAACCAGGAGCATCATGTTTGGATTTCCTGTTCGAGCTGTAGAGGCATTGGCACTAACAGAGGCCCCAGATATGGCTTTAAAAGTTGTCTCTGGATAATTCTTGTTGATCCTCCGCAAGCCTGAGTCATCTAAATTTTCCTGTCTGAAAGATCCACTGTTTGCCTCCGAACCAAAAATTGTAGAATCTACCGTGAATCTCTCTGAGTTGGATGGGGTTATGGCAGGAGAATCAGCTAGTACCGGCCTAACATAGCAGAAGGAGTGCCCTAGCCCCTCATCCAAGGGCTCTAAGAACTCCAAATTAACTCCGTCCTTCCCACCACCCGATGGCACGAAGCACCCAGCAACACGAGAAGTGCTGCTCCCCATGAAACTGTCTCCACTTTAGATACACATCTGGTTCTGGATCATAAGTCTACGTAAGATCTCTGGGACGGAGAATCCCTGTGATTCCGTATCATGAGCAGGTACAGAAGGAGTAGCATCTTCATACGCCGTTGAGCAACTCGAAACAACTAAAATCTTTCAAACTACTCTCTCTTGTCCGCTGAATTAGCGGAAGAAGTGAAGAACCACCGTCGATAGCTTTCAGCTACATATAGCAAGGGAATCCCGGTAACAATAGAACAGAAACAACCAAAGACCCCCCGCCCCGCCCCCCCAACCTAGAAAATTTAATGAAGCTGCAAAGATGGGCACTCAGCAGACATGATAACAGTCATCGTCGTCGTCCGACCCCCGAGTGCGCCTCCAACAATTCCCTCGGAGCAATGGATCGACTACCGAGATGGCAGATCTACCCAAGCACACCCAGCTGCGAGGAGTAAGATATGATACGACCAAGATCCTGAGAGACGGAGGAATCGCAGATGCAAAAGTTAACAGAAGCGGAGTGATCAAATACGGCTCAGCAAGAAGAGAAACCAGCATCGAGATCCAGTCGAAGCCGTGGCGCGGTGGACACTGGAGTAAACAAGAGAAAACCAGGTGGTGGGGCAATACCGAACTGGGATTTGAAGTGAGGTGGCGGCAAACGCGAGGGGCGAGGGATGATGGACAGGAGATCGCCGCCGCTGATGAAGAAAAATGCGTTCTTTTCCCGGTTTGATCTGAGGAAAGAAGTGCAGTCCCTCGCCCCCCAGAAACACTCCTTTTTTGCGCAGGCGGGAGTGCGCGAGAGGGGGGAAAAAGCACAGAAACTGCGAGAAGGTCCCTGAGCTGGAGATGGCAGGGCGCAGAAGAGAAGCTTGTGCTCATCCAATCACCGCATCACCAAGGGAAGTGCGAGAGAGAGAGAGGGGGGGAGGGGAGGGGAGGAAGATGAGGAGGGCGACGGGGCTTCTCCTTGCTCTGGGTTTTCAAATGGTCCGGGGGGGAGGGGGCGAGGTTCCATGGATGTTCAAAGTTGACAAAGCGCTGCTCGGTGCTTACCGGTGAACAGCTGCACTGCTGGTGGGTCTTTCTTTTCTTCTCTGCGTTTACCGTCCACATCTCTCTTCTTTTCAACCCTTATTTCTTCCACTTGTGTTCTTAAATAATAATTATCGGACAAATATTTTCTAATTTATATCTTTATTTGCACTTCTTTGATCATCTAGCATAGGATTGCTGGCATATCTTTGTAACAGAATTGCATTTCTAGGTTTTCAGCTACTCGTTTATCGCCGGAGGAAGGAATCATGTGATATGAAACTACGAAGCACAAAATAAAGATATTATCTCTGATCTTGCCATTTAAATATCTTAAAACGTGCTTAAGGATGGTATATTTATATATAATAGAGAGAATATATCTTAAAATCGTGGGATTTGACCCGATGTGACGTGTATGAATATTAAATAAAAACTTGATAATTTTATCTTTAAAATGTTGATGCATCCGAGGGTGGTATTGTATAAAACTGGGGTATTGTAAACCAAACCTGTTGTAAAGCTTGTAACCTAAGCATAATCATATACATATATATATATATATAGAGAAAGAGAGAGGGGGGGGGGATGTTTATATGCATGAGAAGAATTAGCTGAGAAAAATCCAAACCCCCACCTCACATCCCTCTTGGAGCTTCTTCAAAGTCCACCCTCCTCCTTCCCATCTGCATGGACTTTTGGAGGGACAAGTAATTAATATTGAGGGCCTACATACATAGATGCCCCTTTCTTCCAGTGAATTGATGTAGGTAGATAGGAAAAAAGTTGACTTCTTTGTTCACCGTCCCCATCAGTCTAAAACCTGATTTCTGTTCTGATATATATATATATAGTTGGGAATATATAGCAGAGTTAAAGAAAAATAAGAATACAGCATTCTTTGATAGCAGAACAGAAATCCATGACTCGGATTTATAATTTTTGTTCCGGAGTAGTGTCCAGCCCCACCACCGCGTGGGCTTCCCGGATACGGATCCGCGCCGTATGTATGGGTCCGAGCAGAAAACACCGTCCCGAACCGAAACCCGGAACCGCATCCGCATCCGGGCGCCGCTCGCGCTCTCTCTCTCGTATAGTCACATGTATACGATACGACGTAGGAACACGTGAGAAGTCAAGATCCGAAGCATGGAGCACACGCAAGCGGACAGAGAAGGTGAGGGAAGAAAAGACAGACCACGCTTTACGCAGAACATGCCGGCACGTGACCATCGGATCCACACGTGAGTTCCCGGCGGGTCCGGGTCGGATTCGGTTTACATCCCCTGCCGGCTGCCGGTGGTCCGTCCGGCGACCCTTTTGAACCGGATACCCGGCCGGAAGAAAATCGAAAGATACACACATTGGCCACCCGGCCGAGTCGGAGTCGGTTGACCCTGTCTTGGCCGGGCGGCGAAGACATCCAGCTGGGCTAGTCAAAGAAAAATACTAGTCTTATAAGTTATGTCCTATTAATTATTAAGCACATCGGGAGATGACAACAGTACTGTGGTAAATAAATGATAGGTCTAACTCTCACGTCTTACAAGTAATCTCGGATTCTTCTGATACAGAATCCCTTATATATATATATGTTCTTTCAATGTTACAAACATGTAATTTGATAGAAATGTTGAGACCGACCAACAAGCTACTTCAAGAGAAATGACGTATGATTTGATTTTTGGACCGTTCAGGATGACGAGGACGACGATGACGAAGATTATTATTATTATTATTATTATGTTGTTTATTAATTTGGCTCGACTTACATAATTTTTCATCCTATAAATACGTAACGATAAATTTAATGGTTTAAGCTGGTGCTAAAAAATTTATAATAACTCGACTGACTCGTGGTCAACCTAACTGGTAAACCCTGAACGCAACAACCCCGGCCCATAGCCACGTGTCCGAAGAGCTTTTACGACGGATAACAAGGGCGACGGTGACGAAGGAATGCACGAAACCGTAAAATCGAGAGATAGAAAGGGACTTTTAACATGCGTGACGAAATATAATTCAACGAAGTAATCGGAGAAATAATTTTTAAATGACATCAATTTAAAATATATATTATATTAAATCTCAATTTATAAATTAAATAATTTTAATAAAAAATAAACCTTAAAATCTAAAAATTAAATATCAGAATCGAAAAAAATTTAATTAACTTCTTAGACTTTTGTAATCACTACATTTTTTATATTAAATATGTAATCTTGAAAATTGTTAAAAAATTTAGAATGAGTCGCATTCACTCGATAAAAATTATACCCAAAGTTGAGGTTGGGTAGAGAGAGAAAACTAACAAGACGGCGATGCCCAAAAGAGCGAGGGAGAAGAGAGGGAGAAGAGAAAGAAAGACAGTGAGAGAGAGAGAGAGATAGGGATAGACTAGGGGCGAGATCAGCCCAAGAAGGGAAGGGGGGCGGGCGGTGGTTGTCCTGGTTCAAGATTTTCAAGTAACAAGTTAAGATATTACTGAACCGTTACTGAACGGTTACCAATGTCGTACTAATTCGCTATCGACACATTAGTAACTTGTTATTGATGGGTAATGAGGGGTAATGAGTTACTAAGGTGTCGGTAGTGGTTCAGTCTTTTTCGATAGCAGTTCATCGAATCGATATTTGAACTGTCACTTCGGTGGCGGGGGTGTGTGGCCACTTTTGATCGTAGATTGCGGTCCTTCCCCACACAGGAGAACTGAGGCAATCTGCTCTCGAGAAGGCCGGCGTCGATCAGATTGACCGACCAACGGAGAGGACCGGCAGCTCTTTTTCTTAGGTATTTTCAACGGCGTCGCCACGCACGGCACATAACGAGGGGGTTGACCGACACCGACGGAGGCAGAAGCAGCAACGACCACGTCTGCTCCGAACGTAGATCGAGGCCACCATATTTTAAAAAAGACAAGGTTAATAATAGAACGATTATATATCCTCACATGGGCACTAGAGAAAAGTTTCTTAGTCCCTCTCACGAAGAAGTTGAGATGACATAAATAATAAGATGGTGATATGAGAAGTATCAAATCGTATCGTCTCAGCACAGCTTCTACGTGAGAAGTTAAAAGGCTCTCTTGAGATGTCCACCCGAGAGAGCCGCTCTCGATTAATAATATATATCCAGCGAGAGTACGTACGTACGTACGTACGTGTGGGGGTGGTCAAGAGCTCCATTCATTAATCTCATGTGCCATCGCCGTCGTGATGCATGGCGGGGCCATCTAGCTAGTGATCGATCTCATCCCACCGCGTGTGCTCCGCTTTTAATTATTATTTGATGATGCCGGTATGTGTATATGTATATCTGCAATTTCCATGTACATTTTATATATATCTATCCGGAATATATAAATGAATGCCATCTTCTTGGTCTAATTCCATAAATTACGCACGGACGGCTCAGGTTCACTAAAAAACACAAGTGGTTCGAGCACATTACATATATATATATATATTTAACTCAAATACCAATCGATTAGCGACTTAAATAAAGATGTCTCGAGACTAATCAAAGAATGATACCCGGCCGCACGATGATGCATGCATGCAACATGCATGGGACGTACGTACGTACGTAAGACGACAGTGATATATCTCAATTCCAACGGCGGGGCTAATGGGGTGTTTGGTTGCATGATAATTGAGGTTTTTATTTTAATTTTTAAAAATTGTAAGAAAACTTGTTAAAAGAGATGTTTGACAACCATGACAATTTTATGATTTGAAAGTGATTTTCTTCTTAAACAAAAAAAGAGAATTTCACCTCTTTCTTTTTTTCTTGTGGTCTCCCACTTTATTTGATCATGTGCGGTGGTTACTCTTTTTTGTAATCACATCCCTCCAAACATGATAATTTTATGTCATGAGTTAGTTCATTTTTTATTTTAATACAATTTTTTATCATGAAAGTGTACAAAAAATTATCATGCAACCAAACACCCCATAAGTCTCTTAAAATTTAATTACTCTCGAGTGACTTTTCGGGAAAAATCTCTTCGTCAAGATACAAGAATTTTCAATGAGCCACGTGATATAATTCGTAAAATTCACAGAATAGACTCCGTGGACCTTTTGTTCTCGTAATGCAGAGAAATTTTTTTAAATATATACCTATACGTACGAGAGAGTCCGAACTCATTCTTTTATCTTTACTACATTATATATATAGTTACTATTGCAATGTATATATATATATACACACACATACAGAGAGAGAGACGGTCTCCTCTGCCTCGGATTCCACTGGGATTAGGGCTATAAACGGATCCGGATAAAATCCGGATCCGGTTCGAATTCGTATTCAGATAGATGAATAATATCCGTTTAAGTTGCTCCGTCGGATAGTAACTTCGGATTCGGATATTATCCGAATCTTAAACGGAGCGGATTCGGAATCACTGGATCCGCTCCGGTTAAGATCCGGTTCGAACTGAACCATTAGATGTAGGATCCAATGGTCCAGTTTAAAGCTTAACTTTTCGTTTCACCCCCGAATCCCTAGTCCCAGCTGCGAGCCCCCGATTCCCCATCCCGCATCTGGCAGCCGTCACTCAGGAGCGCGGCGCGGCACTCGGCAGGTGGAGACGCCGGCGTCCCGAGCGGATCCCTCCGCCCTCCGCAGTGCGGTGCCCTTCCAATTCCAGGTGTCCCTCCGCTGTCCCGAGCGCGACAGTTCCGGGCACCAGGCGGAGCCGGCGTTGATCCCTCCGCCGTCCCGAGCACCCTCCGGCTCCGCCCTCCCGAGCGCGGCAGCGCCAGGCGCCGTCCCTCCGCCGTCCCTCCGCCGTCTCTCCGCCATCCCTCCCGAGCGCGGCGGCGCCAGACGCCATCCCGAGCGCGGCAGCACCAGGCGCCTCCGCCGTCCCGAGCGCCCTCCGCCTCTGCCCTCTCGAGTGCGGCAGCGCCAGGCGCCGTCCCTCCGCCGTCCCGAGCGCCCTCCGCCGTCCCTCTGCCTTCCCTCCGCCGTCTCTCCGCCGTCCCTCTCGAGCGCGGCAGCACCAGGCGCCTCCACCATCCCGAGCGCCCTCCGGCTCTGCCCTCCCGAGCGCGGCAGCACCAGGTGCCGTCCCTCCGCCGTCCCTCCCGAGCGCGGTAGCGCTAGGCGCCGTCCCTCCGCCGTCCTGTTTGCCCTCCGCCGTCCCTCTGCCTTCCCTCCGCCGTCCCTCCCGAGCGCAGCAGCGCCAGGCGCCCTCCCTCCACCGTCCCGAGCGCCCTCCGCCATCTCCGCCGTCTGGGGCGAAGCGGATATTATTCGTATCCGCTCCGTATTCGAGAGATATCCGATTGTGAAGATCCGCTCCGTATTCGAATTCTAACCGGAGCGGATATCCGATATCCGAATTGACCAACGGAGCAGATTCGGAAATGGCATATCCGCTCCGTATCCGCTCCGTTTACAGCCCTAACTGGGACGATGAAATCATTTTTCCGTACCGGTCGAGTCATGCTGCAGGCCGGTGTGACAAAGAAATATTGCTTGATATATATAACAAAGAATTAATATTGATGATCATGAGGACACCCGGCCAGACACGAATCGAGAGGAAGACCAGTCACATATATATATTTTTCATAAATCCATTTGATTTATATATATGTATATTATATTATCATCGTAACCCCTAGTTGTTTTAAGTTTACCACTCGACCGGAAGGATAAGATAATATTTTTTTTTTGGCGCAAGGGTGCATGCCTAGCTAGGCGCCATAGCTGGGGTAGACATTCAACTTAAGTATTAATTAGGTGTGATGTTATATCCGATGTGTTTTTTTAAAAGAGATTATATATATAATTACCTTCTCCTTTTTTTCTTTTACCCTCACTTTTTCTACCCTACAGTAAGCAATATTTGCACATATTTTTTTTTCTCACTCACTCACATCATCTCTCTCATATTCTATCAATGCTATATGTTGCCTGATTTAATAGGACCCGGCGATAATCGTTGCTCCATAAGAAATCTGTAAGCAAACGTTAGAGAAAACCTGTTATATTGTAATATTAATGAAGATGTTAGCTGTGTTGTACAGGTGTTATAATATAATATTAATGGAAGCGTTACATATGTTGCACAATTCATACAAATATGGATTTCTATTTTTAAATATATAAATTGTTTTAATTAATTATTACTGGAGATGGATTTAGTTACATGTTGGTGGCCAAGTAACTACTAGCTAGTGTGTGGCAGTACAGAGACCCCCATCATCCTGAAGAAAATTTGAATGCTAACTAATATGCACCGGTGAAGTTTAGTTGACACCCGCATTTTCTTCAGTGTTAGATGTCTGTGAAATGGTGACAACTGAGAGCTATTGCAGAGGGTCCGTTTGGATCCTTGTAAAAACAAAATCACGTAAAACATTTTATTTGGAGTAACTTTTCCATAGAAAATTGGAAACCTAATCCATCATTTGGTTGTTGGTAAATCTTTTTTCCAAAAATATAATTCTTTATTTGGTTATCAGCGGTGTCGAGTGGTGTCCTCGTCTCAGCGGCATCGAGCGGGCTCTCATCTCAACGTCAAAACGGTGCTCCCAAAAGACAGACTCCGCTCAAAAATTTCGGAGGCCGAAATCCCTCTTTAAATGGTCAACTTAAAATGTTTTCATTGACTGTCTATTTTATGGAAAACTTCATGTAAAGCGACACTTTTACACGGGGATCCAAGTGGACCCTAGTGGCCTATTTGGCACCCAAATTTTTTGGAATATCCCCCAGTTATCCTCATACCAAACATGCCCTAAGGGTCGTCGCCATTACCTACTACATGACGGGATAGGGGTGCTACTGGTAAAGTATTTGCAAAAGACCATCGCACATATTTTAGTTGTGATGTCGTCAAAATACTTTCCTTGGCAGCACTATTATTGATTTTTTTTTTGGTTGTTGTAGTGTGCTCATATCATATGTTAGGATGTCCACAGGAGTGAAGAAGTTTGAAGTGTGTGAAAGTACGGGAAACTTACCGGTTCTGATCACGAGTTAATTAAAATTCATGCACCCACGCCTGGATGATCATTTTTCGTTATTTCTGGCATGGTTGGAAATCGGGATAAAATGAACGGGGCATCGGATGACACGGTGAATCCGTCGTAGTGATGTCAGCATGAGCGGGGCACGGCGGCATCCATCGTCGGCTCTTAAAAATGTAATCTTTTTCCCCGGTGCGCTGCAGCATCCGCATCATATTATCTCATCTCCTCGGTAGTAAACTCCGCCGCCGGTCTGCCTCTCCTGGCCTCGCCTGCCCTTCTTGGTCCATGGCGACCGCATTCTCCCACTCCGCTGCCGTGGTGTCCTCCCCTTGCCGTGCCTTGGGAGGCGGGAGGGTGGCGCCACCTGCAGCCTGTTCGGCCGGGAAAAGGGGCGCCAGTCTCTCTTCCTGCGCCGGGTACTCGTCGTGCCTCCATTTGCAGGGCGTCCCGATGGTCCGCTCGGCGTCTCAGAGGAGGATGGTCTGCACCAACTCAGTGGCTGAAGTAATCTCTCTCTCTCTCTCTCTCTCTCTCTCTCTCTCTCTCTATGAATTGAAGTTGGATTTATGCCCCTTTTGGAGTAAATTACCAAACATCTGTACATCACCTATTAGCTTGTATAGAATGGGTCAACGTGTCCACAAGTATTTGTAGAATAAGTATCCTGATCCTTGCAAGTTGCAGCACTAGCTGACGCCCAACTACCGTATGTAGGATACTGAATTGCAGGCGAAAGTAACAAACAAGTGCTTCTTTGACATTGAGATTGGAGGTGAACCTGTTGGGAGGATTGTGGTGGGCCTGTTTGGCGAGGTAGTTCCCGTTACCATAGAAAATTTTCGTGCCTTGTGCACAGGTAAAGCTTCCCCATTTACTGTTTGTCTTATCGCTTGATGGAACAACAAGTTGTTGTATTTTTGTAACCATTGCTACAAGAAAAGTTGCTACAGTCTACTCATGAAGTCATGTGCTATACTTATTAGAAGTGCCCAAATGGTGTGATGGACCATTTTTGTGGACATTCTGCATATACTCAAAGGCTTTCTGCATCCGCACAATAGTCTATATTTCCAGTTAAATTTATCAATAATGTATTGGCAAATGTGGGTACATGGGTGGCAGTTCTCACTTGTTAGTTTGTTAGCAGGAAAAAGAACACTTTCATAATTTGATTTTTCTTTCTGAACGGATTTATATGATCTGTTTCACATTCACAGGAGAACAGGGATTTGGATACAAAGGCTGCTCATTTCACCGCATTATCAAAGATTTCATGATTCAGGGAGGGGATTTTGATCGAGGGAATGTAAGCCTTTGACTTGACCCCTCCCCCAATCCACATTTCTGTCATCTCCATAGAAGGGTTTTGTTGCCTGCACGCAACTTCTAATTTTTAATGATACCTCCTAACCAATATATTGAACAAACCTTTTTTTTATCAATTATTCTCTTGTAGTCTGATATGGCATAAAGATATATAGTTAGATAAATATAGTACATGTTCTGTATGTAGTTTAGTTTTGAAAATACATTCGTAGTGTGGATTGATGTACGAAACATGGTATCACTAGTTACATTCACAAATCTGTTCTCTCAATGCAAGTAATTGTGGCAACTTTCAGCTTCCATTCATCTTCTGATTTACATTTTCTTTTTCGTTCCCATAGGGAACTGGGGGAAGAAGTATCTATGGTCCCTGCTTTGATGATGAAAATTTTACATGTGAGTTGTAACTTAAAATTTGTAGAATAGCAATAAGTTACATCCCCACACTTGCTTCTTTTTCTGTCTTTTGTTTGGCTGGATGAAAGTGGGAAACTATACGTCATGACGTTCTTTTTTTTCCTTCCGGGGATCTGACCTACTAGCTTGAATGAAATTAGAAAGACTCTGTAAGCAGTAAAACTACTATATTGTATTGAAATGAAAAATATTTTTATCTTTGGTTATTCTGTCTAAATCATATCATGCTGTCCTTTTCAGTAAAGCATGTTGGTCCTGGAGTCCTGAGCATGGCAAATGCTGGTCCAGACACAAACGGGAGCCAATTCTTCATATGCACCGTGAAGGTGAAGTAGCACATGTAGATAGAGTAGACACAAGAGAATACCTTTTATAATCTGCAAGTTTTTAGATTTCTCAATGGTCAATCTTACTCTTACAAACTACAATATCACTGAAGCAACTTTGCTTAGCGCTACATGTTTGTGTATTAGTGAACATGAATGCATTCTGCTTCCATCTTATCACTCGGCTCAAACTGGCTCTTAGTGTGGTTCACTTGGTTATTTGCAAAAGAAACATACTTGTCTACCCATAATAATGTAACCAATATGGTGTCTGTTGATTTTTCTTTGTAGATGCACTTATTTTCCTTTCTTTCTTGATCTTTTTATAAAGTATATGCACGGTAACAATTTTTCCTTTGATTTTTATCGGAACAGACTCCATGGTTGGACAAACGCCATGTTGTGTTCGGGCACGTCATAGATGGAATGGATGTGGTGCGGAAGCTGGAGTCTCAGGAAACTAGCAGATCTGATGTGCCGCGGCTGCCGTGTAGGATAGTCAACTGTGGAGAGCTGCCATTGGATGGCTAACAAAATTTTGATTCTCCTGTCTTCTTTTCTTCTTTCACGTTGCAGATGGCTTCATCTCTCTGTCAGCCGATGTGCTCTCACTTGTTCCCTACTTTGTTAGTATCCGGGAATAGTGAACTTTTATAAGCATGAGCTGCCATTGTGCAAGTAATTAGCGTTTGTGGTTGTTTTGTTCTCAAAGGAGCGTGATTACTAAGGCTATGCTTGTGCTTTTATCTTGCTAATTAACGGCAATAGTAGACCTGTAAATGGAAACAGGGGAACTGATAACCCGACCAGAACTTGAGATGATTATTGGGTTTAGGACGCTCAAAGGGATCCTCAATTTCTCTGTGACCGGGTTTGGGTTCAGGCCATTAATGCTGCTGAATAACCTCCTCTGACTTTGTTATATTAAACATGCTGAGCTGCTGCAAGATCACAGCTAAGGGAATCATCTTCACCTCGCCTTGACATCATTTTTTTTTTTTTTTGCATCTGATCTTCTGTCCTCCTCTCCGGTTCCCGATGTCATCTTCCAGCACAATGCAAGGAAATACAAAGGGGGTGAAGAAGCACCATTTGATTTGACCTCGAAAGTTGGGGGCATCAAATGGAAAGCATTGACTCGGTGAGGTTACAGTTAACTAGCTGCGGGTTTATGGGTTCGACCATGGTATGCCGGGTCGCGACCCGGGTCGCGACCCGGCCCCGACCCGGTCGGGTTTAGGCCCGACCGGCTCGGTCGCGACCCGGTCGGGGCGACTCCCCCGGCCGGGTCGCGGAGTCGTGGCCGGGTCGCGCGAGTCGCGCGACCCGGCCGACCGGGTCGCGCGACCCGGCCGGGTCGCGCGACTGTCCGGCAACGGTCATGTGACAAGGCTGACCGTTGGCAACGGTCATATGACCGTTGCCGACGGTCTGGGGGCGGCCCCCCGCATTCAGCCCTCCCTTGGGGGCTATTTAAAGCCCCCAAGAGGGCTCTCCTTACCCCACCCCCCACTCTCACTCTCAACCTCTCATTTGTGCTCTCATTGCTCTCATTGCTCAAATTTTTTGTCTCATTTATTTAATTATTTCATCAAGCATTGGATTAGTTCATTTAGTATATTTATTTAATATTAGTTCCATTGATTAGTGGGTTAAGTAGTTTATTCTTTTTAATACTTATTTGCTTACTTGCATACTTAGCTAGCTAGAAGATTAGTTAGATATTTAGTTTAGTTGTTACTTAACACATCATTATTTGGAAGGTATAGTTTATTACTTATTTAATTATATAATTAATTATTCATTTATCTTACATAATTATAAGTTTACTTACATTAGTAGTGATAATTAACGTCATTAGTTTTTTAAATAGTTAATTACTTACGTAAGTAATTATTTAGTTAAAAAATGTCTTCTCCAAGCCAAACAACCCAAACTACGGCGACCCGGAGTGATCCGCTTGGTTGCATTGTAATTTGATCTCCACGGCGGAGAGAAAAGTGCAATGTAAATATCGCGACAAAGTAATATTCGGCGGTATTTATCGTTTAAAATTTCATCTGCAGCATGAAGGGAAATGTTCTTCCTTGCACACGATTCGCCGGAGGTCCGGGAGCTCAATTTCGTAGGCACCTACAAGCGATGGAGCAAACGAAGGGAACCAGCAAAAGACATACAAAGAGACCGTCCGAGAAGAAATCCAACAACCGGGGAGACGATCCGTACACATTTACGATCGGGACAAGAGAGGCCGGATATTTTTGGAGACGAAGAGTACAAAGGCATGGGAGGTGTTACTCATAAACGTTGTTCATTATTCTATTTTAAAGGATAATTAAGTAGCCTTGATACTTAAATGTTTTTTAAAAAGATGAACTCTCACGAGGGATGGAAGCAAGTCGAAGATCATTCGCCGAGGAAGAGTTCTATAGACATACCGGCCGAATGATGGGTGCCGGGTCTGGAAGTGGGAGTGGTCGAGGTAGCGGAAGAGGATCCAACAACCAACCGCAAGATCGAAAGTTCACGTGATCTCACACAAGACGACGACCCTAAGAAGAGGGTCCGTGGGATCCCGTAATCACCGACCACGTCAACGTCAAACAACAATCACGACGGCGATGAAGAACCTCAAATTATGTAAGGATAGGATTGGCCGGGCAACGTCAAGGTGGTTCTTTCACCACGCATTCCTAAGAAATGCCGCGAAGGGACCATACTACGAGAACATGATCGACACGATCGCGGACGTCGGGAGGAGTGCTCGGGTCCAAACCCAAAGGAGATATACAATGTATATCTTCCTATGGAGGTGCAAGAAACAAAGAAGTACGTGCAAATACTCAACGCATCCTGGGAGGAACGAGGTTGCACGATAATGACCGACGGATGGACCGGTAATTAAATTTTCGTTTACTCATTCATATTAGATGTATTAACATTCTTTTCGGTAGATAACTTATTTATCATCTTATACTTAATGTATTACTAGGAAGACTATGATCAATTTCCTAGTGTACAACAATCGCGGTTTTTCTAAGTCGGTCGACGCATCAGACAGTAAAGAATGCGCAGTATCTTTACCAATTGATAGATGGAGTGATAGAAGAAATAGGAGAGAGTCGGGTAGTTCAAGTAGTCACAGACAACGCGGCGGCATACAAGAGCGGCCTGGTCGGATGCTTACGGTCAAAAAGACCAAAGTTGTATTGACACCCTTCCGCACACTCTTTAGATTCGATGTTGGAGGATATATGCAAGGATCCTCAAATAGACAGTAGTTAAGCTAGCCCAGCTTTATTTCTTCATTTATTTATAACCAGAACTTTGTCCTTGCAGTTATGAGAGAACACACCAAGGGGGGAGAGGTGTTACGGCCCGGCGCAACCCGGTACGCCTCCCATTATATTTCCTTAGAAAGTTTATTGAGTCAAGGGTGTGCCCTAACTCAAATGGTCATTTCACCTTCGGGTTGGGGTAGTTGGATGGCTAGATGTAACCCATCTGATAAGAGAAAGGGGAGAAAAGTAGAAGAGACAATAGAGAGAGTGGAGATTTTTGGAAAGTTGTAAAGAAGACGTTAGACATCGTCCAACCCATAGTGAAGGTACTAAGGATAGTTGACGGAGATAGAAAAGCGTATATGGGGTATTTATATGATGCGATTGAGAGAGCCAAAGAAGAAATCTCCAAGACCGTGTCCGACTTCGCCAAGTGGTGGGATATTATAGATCGTCGCCGGGGAGCGTACATTACATCAACCGATACATACGTATATTTTCTTAAACATTTACTAATCTTTTTATTATTCAAAGTTGTGTATAACTTGTTTACTAATACTATTTGTTTCGTAGGTTACTTTTTCAACCCAAGATATCGCTATAGTCCACATTTCAAGGCGATTTAACGAGCTATTAGATGACGTGAAGAGCGTCATCCGACGGTTGCTTGGTGACGACGACCGGGCTATTATCGCTTGCAACAAGATGTATGATTACTAATGCGGAGTTATCACTTTGGAACGAGCGAGTTGAACGAGCCGTGATGATACTAAGTCCCGGCACGTAGAAATGTTTTTCATCACTTAATTAATTAAAGCTTACTTAGATAATAATGCACGACATTCAATTTATGCGAGTGATTGGGATGGACCATGGTAAAGTACCGGGGTACGAGGACTGCGGACGTAGCCATCGTGGTCCTAAGTCAAACCACATCGGCCGGGATGCGAGCGAAATTGGTCTACATTCACCTTGATTCACACAAAGCGTAGAAATAGGTTGACATCAAGGAGGCTTGAAGACCTCGTGTATTGTCACTACAAATGAGGTTAAAGTTGAGGAATTTGGATAGAATGAAGCGTAACCCGAGATGGAACAAAAAGAGTTGGATAGCACAGGCAGTAGGACGTTCGGTCGACGAGCCGCCAATTGAAGAGGAGGATATCGATTTGGATCAAATCTTCTACGAGAAGAACTCCTTAGAAGCATGGGTAAACGACCGAGAAGGGTTGGGAGAACCGGAGTTCAACCCCCAAGACCGACAATGGGCCGAAGGAGTGCTCGACGATGTCCCTTTAGCCGAAGAATTCCGTATCCCTCCCTCACTAGCAAAGCGCCGTAGGACCGGAGAAGGAACTAGCCAAGGTACGCAAAGTAGGCGAAAAGGTAAACAAGTTATGACTGATCCTTTCGATATTGCAGATGTCGATACGGTCGAAGACGATCGAAGAAAGATACGCCGGAGCCGAACATCCGAGAGTGCAAGCATCAGACGTCCGAGGATTCGTCAGAGCAGTAGGCGCCGATGATGGTGCTCGATATGGGGGCACGGACACTTTACGAGTACAAGGGACCTCGCATCCTCCCATATCTCCTACCACGTCGCTACGTTTTACCGGCGAGGAGCAATATACTCATGCGACCCAAGATACCGTCATGGTAGAAGGCCGCCACAAGGTAGAGGAGGTCATCGTAGCCATGGAGTTGGAGCGTATCACCACGATGCCTCCATTATGTGCATGATTCATCCTGCGCTCTTGGTTCCCTACATACGATCAAGAGTATTGTGGAATGAATTATGTAGAGTCATCGGATACTTCGATCCAAGCGACCTATAGTTATGGTGACTCGTTTGGATCAAGTCTTAGGATAGTTTTCCGAGGGACGGACGGAATATGATCGTCGTATGTACATGTATCGGCTTTGTACTCAACCCAAATGACATGGGGAGAGTACATCAACTACCTACAAACTGTACAACACATCATGTTGGAATAAAATTGATGCATTATTTGTTTAAATCATGTTATTTAATTTATCCAATTTTTCTGTATTTTTTCAGATTTTTTTCCGCATTTTTCTTATTTTTTTGAATTTTTCAAAAAAAAAAATATTAAAATAAGGGGGTCGCGACCGGGTCGCGACCCGGTCGCGACCGGGTCGGCCTGGGGGTCCCGCGACCCGGTCGCGACCCCCGACCCAACCCTCCTTGGGTTCGACTATTGAAACTATGATATCAAGTTTATCAACTACCATGCTAAGTTATATAACAGATGCCTCTACTTTGCCTGTTACCTACAGGACCATTTGTTTAAAAAAAAACCTAAGAGTATGTAGTATCAATTTTGACGGTAGAAGTAGACACATCAGTACCAAGATTTATGAATGAAATATCAAAATCAATATTGATATAGGATCTTAATGATACTGTATCCAAATTCCAAACAGGGCATTAGAGATGTCGTCCATCTATGCCCATGTTATCGGAGATTTTGACAGTATTTCGTCATAATCTGTTTCGGAGATTTTGACATATATGTCGGATGGTTAACCAAGTGACAATTTTCCAGCCAAGAGTTCTATCTTCAGCAGCGTAAGATTATAATTTTCTTATTAAGGGCGATGGAAGAACACTTCTGATGAAAAGGTGGTGGCACCCAAGTGTTGTTAGAGACGATGAGACTAGCGTGAGTGAAGGTGATTTAGTCGAAGAGGAAAATGTGAAAGTTATCACAATTAAAAATAATAAAAATCCAACTGGCTAAATGATAAGTGTTGTGATAATGTAAGTAAATAAAGATACTTAAATGTACGAAATATAAAATAATTAAATTTGATTTAAAAATATCACATTTTGGCATATGAACTATGGGTGTAAACGGAATCCGATATTCTAGTATTCTGATTCAATTTCAATAAAATTAACGGATTTGAAACTTGTTTTTATATTCTATGAGTTATCGAAATTAGATAACTTATCAGAATCGAAATTGAAATCAGAATCGGTGATTCTATTCTCATTAATTCGATTTATATAAAAAATTTATATATAAATAACATAAAATAAATTATAAAAAATAATATATAAAATGATAAAAATAAAATTTTAATAAAATTATATCGAAATTTAGTAATTATATATGAATTATTAACTTATTTTTAAATAAAAATTAATATTTAATATGTATTTCAGAATTTTGATGATTATGTTATCGACCCATTTACAATCCTAATATGAACATAATTAAGCACTTTTGAAAAGGAACCTTTTTTCCGACGAAATCAGCTTCCTGCCTTCGCCATCAACTTCGGAAACATCATGTTATTTTGACGGTAATTAATTAGCTTCGCTTCCGATTCCGATTGGAATCGACGGCGGCGCCGCCGTCGAAACTGTTCTCTCTGTTCTAGCCGAATCATAGCCGGATTCCAACCGATCAGGACGGTGGCTTGCTCATATAAATCAACGTGTTAATGGAGGTCGCGCGGTGGATATATATATTAACGGAAGCCCGGCCCTGTAGATCAGAAATTGATCAAGGAGAAACATCGGATCGATCATGGAGGAGGACCAGGAGAGCTCGGCGCAGCCCCTCGCCGTGTATGGTACCGTCTGGGACGGTGGGGAGTACAACCTGTACCTCACCTCGTCCGTCGTCGATGCCGCCGTCGTCCACGGCGGCGGCGGCGACGACGACGACACAGCTGGTCGGGCTGCGCCGTCGCTCAGCTGCGGGCTCGTGCTGATCACGGACCACTACGACCCCGGCCTGACTCCCCCTCGGAGCTACTACGACGCGGTCCATCTTCTCCTCCAGAGATCCGGAGAGATCGACGCCGCCATGGCGGCGGATGTCTCGGAAGAGACGGTTTCCACAGTGGAGGCGGCAACACAGCCCACCGGCCTCCCTTACGAGGCAGTCTACGAACTATGGGAGACGCTCCGAGGGTACATCCTGCAAGCCGCCGTCGCCATTAATCGGAACAACGACGACGTCCTGCCGACAAACGGGACGACTCCGACGACGGCGCTGGTGGTCGATGCCACTTTCGTTTACAGAGCGACGTTGGAGGAGGAGGAAGAGGAGGAGGAAGACGACGGAGGAGACGATGATGTTCGCGGCGACATTGGCGATGAAGAAGACGATGAGGAGGAGACCGGTACGCAGGAGGACGACGACGTCGAATTGCTGCTGCTATCGGCGGCGGCAACCGAGAGCTCGGAATCAATAATAGATGGAGAGGAGGATGTTTGCGCCGTATGCCTGGAGAAGATGACCGGAGGAGATAGACGCGCCTTGCCGTGCTTGCATTGCTTCCATGGGGGCTGCATCGTCAGGTGGCTGCGCCGGAAGCTTCAGTGCCCGCTTTGCCGCCGCCATGTGGGCAAGCCGACCGAGCTCTGAACCTTGAAAATCTGTGGCGGCAACAACCTCCCACCTTCGCTCTTCCTCTTCCTCCGCCGCCGCAGCCGATCATTGTAGTTCTTCCGACGGAAGTTCGGAGAGACTATTATCAACCTACTCCACCAAAGATGCTCACGCCTGTTCATATCTTTACTTGTTTTTCTTTTTCTTTTTCTTTTTCTTTTAGTTTGAATGCGATGAGTCGCGTAGTCAAAAGACTGTAAAATTCTTTGCAATTCTTTCGTGGGAATGCAATTTCCCACAATATATAATGTTACACGGTCGACAAACAATTTTCAACAAAATAAAAAAAATACATTTTTACAGATAAAATGCCAATCCGGGTGGGGGGGGGGGGGGACGGTAGCAACATGTGTATCCACCCCAAACGTGCACCTCTCACGGTTTTCAAGGGCAACAGGACTGGTGAGAATATCATTCAATTCTTATTTCACCGTCCAAACCTTAAAATCTGGTCTCTTAGTTTTACTTCTAATTAAGCTCCTCTCCTATGGCAAAAACATATTTAATTTGATTAAGATGCATATCTATTTGTTCATTAATCAGACCAGGTTTTGGTCAAAAGACTCAAAACCATGATCTGCATGCTCATCTTCTCTCTTTTATCTTCAAATAAAGAGGTAAGATCTGGAAAATAAAAGACTGGAAGTCAAACCTAGTTCTAAAAAGATCTTTTTTAAACAAAAGGGGGTGGATTGAGACGTTAAATAATAAAAAATAGCAAATAACTTAAAACCTATAAGTTCTGACAGAATCACAGAGGCTACAGAATAGATGAGACCAATCAAACGCAACCTTAATCAAGCATCAGAGAGCGAGCCCAAAACCAACGGATGGCCCACCCCCATTTTTGCAGGTCATCTCAGCTTACAAACCATGGAAAGTACATCGGCTCGTGGATGCAATGGACGGTGTGTTGCTCGTACTAAACCCAGTAATCACCAGGGACTGCAAGCCTACCTACATCGGTAGAGGATACAGATATCAATATCAAAATTGATGCAGGAGGACTCTCGTATTACCTATCATGCTCACTGCGAGTTTCAATATTGATATCGATAGCCAAACACCCATGAATGATTCTTATCACTTTCAAAATTGATGGTAACAAGGTGTTCGACATAGTTACCAAAGAGGGCGCCGAAGGGAATCAAATGAACAGGAACATTTTTGGAAAAAGAGCTTAAAAATTGACGGAACATCAAGCCTTTCTCAGCACCCATAAACCCCACAAACTAAAACAGAGCTTGGGCAGCCTGGCCAGGGTATAATCTGGAACATAATCAAAGAGAGGAAACTACCCATTCCTATGGGTCTCATTCTTTGCATCACACCCGTGACTAAGAAACCATGAACAGAACTAACTCAACTGCATAGATACATGAACACCTGTAGGATCACATGTTCACAACAAAGCCTGGTTATGCAGAGTCTAGAGCTCAGGTGATGCAATTCACAGAGCCGGTGTGTCAAAACATGCAACAAAATAGAAAATGAACTAAAGCAGAAGATTAAAACCAGTGACCACAGACAAGAAAGTACACCTTCCTTCATCTAAAGTGCCATGATGATATTAATGATACTGACATTTCATAAATTTCTTCCATAAATGTGAAAGAAATAGCTTCATCCAGACACACCGGCAGCACCAATCAGCGGCGACAAGTGACTTTCAGACCCAAAAAAATGTATATGATCGGACCAGCAAAGTGCAGCTCACATCATTTGGATTGAGATCTCATCACCATGCAATCTTTAGAAGCATCAAAGAAAGACACAACGGCTAGTAACTAATATACAAAACGGCTAAATTAGAAGACACTGAAAATCACCTAAGAAGAAAGCTAAAAAATGAATAATTTTAAAGCAGTTCCCTTTAACTATCTATCCACAGAAGTGAGCCAGTTCCTGCCTACCATGGACAGACGAGGTTATGAGACAGCCTTAGGGTTACAAGGGGGCGTCGAGCTGGGAACCTGTTATTCCTCAGAATCCTCACTTCCGGAGCTCCTCGAGCATCAACTTGATATGCTCCTGCACCAGGTCAATCCGCTTAGAGTACACCTCCAGCTCCAGAATTTGCTGCTTCCTCCACTTCTCGTCGATCGCCGTCAAATTGGGCAGGTTCACCTGATTACTCCCATGGTTAAGAGGCAGCGGGCTGAGCCCGAGTCCGCCGGTGCTCGAGCTCGGCCCGGCCGGCCCTCCGACCGCACAGTACAGCAGCTCCTTGAACAGAGGCGAAAGACAGCTCCTAACCGTCTCCTCGATCACGTTCGGCACCGACGCCATCGCTGTAGGCATGTGGCTCTCCGCGACCTTGACATCCACCGGCGCCTCCGGCGTCATCATAAGCGCCTCTGCCGCCGCCGCAGCGGCGGCGGCCACGGACCGCCGGCGCCCTCGCCGTCGCATCCTGCGGCGGTCGGCACTCGACATCAGGGCGGCATGGTCCTCGACGGCGGCAGTCATCTGGAGGGGATGGGCGGGGTCGTCGTCGTCGTCGTCTTCGGGACCGGCTCCGGCACCGCGCGAGTATAGAACGTTGCCCCATATCTTTCGGGAGAGATCGAAGGTGGCTTGGTCGTGGGAACTCCTAAAGGCGTAATCTTTGCCGGAGCTCATCTTGGTCATAATGTTGCGGTATTTCTTCTTGAGTCGGCGGAGCTTCTCGACCAGTTGGTTCTTGTTGAAGTCGAGCTGCAGCCGCGATCGGATCTGGTCGTAGAAGGGCCCCGTGACGTGGTGGTGGGCTTGGTGCGCCGCCGCCCCGCCGCGCTGAGACTTGAAGTCCAGGAACCCCTGTAGGATAGTGATCTCGTCCTCGTCCGTGAAGAGCCGCTGGAACAGCCGCCGCGAGTCCTCCAGGGCGGCCAGCGGCTTCTTCTCTCCGACAGGCGTCGCCGATCCGGCCTCAATCCGCTGCCGCTTGAGCTCGGGGCCGTCAAAGTGCCCGGCGGCCGCCTGGGAAGGCTTTTCCGCTCCGGGGGGCGGGGCGCCGTTAAGAACAGGATTAGGGTTTGGGAGGGCGGGCACGGCGACGGGGCCACCGTAGGAGTTGGGGATCTTTGCGGGATCCGAGGCTTTGGAGGTGGAAACGGAGGAAGAGCCGTTGAGAACGGGGGTGGAGACGGAGGGCGGAGCGGGAGGGACGGCGCCCCGCCGGGACTTGCGGTCCAAATCGTCGTCGTCGTCGTCGGGCTCCTCATCATCGAGGTCGTCCGTCTCCTCTTCTTCGTCGTCCTCAGAGTCGTCGAGCTCGTCCTCGTCGCCAAGAAAGGCGGCAGTGGGGCGGTCGTCAGCCGCGGCTGCGCCCTCGGCGGCGGCGGCGGCGGCGGGCAACATCCTTCTTCCTTCGACGTCCCTCTGCGATCGGCGGCAAAGGGGAGGGGGAGGCGCCGTCGACCGGCAAGCCAGAGTCAGGGTTTTTATTCATTTATTAATTATTTAGATAATAATTTAGATATATTTTTAAAATGTTTACTTTTCGTCCAAGACCGAGTCTGATCCGAGCGATGGCTCGGCTTGGATGGGGGCGGTTCGTGCCTCGCTTCGGTGGTGGCCCGGTTCGTTCACTACCGGACCTAACCAGGATCTCGTCACCCGCAGCGACGATACCGCCTACGCTTCCGCTCCGGGCGTCGCGTCCGGCGCATCGTGGGTTGGAAGGTAGGATGCAGTCCGGGCGGTGACCGTCTCGAAAAGGCGCGTCTGGCGCGCGTGACCGGCGAGTACAGAATTAGGGGCCAAGCGTGGAAGGGCCCGAGGTGTCGCCACTCGGCGGTACGCTAACCTCCCTACGGGTCCGGTCGTCAGTGTCAAGGTTGGGAGGGAGGTGAACAGGTTTTACGAGGCGAGCCGTCCGATCGGGAGCGGACGGCTCAGGGAGGGAGCGTGCCGCTGGCGGGGACCATGGCCGGTGGGCGGCCCGTGACGTGCGCGATGGAAACTAAACCGGGTGCGGCGCCGCCGTGGGTTCGACCGGGGGGTGGCTCCGTGACGTGCGCAACCACGGCACCGCTCCGCGGCCGAGCCAGCTCAGCGCGGGCCCCGTAGCCGGCCGCCTGTTCTTCTCCCGGGTTTCGCTGGCGCTTCTCGCGGCGCGAGGGGGGGGGGGGAGACGTTGACTCGCCGCGTCGACCCGGCGCTTCTCACCACGCCGCGGAACACCAACCATCCGGTGCGTAGCGATCCGCAGGGTCCGTGCGTCGGTGAAGACCCAGCTTTCGGTGTGCTTGCATTTTTGCCCATCCGGGGTGTTGAAATTTTAGTCTCAAGCAATCATCTTTACCGATAGAAGATGATGGCAATTTTCTGAACACGGGTGGTGATGGTTGAAGTTCTAGGCGTTAAAAAAAAGAAGTTAAGTGGACTAAACAATGGAAAATTCTTTTACTTATTGTAGCTACTTTGGTTTTACGTATAACTGTATCGCTGCAGAATTTCTTGGCACCCCCATCTCTCGTCGTTGCAAGAGGAAAGCGTAGGATCAGGCAGTCGTCCCATGGCCACCACCCACAAAATAAATCCAAAGAGACTCCCAGCTCCGCCGCATCCTCATCTTCTTCCGACTCCATCCAACCGGTGGGTGCAACGGCAGTTTAGTAGAAAGGAGGAGCATATATATATACCATGGTTGGTGAAATCGAAAAAAAACTCGCATCGAGGAAGGAGTACTGAATGGCTGAATCCACCCAGGAGGAGCCTGTTATTGCTCGGTGGTTATTGGTCCCAGTTGGAAGATGAACGGGGGAGGGGAAAATGTAACAGGACAAGCATCCGAGAATAAGAATTGCAGTATGGTAAAGAAGAGAGCGACCTTGCAGGCAAGCTGTACCACCAGACTAGACATCTGTTTATAACTCCCGCAGGCAAGCTGAAGACCAGAGAGGCCGTATAGCAGCCTCTATACGGGGGTTTCCCGTGCTTTCGAGCGCAACAACCGCAGAGCAGGTGTATGTGTGCGCCCCGCCTCAGCTGGGTGCCGGGGGAACAAGCTTGAGGCCACGCATCCACTCGCAGAAGCTAACATCGTCCAAGTGTAGGAAACTGCTCTTCAACCTTGCTCTTTGATCCGGACCTAGCGTCAGCAACTGGGGGAATCTTGCCTCCTGTTCCATGGAAAGGGGAGAGACGAGCATTTACTTTTTCTTGGTCGTTGACACTTGAATGGGCACGCATTGAGAAACAGATACGAAGGCCTGCATCCAGAATGTGTAGTTTTTGAGTCGTCACAGCTTTACCTGCTCATATGGCGGGTCTCTGTGCGCCGGTATTAGCCGAGTAACAAAATAACGAGCTTGAGAACTTCCCTCCTGCGGAGACATCGGACCAGTTAGGGAACACTGTACCCATTGAAGGATCGAGGACTGATGTACAGCCATAACAAAGACACGTAGCTTGATGCGAGGCGTCTGGATGATTTACATATCAGCAGGCCAATGATTTGGTAGGAAAAAGGAATAGTTGCAACTAGAGGTGCAAACCAAGTCAGATATTTCGATATTCGGATCGAGTGCCCAGAAAATTTAACAGATTCGAAACACGGTTTTGCATCCCATGAGCTATCAGAATTGGATATTTCGTAAACTTATTAGAGTCGGAATTGGAAACAATCAACTCCGTATGGGTTTGTCCAATTTCAATGAAAAATAACAAATATATATATAAATTAAGATTATAACAAATAAAAAATACAAATTATTACAAGTATGATATATATGTTAAAAATAAAAATAATATTTTAAACATATTATATCAAGATAATAATAATATATAATTTATTTACTATTTTTAAATAATAATTAATATACCATATATTTCAAAAATTAATGGATTAATCCGACTACGATAGCGGTATTGAAATCAGAACAAAAACAGAATGCCATGGATCCGATTTAATCAGAATCAAAATCGAAATCACTTAGCCCTATCAGAATTGGAAACATGTTATACTGCTACCGAATCCTAACATTTTTGCAGCGCTAGTTGCAACAATAACTATTAAAGACATATTTGTCTTGAAATCAACGTATCACAAGGTTGTATTTTTGAAGGTACCATTGTACACTAAAAGTGAACAGGAAAGAGATGCAGGTTCGTGAAACTATGAATGTCATATGCCCAAAAATAAAGCCTGGCGGGTAAAAGAGGGTAAAGAAACCTTAAATGCAAGAATTCTTGGAGCAGGGAAACGCCTCTCTGTTAGCTCTTCTGCCAATGTCCTGCATGCTGCTAAGGCTGCTGCACTTTTCCCTTCTTCAGCTGCAAGCTCGGTACCCTGTACATTGAGAGGTGATGCAGACTTAAAGAAATGAAGAGGGAACATACAGATTATGGGCAGAGACCACAGTTGTTAAAGAAGCCCAGAAAACAATGCTATGGGTCGACTGTTGGACAGAATATGTGGCTAAAAGTAAACAATAATCTTGTTTAATCATGCAAAACACAGCATAAGAACGTCACAAAATGCACCAGTGTTAAGAGTAATAAAATGTCTACCGAAGACTACCAGTGTGTTCCAAACAGGTTCAGGAAAACAATTATTCTTCACAAACATGTGTGAGTACACGATAAAAAAAAACGTGTGAGTAGGAATGTGCACCTCGTTCGGGTTTAAATCATTTTTTAAACTAACTGATGAGGACCATATTGGATCAGATCATTGTTCCAAGAATCGGCTGATCCGGATCATAATCGGCCAATTCTTGGATCGGATTGGCAGGACAATCTGATTTTGGCCCAGAGGACTGATTTGAAGCCGACTATCAAAGGAAATGGCCCAAACCGGCTGGATTAGTCTACATCGGTTGATCCGGCTAAATCATATCGGAAATTGACCGATCTAGCCGATTAATAAAAATATACACATTACAAGTCAATTATATTTGATATAATCAATATTTCTTAAAATATCTTATTCAATTAAAAATGTACATCTTCGTTACTTACTTTTAATAGATGTGTGCATTACAATAAAATTCTTAGTCACATATAATGATAATTGAATCACGATAATAAAATCAATCATTTAAATGTATGTGATCTAAATGTTCCTAATTTTATGATTCATAAGATGAGATATTAAGGAGCCAGATAAACGAGTATATGTAATGTTTTCTCATAAGATGATGATGATTGATTTCATTAATCATTAATGTGGAGACAAATACATGTACAAGTGTTTATTAGTTGAAAGAGTTCATTGAACTAACCGATTTAAAAATCATAAATGATATCTTACTTAATTATGTATCAGAGGTTTCTATCGTCATGGTTGTATGGTTAAACTTTTAACCTAAGTCGCTAACGATATCTTCCTAAACGAATCTTGTGTCTTGACTATTGACTTATAGATCACTGAGACAATGGTCCAGTATGATTAATAGATTGGGTACAAAGAAAATCTGGTAGAGACAATTGAACAGACAACAAAAGATCGTTCACTCTCGATAAATGAGAGAGAATGTCTATTGGATAGTAATTTAAATCTCTGACTAACATAGAGGGGGTAATTAGAAAAAGAGTTTTCTAAATTATTCAATTCCGAGTATAGGATCTCAAAATGTCAGTAACTACGTGGTTGATAGTTGATGCTGCACCCCTATCTGACTGGAGCATTAGATGAACAATAGTTTATACAGACGTAGTGACTGATGATAAAAAGACTCAATTGAGATAAGATCATCCCCAAAGTTGGTTGGGAACATAGAAAATGCCTTATACTTTTCATGATCGGAAAGTCATTAAATATGTTATTAGATAACGGATTTAATTTAAACTAAGTTATTATTTTAATTAAATTTTAACTAAATAGACTATTAGACCCAATGAATCACATATAAGGACTAATTTGTAAATACGGAGACATGGAGTAATTTGTAGAAATTGAAAATTTTGTATGAAAAATTTTAATTTCTATAAATAATAGTGAATTGAGCTAAATCTTATCAAATCAAGGGTGCCAATTTCATGGTCAACTCTCTCCTTCACATTTTCCCATCTTGGAGGCCACCAAGAGTCAATCGAGCTCATCCAGGACGAGTTAGAATGTTCGACATGCAGGAGAACCCATCTACGAAAGAGGTTCGTGTAGATACCGCCAAAGATTGTGCACTTGGATGTCTCGGAGAGCATGGATACACTCGTTCTTCTCTGGTCTTGAAAGAATAATTTGAATCCCACAAAGGTGTATTTGATTTGATTCAAATTCAGTTCACAGTTACAACATTTGGTTCTAATTGAGATTACGATCATAAAATCTAAGGAATCGCTAACTTCGGCTCCACAAGGGCCTAAATCAGATCAGAATCCAATCTAGGCCCACTTTATGCTTTTATTTTGTTTTTTAAGATTTTTTAAAGAACTGAATCTGAATCAGTTTCTCTCCTAGAGGATTGGTAAGGATCATCTGATCCGATCTAGATCGGGAGCCACCGATCCAAGTTCCAATAATGATCCTTCGATCCTTGGATTTGATGAATGAAAAGATTAAGAACATTGCAATTTGATTTTTAAGAAGGCGTTGCATTTATTTTTCTTATTTAGTACTGTTATAGCTAATTTACATTTTCTTTTGATATTTTAAGTATCTTTTAGGTTCTTTGCATTCCAATCTTTAGAAAACATGTTTTTAAAAAGGTCTTCCTTGTCTATTTTTTGTAATTTGGTTGCCCATACGTTAATGAAATTGAACAGTTGGAATTTTTAGGAAAGAAGGCACCGGCCTTGTTTTGTGCATAGGGAAATGGCCTCGTAAGTAGCTCTTCACTCCCTCTGGCTAGAGGTCTCCACTTCACCTCTGGCACCGGCTAGTACCTGATCACCCCTAGAAGAGAGGTCGGTTATCTCTTTCTCCTCCCTCCCTCCTATTGGCCTCCGTGTTGTTCACCACCCCTCCCCCCTTCACCAGTTCCATAGCCTCCACATCCCCTTCACTCCTTGGTTCTGCCACCGACCAAACCGAACCAAACAGAAAAATTGGTTGACCCGATTTGACTCTATTTATTTACATATCATATTAATTATAAATATATATTATTATAAATAAAAGTATTAATCTTAATGCTAATCATAATTAATTGTTATAATTTAACTTAATGCAATTTTATTTTTTATAAATAAATAATATATGGCAAACCAACGAACCGAACCAGTTCGGTTCAAAATCGGTTTAAGGTCTAGCCAAACTAGTTTAATACTGTTTCATTTTTTGTTTGGTTTCGGTTTCAAAAAAAAGTTCGAAACCGAATTGAACTGAACTATGAACAACCCTACTCATCTTCATCTTCAGGATTCAAGTCAAAGCCCTCCCCACCAGCGCCACTACTTGAGGTGTGCAGTCATGATCTCCAGTGTTGATTGCACAAGGTATAGTCTCTTGTATGTCTCTCCCCTCCATGTTTCCCATCTCCCTTTTTTCCTCTTGCCTACTTGCAATGCCCACAGCCCATTTAGGCTCTCTCCACACAACATTAAGAGTAATCTTTACGTCAAAATAAGGCAACATTCGATGATCTTTCTCTTCCCAATATTGCCCCCTCAAAAGAAGGCAACATTCTCTCTCCACACTTAACCTTGTCTACCACGAGTTACAGAAACAACCTAACTTCGTGCATGTAACCACAAAAAAGTTACGGAAGTACTCCTATGAATCTCACAAGTCATACAAGTGCAAATAAACGAAAAAAAATGTGAATGTTAAATTTACTCTAAAAAAACAAAGTAGTTGCGCTTGGCAATCAACTCTTTTTGTTTCATATAAGGATCAAAACTATGAAATTTGGTTCAATACTTATTGTGGTTAAACAAGAATAAAGTAAGCCTAAAATGCCCATTTTAAAAGCTTTTGGCTATCAAATGACAGACAGGTGTTCACAGCTCATGCAGCCTCTGCTATGTTACTGAATGGAGAAGTCAAAAGTCTATCGGTACAGAAGGTAGGAACAGTAATCTGCCACTTCAAATTAAAGTGTACTCACAGCAAATAGCATGGGAGAGCTGTACCTACAAAGAAGAATTGTTGGATAGAAGACAGATCAGCTTTGTGCTTTGTAATGTCTTTGAAGAAATCAAGATCACTTACTTGTCAGATGCAGTATCCTTCATGTTTAAGGGTAGGCAATAGGCAGAGCAACTGAGTTCAGACAGCTCATTTCCGTGGTGAGGCTTTTCAATTAGGACAGTTGAAATAGCAAAGGTTACCATTAGCAAGTCTGGGATGTGTTGCTTCTGGCTGCTTTGTGGGAAATCTGGCAGGAGCTGAACAGAAGGGTGTTCAAAAAAGTTGATGCAGTACAGAAGATGTATAATTTGGTGGTGACATATCTGAGAGACTGGATATTTGTGGCATCCTTATCAACTAAGGATTCTCTGCATCTATCGAGGGTGTTGAAGCATGGGAGTATTGTCCTTTTCATAATGGTTCAGAGGACCATTTTGTTTTATTTCTCTTGGGGTGGGATGGTGGATTTGACTGGTCCCTTGGAGTGAAACTTTACCATCTCAGTGAAACTTTCTTCCTTGCATTCCTTGCCTAGTTAGTTGTAATCTTGATTTTGTTATGTTTAGAATGTATCGTAACCCTTTTGAGGTTACCTTCAAAAAATATCTTTTCTTTGACGGGGGCTTTTTTGCACCTTCTTTGGTTGTATGTCAGAGTTTTTCTTGTTTCCCAAACTCTAATCCCAGCAACATCTTTTCTCTGTTTTACTTGTCACACCAAACTTTGAGGGAAAAAACACAAATTTTTCTGAGAAAAAAAAACACAGATAAAGCATCTAAAATTATTGTATATGTAAATTTTAAAGATGAATGGCAAGTGATGCACATGTTTCTTACCAGCCAAATGAAGACATCAGTCCCATGATCAAGTACAACAGCCACATTGGATTGCATTACGAGATCATATGCAGGCAATTCCTCAAACGTACCCCCTTCACGATGCATTAGGCAACGAGGAGCCAACATTCGGAGGGATAGATCAAATGAAGCATGCAAAAATAAATTTCTTAGTACAGATCTTTCATCTTCATGGCCGATAATACTACCCAATAGTGGTCCCCTTCGAAGATGGAACAAATTCTCAGGAACAGAAGAAAGTTCCTTGGGAAACTGGAAAAGCTTTGATTTAGGTAGTTGCTGCCCAAACTTCAAGGCAATATCTTTGACTCGTTCATCTATTGTTAACCTCATATCCAAAGCATCAGAAGCACTTTGGGAATGCAAAAGGGTCCTCTTAGTGATGAGAACAGAAACAACATCCTCTTGAATGCTGTTGAGATATGTAGATACACTATCTACTGTGGACAACCTGATGGTAATCACCCTAGAAATCTCTGCTTGGAAGGCAGTTGAATAATTGACAACAAACTGGAAAAAGACATGATTACTCTGAATATCACGTTTCGTTTCCATGGAGATAGCAAAGCATTGAGTCTCTTCAACACTAAGCATCTGCACACAAGTAGATGAGTCATTCTTAAAGCTATCACGAGCATCTGCAAGCGCTTCCTCACCGGGTCCAATGATTTGACTCACAAGAATATCATCAGAACAGCGTATTTCTAACAAACCATGGGAGCCTGATGCCCTTGATGATGCTCTTTGCATATTCACTCCAAAGGCTTCCCCGAAATCATCATGAAGAACAAGTACACCACCAGAATATTTTGCAAGTGGCTGCAAGACAGGAACTCTTATGGGGCATGTCCCTGCACATAGAACATCAACTACAGTATTGTACCTATGAGCTTCATGCCCAACATGCTCCATCCATTTTATAGCTGCTTTTTCCATGTATGGATAATTGGGATGATTAAACGAGTGTGGAACAGAACCAGGACCAAAAGTGTTTGGGCCACCAGCACACACTAAAATTCTGCCATTGCCTCCTGCCCTCCTAATGATTCCACGAGACGTTTCTGCAGATGGTCCTTGAATGATTGCTAATGCTACCTCCACTGCTGTACCAAGACACCGGTCCCTTGATGCTTCGGGTAACTTTAGACAGTATGGTCTCAGGGATGAGAAAATGCGGTGAGCAACTGGAACTGAAGCATGAACTGGTGACAAGTACACCCCGGTCCCATAAATCAATGCCTTCAGTGATTCTAGTGTCGGTGATTTGTCACCAGGAAGTACATCTGCTGATGCTGTTGATCCCTCTGAAAAATCATAGACTGACACTGTCCTCCCATAGGATATAATGCCAATTCTAGTAGTTGGAGGAAGGGAATCAACAAAAGCATGTAAAGATCCCTGTAAATGCTGCAGATGTGTCTCATCCAGGCATTCATCTATGACAACGAATATGGGTGCTGGTGCTCTTGAATCAGACATGGGAACGAAACCTGGCCGTTTAATCGCAGTTTGGACATAATCAACCGCTGATGAGGACAGCTCTGGCCACTGACGAACTGCTTCCCTACTGGGTGCAATATATTCCCCATCACTGCCATTCAGCTTCTTGCAAATTATGCATTGCCACTGCCCAGAACCAAGAAGAACCTCGCAATAAAGATTTGCAAATGCCCCACAGTTCTGGCAACGGTGTGGTTCACGCTCTACTATCTGGATGCCTGGAGCAAGTTCCCTTCCAGGGGAAACCAACGCACCAAATCCCAAACTTGGGGTGTTTGCTAACATCTTCTGCTTCAGCACCTACACATGAACATAGAAAATATTGCATTACGTCGGAGAATTTATATTGACATGCAAATGGCTCCCGTAAGGAGATTATCGAAGAATATGGCATAGTGCGTCTCCCCACAAGTAAAGTTTATAGCGCTTTCAAGTTCATATCCCGATGAATTCCAGGTGGCACGAATCGACTCTCTAGGCTACCAAAATTATGTTTCACAAATGCAGCGAACAGCATATGTTGAATCAAGATCAACAAGCAAAAAGCAGGATTACCGTGTGGGCTGAGAAAAGCACATAGGGACATTCCAAAGTAGAATCGTCCGCCCCCGGGAAAACCTGCACGGGCGTATCCACCGCCAACCCATTCCCGAAATGAAGAGGTGGCGACGATATCGGCAAGGACCCACTGCCAGTCGACAACGGCATAGGCTGGAGGGCCGCCGGGGAGGCACGGAATGGCACTGCACTGGGTCGGATAGGGGAAGAGAACATCGGCGGGCCGGGGGGAGTGCTAAACTGCTGCAGAGGACTTCCCGTCCTCGGCCCATCACCCGGCGTCAACACCCCGGGAGTTCTAGGCGGAGGCAGGGTTGGCTGGTCCTGCTGGGGCGAGTACCTGCTCGCCAGCGGAGAGGACGACGCTGGGGGAGCAGGGCGCCTCTCCGGCCGAGGCGTGGGAGTGCTCGGCGGCGTGACGGTGGCAGCGTAGGCAGCCGCGCGCGGAGGCGGCGTCGGCGGCGGCTGTTGAGCCATCGATCGGGAAATCCCCGAGGAGGGATTCTTCAGAGCGCGAACGAGATCAGCAGCATTGAATCATCCAAAACACTGCCCCTGCGGATCAAAGCCAAGCGCGGGAAGAAATTGAGGCCTAATCGAACACCCGAGGAGAAGAAACCCCGCAAAACGTTGGATCGAAGGTGGTGGGGAAAGCTGGGAAGGAGGCCGAGAAGAACCGCGTACGGTCAAGAGCACAGGCACCGGTTGTCCCGCCTTCCCCACGCAGATCTCCGCCTTGCTCGTCTGCGGCGGCGCACAATTTTTTGCCTGCCTGCTTGCGAGAGAGAGAGAGAGAGAGAGATGGATCTGGACTCCGGAGGGAGAGCAAGAGCACAGACCGAGAGCGGACTAGAAGGAGGTGTAAAGACGCGGATACCGGGACGCGGATACCGGGAGCTGCTGGGCTGTAAATTAGCACGGCTCATTTTTTACCAAAAAAAAACTATAATTTAAGATAAAAAATCTATAAAATCTCGCTTAAAATTCTTAAATTTATATTTTTTTCGTTTTAAGTAACAGCACACTTTTCGAGTGAGACCTATCAACCGTAGTCAAAACTCAAAAGCAAAGAGCCTTTGCTTATTGCCGAGAAACCCTCAGGCCATTTGGTAAGGAATTAAAATTGACGAAAATAAAGACAAGTCATCTTTTATTATTATCTTTGTCCTTGTTATATTTAATTTTAGTTAATGTTTACAATATAATCTTATCGTATATTCGATATGATATGTGATTATTAAATTTAAATTTTATATTGACGTATATAAATTATTTAACTGTTAATGCAAAATTTAAAATTTATATCATAGATAATATATAGATAGTAATATAAAACATTTTATATACTAGATGGGATGATTATTCTTAAAAAATTTAAGAATAAAATAGTTTATGTATCAGAGATGATTTATTCTCCGATTTATCTTTTTCGGATGAAATTTGATCGAGTTAATCCACGTTAAGTCTTATTTTATTAAAAAAACAGACGAAGAATTGAAGATAAACTAGATTTTTCTCCGGTTATCATCTCGATATCAAACGTACATTTTAAAATGGTTAGAATTTTATTTTTAGTTATTCTACCAACCCTACTACAAATAGATGAGAAGGTGAACTAATTTCTGACTCAACCCAATAAGAACCTTCTATGCTCTTGCTTCATATCTGACTTATATTTCAATCACAATATATTTTAGTATACTCTAATGTTTATTATGCTATTTTGCGAAATGGGTTCTCAAAATTTTGATTCTCCAAGTAATCATTAATAAAAAAACCCATATAACTTTTGTAATTGCTGATGCGTCTGCATTTTGTGAGAGGACAACCCTCTTGAGGATGATCTCACCCATTTACATCAAGCCACCTTTTAATTGCGAAAGGACAACTTAGCTAAATATGTGTCCGTAGCTTCATCCAAGATACTAGTTTTCTTTCTTATTTCATCAAAAAAAAATATGCTCCCTGCTTGGAAGATATTCCACCACTAGAATGTCCTCCCAGGTTATTTATATAACGTGGTGCCGCACCCTGATCTATAACAACTATACCATACTTAACGACTGACCCACCCACGGCGCGAGCTCTATCTCTCGTCACCCGTGGCGTTGCAGGATTCGCGGTCACTGGGCAGATGTCGAAAAAAAATTGTTATTTTACACTCGACATCGTTATTTTTACGCTCGATTATGAACATAAATTTATTATTATTTTGACATTATATGACAAATAGATTAGTTAGTTGGCCCCACAACTATGTTAATCGATAATTTCTTCCGGAAGTCACCCATTGTCTATCTACTTTCGACGTAATATATCTCAATTTCGGAGTTTTTTAACTCAACAACATCTGAAAAATGGTTAATCGAAATTGTTGATGACTTACTATTTTATGTTCTCGACGTATTCACAAATCGAAATGTTACATTGCAGGATCGAACAGATTATTTCTCAAATAACTTCCATGGCTACTTCTCGAATATTTTTCAACCACCCAATTTTGTGAAATGTCTCACTTCACCATCTCAAGTGAAGCAGCGGAATCAAATGAAAAACAGATGATTGAGGAAACATGTGTAGATCATGGCCAATGCAAAAATAAGAAATTGAGGCCACTAATATTTAATGTTCTTTCACACACACACACAAAAACAGTCTAAGAATTTGGCAACATTGCAACTCTTGTATGTATTTGATTGTGTATGTTTGAGAATCCGAAGGATATCTTGATTGATTGCTCAATGATATTTATATTCTTGGTAATGTCTAAAACAAACTACTCTCATAAAATAGCAATGTCACTCGAGTTAAGTTAAACGGAGTTGAGTCAACTCCGAGTGTAAAAAAAAATAACGGAAGGACCTATTTAAAAATAGAGAAAGATCTCGGAGAATCTAAATTTATCGTCATAAAATCAGGGATAGATTCGAAATCAGAACAATACGAGGGGATCGAATGTAAAAATTCCTTTTTTATAATCGGTCACTGGGACCCATTGAATTGGAGGGGCCCAACTTGATTATGATATTTTGGTGCCCAACTTGAGAATGACTTACTATCTATTTCTATAAAATAAAGGAGTATAAAAAAACGATGCTGTTGATATATTAATTTTCTCTTTCCTTTTATGGAATCCGGATAATTTAAATACATTTTGTCGATGAATTCCATTGGAACAAAGGGGTGAAAGTGCAGTCTCCCTTGAAGGTAGAAAAGCCCAAAAGGGTCTTCTTGGACTTATGTTAAACTAACAAGCTTGAACACTAAAAACGAAGCTTTGTATTAATATTAATTTCAAAATTAATAATGATACATGTGTTTAATATTGCTACCGGACAGGATTAAAAACAAACTTTATAGACTATGAGTCGGATTTTCGAGCACCTCTCGAGGCACACACACACACAGAGAGAGAGAGAGAGGAGAGGAGCTCGGCTAAGGAAAAGAAGAGCTTTGGCAAAAACTGGAAGACTCCGAATCTCTAATCTTCTGCTGCGCGCGCACTAGGAAGAAGAAGAAGAAGAGGCTTTGCCGTGGAGTGCCACCAGGGAGGCGTAAGCGCCGTCCTTGACCTTGATCAAGGTCTCGTGCCTCCCCTTCTCCACGATCACCCCGTTCTTCACCACCGCGATCATGTCGGCCCCCTTGATCGTCGACAGCCGGTGGGCGACGACCACCGTCGTCCGCCCCATCATCACCCGGTCCAGCGCCTCCTGCACGACCCTCTCGGACTCCGCGTCCAGCGCGCTCGTCGCCTCGTCCAGCAGCAGGATCTTCGGCTCCTTCACGATCGCCCTGGCGATGGCCACCCTCTGCTTCTGCCCGCCGGACAGCTGTATCCCCCGCTCCCCCACCACCGTCTCGTACCCCTGCGGCGCCGGGAAATTAATCACCCGCGGTTCCCGGCCGGGGAGGAACAAGAAGAAGAGGAGATCGATCGGATCCGTCCGGCGCTCACCTGCTGCAGGCCGCTGATGAACTTGTGGGCGTTGGCGGACTCGGCGGCGGCGACGATCTCCGCCTCCGACGCTTCGCCTTCCTTGCCGTAGGCAATGTTGGCCCGGATGGTGTCGTTGAACAGCACGGGCTCCTGGCTGACGAGGCCCATCTGCTGTCTCAGCCACCGGAGCTCCAGCTTCTGAATCTCCACCCCGTCCAGCAGGATGTGGCCGGCGTCGGGGTCATAGAACCTCTGCAGCAACGCTATCACCGTCGACTTCCCGCACCCGCTCTCGCCCACCAGCGCCACCGTCTGAACGACGACAAGGAGACGAAAGGCCGGGTTAGTCCCAATTAGGGCTCGTTAATGGCGGCGCCCGACACCTGCTCCTGCTCGATCGACGACGAAAATCTCTAGTAGCGACGGCTACCTTCCCGGAATGGACCGACAGGCAGAGATCCTGGAAAATCTGGACGTCGGGTCTCGTGGGGTATTTGAAGCTGACATGCCGGAATTCGATGTTCCCCTTCACCTGCTCGAGCGTAGTTCCGGCGTCCTCGCTGGGATCGATGGCGGACTTCCGGTCAAGAACCGCGAAAACCGACGCCGTGGCGGACTTGGCCTTGCTGGAGTCTGGTGCCAGGGCGCTCGACTGCGAGACGCCGATGGCCGCCATGGTGAGAGCAAAGAAGACCTGGAATTCAACAGGTGATTAATCGAACAACAACCTGGCCAGTCGATCGGGTGAATAGGAGGAAGAAGAAGAAGAAGAAGAAGATCGCCGACCTTGAAGACTGCCGAGAACGTCGTCTTGCCGTCCTCGACAAGCTTGGCGCCGGCATAGAAGACGGTCGCGTACGTGCAGAACAGGAGGAAGAAGGAGACCCCGAACCCGATACCACTGACCAGCCCCTGCCTGATGCCCGTCCTCATCGGCCCCTCGCACTTCCTCTTGTACAGCTCCATCACCTTCTCCTCAGCGGCGAAGGAAGCCACGGTCCTGATACTCCCCACGGCATCGTTGGCCACCTGGCTTGCTTCCTCATACATCGCCTGCGGCGACACCCAAAGCGAGTGCAGGAGTTTTTAGATCGAGCACCGTTCTTCACCAATCACCGGGGCCGGCCGATTGATTAGATCAATTAATTACGACGCAATCTGAATCAATGGGGGGTGGGGGGAGATCTACCTTCGCGTCTGCGCTGAATCCCTTCAAGAACTTCAGCTGCAGCCAGCCGTTGAGCATCAGCAGCGGCAGCATGGCCAGGATGATCAAGGACAGCTGCCAGTTGGCGGCGAAGGCGATGGCCATCCCCGCCACCATGGTCGCGACATTCTGCACGGCCAGCGAGAGCGTGTCGCCGACGAGGCTCCTGACGGTGGCGGCGTCCGCCGAAAGCCTCGCTCCGATCGCTCCGCTCGAGTTCTCCGGTCTGTCGAACCAGCCGACCTCCATGTTGACCACCCTCTCGAATGTCATCAGCCTGATCCTCCGTATCAGCCGGGAACCGGCCACGCCGAAGAAGTAGGAGCTCGCCGGCATCGATACGAGGCTGACCACGCCGAAGACGACGTACATCAGCGCCCAGAACTTCGTGTCCTTCTTCAGCTTCGCAGGCGGCTCGTAGAACGTCTTGATCACGCTGGACAGTATGAACCCGAAGGCCGGCATGATGCAGCCGTAGACGGCGGCGGCGACGACACCTAGCATCAGGATAGGGATCTCCGGCTTGTTAAGAGCGGCGAGGCGGCGGACGGGCACTTCCTTCACTCCGCCGTCAGCCTCTCCGCCGGCGTCGACTCCTCTCTTGGACGAGCTTTCCAGGATGTCGGCTCCCACCGGCAACCCGAAGGACAGCTTAAACGAGTGCCGGCTGCTGCCGCCGCCAGAGGAGCCACGGCTGATGGACCGCTGAAGTGAACTCATCCGTTGGCTCGACTGCCGGCCGGCGTCCGACGAGACGATGCTCCGGCCGGATGAGCTCCTCTGACAAGCATCCATCCGGTTAACCTCCTGCAAGCGAATAAGCTGGCTGTAAGCTCCCTCTGGATCCTTCAGCAGCTCCGAGTGAGGACCTGTCCGACAGAAAACAAGCGCAAGCATCTTCAGGAGCTTCCTTGCATCCATCAAAGATCAGAGAGATCTGAAAATGGTGGTTGCCTTTCTCCACAATGGAGCCCCTGTGGATCACGGCGATGGAATCCGCGTTCTTCACCGTGCTCAGCCGATGGGCGACGATCACCGTCGTCCGGCTGCCCATGATCCTGTCCAGAGCCTCCTGCACGACGTGCTCCGACTCCGCGTCGAGGGCGCTGGTGGCTTCGTCCAGGAGGAGAATCCGCGGATCCTTCAGGATTGCCCTGGCGATGGCGATCCTCTGCTTCTGCCCGCCGGAGAGCTGGGTGCCGTGCTCGCCGACCAAGGTGTCGAGCCCCTGAACGCAAAACAGTGATCAGGATCCGTGATCCAGCGAAGGGATCAATGTTCCAAGTCTCGAATGGACTAGAGAAGAACCCGAGGCATCTTGTCTATGAACTTGGCGGCGTTAGCAAGCTCTGCTGCGGCTCTGATCTCTTCTGTGGTAGCACCTTCCTTGCCGTAAGCTATGTTCTCCCTGATGCTGGCGGCGAACAGGACGGGCTCCTGGCTCACCAGGCCGACCTTCCCCCTGATCCATCTCAACTGGAGCTCCTTCAGATTTACGCCGTCGATGAGAACTTCCCCGGATTGGGGATCATAGAACCTTTCGATCAGGCTGATCACCGTCGACTTCCCGCTACCACTCTGTCCGACCAACGCGATGGTCGTCCCGGCGGCGATGAAGAGGGAGAACCCGGAGAAGATCTGCTCGTCCGGCCTGGCCGGGTAGCTGAAGTAGACATCCTTCAGCTCGATGTCTCCCCGGACGTCGTCTAGCACCTTCCCCGTGGTGTCGTAGGCGTCGATCTCCGGCTTTCGGTCGATGGTCTCGAACATCTTGAATCCTGCGGCTCGCCCCGCCGCGAATGCGGTTACGCACGGAGATGCCTGACCCAGAGAACTGGAAGAAGAACAGAGAAACGATTGATTCCCTCGCCGGGCCGAGATGCTATGCAATTAAGCAGTAATCGGAGCGGCACATCTTACAAGGAAGCTGTCAAGATGGCGAAGATGACATTGATGACCTTCCCTCCGTTGTATCCCTTGTCCAGGATTAGTTTCCCACCGTACCAAACGCCCAAACCGTATCCGAAGAACATGACACAGAGGACGGAGCCGAGACCGAAGCCGGCGGCGAAGCCCCCTTCGCAGCTTGCTTTATAGGCCTTCTTCAGCGACTGGCTGTACTTCTTTACCGCCAGTTTCTCCCCGGTGAAGGAGGCAACCTGACAGGAACCGCATCAATTGATCAGACCTTAATGGATCGATGAGAAGATCTCTGAAGCAGAAGCTTGATCGCACCCTTCCAAGGAAGAGCCAGATTACTCACTGTTCTTATGGCCCCGACCGTCTGTTCGACGACCACCGAGGCCTCTGCGTAGGCCGTCTGCCCGCGCGACGCCATCTTCGTCATCACCGTGGCCAGGATCCCGCCGGTGATCACGATGGGCGGGATTGTGCTCAGCATAACGAGGGTGAGAAGCCACCCTTGAATGATCGCGACGACGAAGCCGCTGACGAAGGTCGATACCAACTGGATGAACTTGCCGACCTGCAATTCGAGACGAATGTGGGGATATTCTTGGCAGAGTTCCTTAAAGGGAAACTAGGAACAAGGAGATCTAGAGAACAGGCTCACCTTCTCGCCCATGGCGTCCTGAATGAGAACCGTGTCGCCGGACATCCTGCCAACGACCTCCCCCGTGTTGGTCTCCTTGTCGAAGAAGCCGATCTCTTGCCTCAGTATGGTTCTCAAGTACAGATTTCTTATTCTTGCAGCCTGCCTCTCGCCCGTAACCATCCAGCATGCCACCTCTGCAGAGAGCAGATACAGAAAAGATGAACTCCGTTCATCATGTAATGAATCCAAAACCTACTTCAGATCCCGGAGGACGTTCTAAGGATCGTAGAGGGATTCCCAATCTGGTATTCGGGGCTTACGGAGAAATGCGACGATGCCATCTCCGATTGCCAGATAAACAAATTGCAGAGACACCTAAATTCACGGGAGCAGCAGACGCGTCATGATCATTACCCATTTAGAACAAAGGATTCATCTCAGAAGAACTACAGGACTCAGCAAGAACACAAACCTTCGAGACTTTATGAACCACTTGATGAATGTCCGTGGTACTTCCAAAGGAATTGATCATGTTGCCGAAGAGAACAGTCATCAGGGGCAGAGCGAGCCCGTTCGCAACACCTCCGAGGGTGCCGACGACCATCAAAATGATGTCTGTGGAGTCTGCAAAGGAGAACAGCTTGGTATACGGCACCGCATTCTTGGCCTCGTCTTCCTTCTTGCCGCCGCCCTCGGGCCCGTTGCCGTCCATCTTTTCAGGATCTTTCCCGTTCCTTTCTCCGCCATTGCTGGGAGATGCCGCTTGGCTCTCTTGCGTGTCCCCATGATTGGCTGCTATATGTATATCCCCGCCGCCTGCTTCACCCATCTCGTCTGCACGCTTGCAGCGAACCCCGAAGCTTCTCTGCACTTCAAATGTGACCACCCTTCTCACGGATGTGCGGCTGCGACACAGAAAAACGCCCGCTTTAGTCAGTGAGGAAGATAGTTCATGGTTACAAAAGGAAGCTAGTCATACACCAATCGATCTCTGAACCAAGATCACTCCCCCCCCCACCTCCTCTTGCAATGCAAAATCGGCTAAAAATAAGAAAGAGATTCATCCAAGAACCCCGACAAGCGTCAAGGTTCCTGATGGACCATGCGCTCGATTTCTCCGGCGATATGTATCATCACCGCTCAGAAACGCCGCCGGGCCCGGGGGGCTCCAAAGCAGCCCTTTTTGCATCAGACATGAAACAGCAAACCTTTGCTTTCCGGCGGGTGGCGACCGGCGAGCAATAGAAAATCCAGTCCCTGCCCCCGAATCAAGCACAACACATGTAATATATAAACGAAGCAACCCATTCCCTCCTTTCCTTCCTAGAAAGGAAGGAAGGATCAAGGAAAAAGGAGGATCATATCTCTGGAAAGAAGTAAACCCCCCCCCAGCGCTTGTCACGGATTTTCTCTGCCGCACTTCTTGCCGCGAGGAATCGTCAATTACCAAGTTCCAGACCCACGGGAAGAAGAAGACGACGACGACGACGAAGAAGAGGAGAACCCCGGAAGGCGAAACTGGAGGCACAACTCACCTGGGGGCACAGAGGCTCTGCCGCTGTTCCTGCCTCGCAGATGTCAAGAGCAGACGGTACTCTTATATGCATATAAAAAAGCCTCTTTGCTTGGGGGGCACGATTCTCCGCTAGCTCGAAGGCGAGAGGCTGGGGGCTGGGCTTCCTCGACGGTCGCCCCCATGGCCGGTCAAGCGGCCTACACGACCTCCTGTCATGTGAAATTTCAAAACGTGCGTTCGAGAGATTCAGGTCAGACTATGATAAAGGCATGAAATATTTTTTCGGTGACTAATATGAGATTAAACCCTTCAACATTCTCCTTCTCGGCCGGCCACCACCGAGCCACGATAGGAATACACAGGACAGGATCGAGCGAAAATAAGAGCAAATCCACCTGAGGACAGAACCTACAACCTGACTAACTCTGATATCATGTGAAATTTCAAAAATGCACGTGCACTTAGGAGACTCAGGTCCAAGCTATGATAAAGGCATGAAATACTTCTCCGATAGTTAATATGGGATAAAACCCTTCAACATGTCCTGTCGCGAAGCTGCAGGCTTTGTGCCGTGCCCGCCATTGACGCCTCGCTCTCCCTTTTTAATTCCCGGAAAAGAGGTCATTTTCTCGGATAAAAGCATCTCAGAAGGGATCGTGTGCTCAGTTTTTGCTTGAGCACCTTTGATACCGGGCTGCGGAACTCCACCAGCATCTCATAAATTGCAGCAAGTATGTGACAGAAGGGGGGGGATTGAGTTATTAAACAAGTCCTACACCGAGAATTCTAGACTATTTGATCTGTTTGATCACCTCTGCCATCCCAGTGAGGATCAAATGATGTAGATTGTGAGACAAAACAAACATGAAACCGCATGAGATGCGTCATGCCCGCAAGAGTCGAGTCTCCTCCTGGGGGAGATAGTCTTTAAAGTATTCTGCCTCCTTGTCGTTCTTTTCTCTGTTCCCCTTGAACATGCGCCGGTGGCCCCCTTCGCCTAGAGGGCTCCTCCGTTTCCTTGGTCCCCAAGATTCTTCCCACTGATATGCCAGCCGCCATTTCTCTCTCTCTTCTTCCAATGTCAACAGATGAACGAACGTGACTCAACAGACACCGAGAAGTGTAACTTTTTTTTTTTTGTGAAACATAACATATATATTTATTAAATCTCTAAAGAGGCATGTCCTTACGAATAAGGTTCAAAATATGTAAAGAAATAACAGATACAGACACATCAAGAAGTGCAACTTTGCAAAATTATAGATTGAAACATCCATCATAATATATACTTTAATGATATTTTACGATCGAACAATTCTGGGAGAGAGCCACTCTGTGCGGCTAATTCACATCTTGTTCGATAACAACACCTCTGCCATTATTAATTTTGAGATTGATATTAGTGTATATTATTATAAGATGTTCGTTTACTAATATCCATTTTAAATCTTTACAGTACAAACAAGAGTATCCACCTGTACCTGTTATGTTATCGATATTATGTTCTTTAGAATTATCGACGTGGAAATTAATATAATATCAATTTTAGTACTGTTAATTAATAAGGCGTTTGCTTGATTGTAAAGTCTGCAAAATAGTACAGTTCTTCCTCTCTCTCTCTCTCTCTCTCTTTTTGAAATGAAAATACCTTTTCCATTCATGACGCAGAGGAGTAGAAACTAGACTTAAAATAAGAGAAAACACCTTACCAAACTAAACGAAGGAGAAAATCCGTTGAAAATTATCAATTCTAAGGAGAAAAAGCATAGTCACGAGTTAACCAACACACAAGAGTGCATAACCGGTCGAATAGTAGAATTGGAAACTCTGTCAAGAAAATTCGACAACCGTCACGAAATCGGACGATCGCGCCAACAAAATATGAATATTACTCGGATCAACGATCTCGAAATAACATAAACAGCCACGGAGTTAACCAAAAATAATAACATAACAGAACTATATACCAACCAACGGCTAAAAGTACTAAAGATAAGAAGACGTACACGAGACATAAATAAGCCGAACTTCACGGCAGTATAGTTCTTCCATTTTTGCAGGATTTTGAACTGTCTGGGTTGGTATAAAATATTTTATTTTAACATAGTAGATTTAATTTAAATCACACGAGGATGGAGTGGAAACCCAGAACAAGAACATACTATGTTCGTAAAAGAATTTTTACTCGTGTGCCCATGCCTCGCCTGTCAACGGGATAAATGGAAACACAACCCAATTATCATCTGTTGAAGTGTTGTGGGCTGACCCATGCACCTTAAATTATTATGTCATAAATTCTAAGAAGAAGATGATGACTGCGGCGACGACCCGGCGTCTGCACATTCATTAGTCCGCCAATAATAGGAATACACGTGGGTCGTCCCGAGTATGTTAATTACTTCAAAATGATGCCGTTAATTTCTTCAAGACAAACAGCAGGGGACATCGTCCGACGTGTGTGTATACTATATATGCGACAAACAATACATGTGATTTTTATCATAAAATAAAAATATTTTGATTGATAATGAAAAATTGAGCACACATGTATATATAGAACTAATTATTTTAATTACTTAATTAGATTTTGGCCTCGATCGAACCCAACCGATTTGAACCGGTTCGATTTGAGCCGTCGGTTCCATTCCATTCGATTTTGGAAAGACAAACAAAAAAAGAAGGCCTGAAATGGGACTGAAATCCAGCCGTGAGCATATATCCCTGCATGAATATCATGTTGCATGATCTGTTTGATTATGATATTAACTTATGGGGACGTGAACATAAATATAATGGTGCATGATATTCGATTCCATTCATACCCTAGCTATATTCACTTCAGACATTGGCACCAAATATGCAGCAATTTTTTTTTGGTTAGTGTTGGAACAAGTAGAAGTCCATTAATTGTGGAAAACATAATTGGCTATTTTTATGGGGATGTAAACATATATAGTTGCCAGCAAGATCCCCAATATGTTGTTTTCAAATTGGGTAAGCACAATTCAAGGTGCCAGCCCAGCCACTTCTACAGCACAGGTGAATAGAGAGAGAGAGAGAGAGAGAGAGAGAGAGAGAGAGACCTGCCAACTTTCCCATTGTTGTTTGCTCCCCACTTGACAATTTGACAATCACAACTCACAAGGTGCCCTGGGCCATCCATTGTCTGGTGTTCCTTCTCTCTCTCTCTCTCACAAGGTGCCCCAATACCAACTATTCTTCAGATGGAGGAGAGCCCCCTCATCAAACAAGGCATTGACCTGAATTCCTCTCCTACCCACTAACAAAGAACATAATCTGCCAACCCAAACATGTCGTTTTACAATCAGTATTAAAATGTATATTCGACCCCCGATGACATAACCCAGAAAGGGCGTTAGCAATATCTTCTTTCATCACCTCTGTTTAACTCTTCAAAATCTTTTTCCATATATTTATCTTGGCATAGAAAATAGTATCCTTGTGAGATATTAATTATATACTTCTGGCATTAGGTAAACTTTACGGTCTCTAAGATTAATGACTTTACTTTTATGTTTGCTAGTTTTATTAAACCCCGAACTTAATTTACAGTTTCTAAGATTAATAATATATACGTATTCCTTCCACCTTGATATTTGCCCGAAGTCAGTACTCATCTTGTGTCCATGCTTTGAAATATATAATTATAATAATAGAAATAGACAGAGATTCCTCCCTATTTATTACTTCTCCAGAAGTTAATCTTTTTTATCTTTTTCGTATCCTTTTTTTGTTTTGTCATTGACTACTGCGTTCCAAGAAGTGACCGCCCTAGTCCGAGTGCCGGCAAGTCCCCGGGTAGAAGGAGTTACCCAGAAGTGTCCACCGGGTCAACTGTGTTCTTAAGTTATTGTTTATATTTTTTTAATATGGGTATACATTCGTAAACATTATTGGAGGTGTTGGTTATTTGATTTGATTTTTGGTAATATTTATTTTAAAATAAACCAAACTAAACATATATACCACTCTAGTTGTTTGTACCTAGTCGGACCTAACTAATTCAATTTCGTTTGGTTTGGTTCAAATCATACCTCGTAGATATATACATAGTTAATTTTATGTCTGAGTATAGTTTCATTGGATTATATTTAAACTACATTCTACTATAATCTTTTCGGTCATCTACATTTTGTCAGAATATAGCGTACGCACATTCATGTGTATTTGACTAATCTCATATCCTTCTAAAAAAAAGACTAATCTTATATTAACTACTCTTAAAATATTTGTTTTACGGGTAAAAAAAATATATGCACGTGCTCTTGATGATAGACCAAGATAAAATAAATATTCAACCTAGTTCGGATTATTTATCATGTCCGAGATTTTCGATGGATATAACATCTTACGTTATTTTTACTGCATTTTTTACGGTGTTTTTTTCTTTCACGCGATGCTACCCCATTTTCAGTAAAAAAAGAAAAAGAAAAAGAAAAAGAAGTCTAGGTAGCAGTGCAGTAGCAGCCGACCTCAGCTTCTGCTCCTCCTTGAGGAATTATACCGAACATCTCTCTTACCAGCGCCGGCGGGCGGCGAGGGGAGCCCGGAGACCAGTGTGGGTGATTGGGTGTCGAGAGAGAGATGAGGAGGCTGAGGTGGGCGATGGACGGCGGGGGTGTCTGGGAGCTGGACCTCGAGACACCGGCCACCATGGAAGGAACAGCCCGGCCCGTCGCCGCGCCACCGCGGGCGGGGGAGGGCGAGGGGAGCTGCCGCCGCCAGCCTCTCCTCGTTCCGCTGGGCCTGTCGAGGGGTACTCGCCTCTCCCGTGCCAAGCAGCTTGATTTCATGCGCCGGTTCATGGCCTCTCCGCTCGTCCCCTCCTTCTCGGGCCCCTGCAACGGCGGCCCTGGCCTCGTCCTCCACCACGCCGATGTCTTCCACCTCCGCCATAACTGGTAACCACCACGCGCACATTCCCCCCTGACCTCTGCTCCGTGCTTCTTCTGAGGATAGGCCGTGCTATTCATGAGAAAGATACGGTCTTTTCGCCCAAATCTGATTAAATTCTCGGCTTGCGGGACGGCGGCGGCGGAATGTGGAAATCGTGCAGGTCAGCGGCATTGATGGAGCAGTTCAACGTGGAGAAGTTCGTCTCTTGTGTGAAGAAGAAGGTCTCCGAGGAGTCACAGAGTTCCATTTCGGCTGGTGGGGGCAGAGCATTCTCATGGATTAAAAGCATGGCTAGCTCAGCAATCGAAGCTTATCGACTCGGCTTTGGGACGGAAGTGTTAGTTACTCCGGATTCGTCGGTCGTCCTCGAGGTGTATGGCGATGGCAAGGACGCGAAGGGTCACCGAAGCAAGGTCGTCTTCAACCACAAGGCAAGTTCACCGTAGTGCTCCAATCTGTACTTCTGGGATGCCATTCTCACATGCCTCGCTCTATAATCAAGGGCGAGATGGTTTTATTTGAAAGTCCAGCTCATTTTGATTTTTCTTCTATATGCATGGAGAATAATTTTATGATCTAGTATTCTATTGAATCTTTCTCTACCTGCTCCACATCTTCAGAAAATATATTATCAAAGGCATAATCCGGTTGAGGCAAGGGAGGGGTCCCGTCACCTTGTCACCTAAGGTGATTGAGAAAATGGGTAATTCTTAAAAAAGTTGTCTATACATATATATAGTAGATAGATGAGATAAATTGGGATGTAATACATCTGAAAATACTAATATGATCAAATTATTGATTGAAACTCAAGTAGAATTAAGCAAGGAAGGTGGGGTCGGGAGTCGGGACCGGGTCGGTTTGGGGCCAAACCGACCCGGGTCGGCCGGGGTCGCGACCCGGGTCGGGACGGGGTCGGCCCGGGTCGCAAAAAATAATAATTAAAAATTCAAAATGGGGTCGGGGTCTTGGGGTCGCGACCGGGTCGGTCGGCCCCAAAACCGACCCGGTCGGGTCCGGGTCGCGACCCGGGTCGCGACCCGGCGAACCATGGAATTAAGTGTAATATTTAAATGTAGACGTAAGGAAGCCCCAATTAGAAAAATAGAAAATATCAAAATAATTGAAACAAAAAGGGATGTGGTAGGTTAACTTGGATAAGGATATTTCAATGATTTGGATGAGCTAAATATCTCTAAAGGACAATGTCAAAATCTACATGTATGGAGAAAGATAATCTATATGATCGACCTCAATTAGTTTGCGTTTAAGGCTTGAGTTTTCGGAGTTCCATTCACATTCTGCGTACTCATTGGCTTATGTTATTGAAAAAAAATGCCAAGCACTTGTGGTATGGGTGTCTGGCTCCTTTTACTCGGATTGTCTGGCTCCTTTTGCTCGGACATCTTTGATTTACATGTGATATACTCTTTTTGGACCGAACTGGGCTACCTTCTTCAATAAAAATAGATTGAGCTGGAGGCATACCTTTTTTTTATCCAAAATTTTTCTGTTTATGTGTTGCAGTTTCTTCAGCATAATCTAACACTGGAAGCTGCATCTCCTGTACTTTTTGTTGATAACTATGGCACTTACTGGGACGTTCCTTTGTCTATGACTGTGGATTTTTCTTCAGTTTCACCAGATTCTGGTCCCAGGTATCATCTATGCTTACAGCATAATAGTGGCCAGCCTAAAAACTTTTGTACTGGGCAGACAAGTGAGGTGCCCCTAGCTCTTCTGCCTGGATTTTGTGCCAAGGCTGCTTTCTCCATCAAGAGAAATGTGGACATCTGGAGAAAGAAAGATGGCAAAGTGAAAATGGTCCAGCCATATGATATATTTCGGTCCGATCCCCATATTTCAGCATCAGGAACTATTGGTATGCTGCTTATCTATTTCTGCCCCTTGTTTTTTGATTCTCTGAAGCTTGTCTTATGTGTGTGCATAATGAATCTGCCAGTATTCTAGTTTATGTCTACCATCTAATTCAATGATTGAATTCAATTGTTTTCCTTCATTTGTTTCTGTGCTTCTGAATGGGATGGCGTGATGGCCCTGCTTTTTGGGATGACTGCTGATATTGAGGAGTGGTTGATGGTTTAGCATCCTCTTATTTTTGCTTCTGGCTCTTCGGTAGCAAAGAGTGGTTCAACTGGTTTCCTACATCCTGTAGTTTGAAATGCTGCTCTTGGCAGCTTCTGAGCCTTGTTTATGGCTTTATCATCTTTGTTTCTTAGTTGTTTTTACCATTCCTAGATCTCGGTGTCTTGGTGAATTTCTTCTCAGCTTGTGAAGTTTATTCTTCTTTATGTTTGGTGGTTAAATTTAAGTGCATGTTCTTTGTTCTTTACTTTTGGCCGCCTAAGTACCTTCCTGCTCTCATTTAATGAGTTTTTGTTATTATCTAGTAAAAAGGAAATTCTTTATGACTTGCAACATTTCTCATTTGAGCTGTCTAGACCTTAAACATGGTAACATTTTAGCACATTGAGTTTGATTTGTTTGATTTGTGCAGTTCTCACTTCATGATTTGTTTAACCAAACAAAAACTCTTGTTTTAAAATCCAAAATAATCTTGTTTGATTTTGAAACAAGAGAACTACAGTAAAACAAACAACCCCAAATCAACTAGCAGAAGAACTGCCCATGCCAACACTCCAATATCTGTCTCCTCCGGTTAGATTTTTGTTTTTTTTTTCTTGTTTAGTGGAGCTTTGCCTACCAAATCATACACATATTACTGAGAAAATGCGATTCCTTCCTCCTCCACAGGCTCTGTTCTAAGTGCTTTCCTGGGAGATAATGCCAAGAGCCTCCACGAAGAGGTCTCATTGCAGCGATTCAGGGCCCTCAGTTTCCACATCCCTCGGGGGAAATTCTCTGCATATGTTGATTCTTTTGCATCAGCTTCGCTCACAATGCAACATGGCAACTTCCAGAGGCTGTTCCTCGATCTGACAAGGCTGCACGCACGCGCGGACTTCCCTTCAGGCTTGACACTCCTTTCTGCTTCTGCTTCCTTTGCAAAAGATCTGCTCGATTCGCGGAAACCTGGTCTCGATGCAATCCATGCAGTGTTCCCAGATGTTACACTAGCTCTTCAGCAGCAGGTAAAAATGCCCGCTGCCGATTCCCGATGCTGAACTCGTCACATCAAACGTCTTAATCTGATGAGTCCACAGGTGATCGGCCCCATCAGCTTCCGAGTCGAGTCGCGACTCGCCATCGACTTGGAGCACGGCCGGCCGTCCGCTCGCCTGGAGGAACCCATCTTTGCCTTGGAGTATGCCATGCAGGTTCTGAGTTCGGCTAGGGCAACGGCGTGGTTCTGCCCCAAGCGCCAGGAGGCCATGGTCGAGCTTAGGTTCTTTGAAAGCTGAAAGGGGGCTGTATGGCAGTGATGATGATGAGTTGATGACCCATCTTTCTTAGAATTTTATCGGCCTCAAAGTAGGCTGATCATGTCTAGGGAATAATAATATTATTGTCAATTATTGGCCTTATAAATGTGTCTGTTTAATCATTTTTTGACTCCTAGCTATTTTCATTTATCTTCGGAGAATTGCCATGGCAGCAGTCCAGACGGTCGAGGACTGCCCAGGCCACGGCGGCCTGTCATGCTGCCTTGGACCTAAAGCTGAAGTTGGGAATGGAGCGCTCCATGCTCCGGCAGACTTCCTAGTTGAGTTTCATCTTACTTGGCTGCCATGCCCTTTGAGACTGCAGGCAAGACCGTTTACTTCTATCTGGCTTCTGCTCTCGACTCTTGCCATGGTGAAGTCCGTTCTCCACCTAGCTGAGGCAAGAGTAGATAAGAGACACCCGAAGGTTGCGAAGGGGGTCTTGCAGAGAATATGGCCATGCGGGATCTGACCGCTGCAAACATGAACAACACCAGTTTCTTCAGGTTGGCACTTCCTTGTGATTTTTTATTTTTTGCATACTTTTCAGTTCTTTAGGTAACACCTCGTTGATAAAAAATTTACCTGGTAGTTCATATCCATATTACCTGAAGGTAAGTGATGAAAAGTCTGTTTCTTCTTTCATTTAACTATTCATCTGAACGTTTCCTTCAAGTGCTTGCATACAAGGAAACAAAAAAGGCAATCCTACATATTACTTTTGATACGCTGAATCTTTTTTTTTTTGCTGGTTGCTTTTTGTTCTTTACTTTTATTGTGTTTATGGCTAGCCAAAATCTTCTTACCGCTCTGTCTGCTGGTAGAAGATGCTCTATAATCTAAATTCGTGTTTAAAACGTTGTAATGTCATCATCTGCTCTTCTCAAATCGCCACACTTTTTTGGTGTGATGACATTGATCTGAACTTGAGGTCTTCTGAGATGTGGACCAAGTGAAAATCGTTTGAGTGGTTCACAATACATATCAAAGTTTCGAATGAACTAGAAATGTGAATTCATAGAATATTATCTGATTTAGGCAAAAATCAGCTGAATCAGTCATATTCTGTCCAACTCCAACCAGCTTGGAAAGGATTTGCCAATTCTTCTTACAACTAAAAAGGAGAGCATCCGGGATGATCTGTCTCTGGGTCATGCCTATGACAATTTGGCTACATTTTCAGAAATTTCTTTGTTCTGGATTTTGAAACTGGTAGCAGACCAGATTATGTAATATTCAAGGCCAAAGAGGTGGGAAGGATAGGAGGAAGCAAATTAGTTCTTACCTACTACCAGTTAAAAAATAAATTAAAAAATAAACTTGACCCAAGTCCAGCAAAGATAGCTCTTCTTACTGGGTTGTGGTAGCTGCCATTAGACAAAGGGTCTTTTAGCAAGAAGGATGAAACTCCTTCACTGCTTATGTTAATAGTTGTAACATAACATGTAAATAATTGGTATTATGCGACTTGAAAGAAGATGAAATTGGCACAGTTTCTGCCCTTTTCTTCACTCAGATTGTTCAGGAAACATAAGCACGGTTATCTCAGACCTTAGCAGTGACGTCATTCTGGGTTGTTGGAGGCTTGGATCTGCTTATAAGCATTGAAAGCTTAGTGGATGATGTTCTTGGGGAATTTCATCACAAGCAATATAATGGTTTTAAATTTTAACACCACATACATATCACCACAAGCAAACAACAGATTATTTTACTTTCTCAATAATCAAGATCAGTTGTTCTTTTTATTCCACGGAGATACTGTCTGGAAACAACTCCTTTGGTCCTTGGAGATAATACAGGCAACGACATATACAACAGAGTACAGATCATCATATGATACTAGCTGACCACTTATTCTATATCCAACACTTGAACCATGAGTGCTGGTTGTGATCATGCTTTCCAGGGCAGAAGGTGATTACAATTTTTCTTCCATTTCTGCACGTAAAGTAAAAAGGGCTAAATTTGTTGGATCAAAATCTAAGAACAAATTGTCCCATAAAAATTTCAAATGGAATTAAGCATCAAATGCATCCATCAAGCACTCCAGTTGGTTGAAATAAGACATTTTACTATGGACAATGGAATTTTTTTCTGTCGGTAATGAAAGAAGTATGAAAATTACAATTAGATCTGGACATGACATGCATCTCTCTAGCATTTGAATATAGTTAAAAACATTTAAAAATGGTGCAGTTCTCAATTGTAACATTTATGAATGATAGAGATATAGTGATCTTTTGCTATGTACATTGCAGGGTAGAATATCTTTACGAGATTTAATTCCGTGTCAAGCCTTGCTGAAGATAAGCTTTTGTGCATGTAAATATACTATTTTGTGTTGTCTTTTTATCTTTACTTACATATCCTTAAACTGTTAAACAGTTAATGAACATGGTCATAAACATGTGGATGGTTGTGATTCATGAAGCGTGTGCTGTAATAAACACTTGATGAACATGGTAATTCAATTCTCATCAGAAGTATAAACATTTAATAAACATGGTAATTCATTTCTTATAAGAGGTACAAATATTTTTATGATCTAAGTCCCAGTATTTACATACATCTTGCAAAAAAAGCCTGTTAGATTGTATACCTAACATCTCTAGAATTTTGTAGTATCGTTACTTTATACTTTCTAGGGATATAGATGTAGGTCACAGTTTGCATACGTACGCTTGGAAGATCATGGTAAGGACATACCCACAAGTCGATGGTACATAATGTAATAGGCTGCTGCTTGCACAGTTGTCATACAATTATTCATATTCTTGATGATAGATATGCTAAAATCTAAACTTGTTGTTGTGCAATTGAGGCTTCATCAACAAAGAAGATTGCTAGGAACATAAACTTTGAACATCAGATCATACCTTAACGAGGATAAGGTGGTTGATTGGTTGGGGTTGGTGGGCTTTGATCAGCGGCATCAGCATTGCCAGTTAGTTGGAACATTTTGAATGATATCATGCCAATATAATCATTCTGCCGTAAACAAGAAGATGGTCATTCAAGCGCATCTTGATGATTTCTTAATTATTATTTGTAAATTATTTGATTTTACATTAAAAAGCTATGTTAATAAAGGCGGTAAATTTATTTTAGTCATATATTAGTTTTCAAAGACTTTGTGGAGTACAGCTCCAACCGAAGCAATCATGGGGATCCATACTTGGTGTGATAAATATGTAAGATAGAAGGCAACTCAATAATGCTTGTCTATATAGAGTGAAGAACATATGGGGCATAACCAATACATTCTTTGGTTGTTGGAACTCATTTACATGATATGGGTAGGCTGAAAATCATTGAATTATGGATTTAATAAAAATATTGATTTACTGAAAGAACATACCATGCTGTTGGCATCGAGAAAAAATGTCTCCTCCAATGTTGTGGCGACATTCATCAGTTCCCAGGCAAGTTCATGTTCAGGAGGTGGTATCACGTTTTCTGCAAAGCTCAGGTGTTTCCAGAGATCGTTAGCTCTGCGGGCATGAGAATCAAGTTAGTAAGCTGGAAGGATAACTTGTGACCGAGTAGACACAAATAGAAGAAAGTATGCAAGATTAATATTCAAATGCAAGGTATAATATGTCATTGCATATGGATAGTAATTTAAAGAGAAAGTTGCTGTCTTTGACTGAATAATGTCTTATGCTTCCACAGGAATAATGTTAAATTGATTTGACAGACGAACCAAAAACTTCTCATTTTCAGAGGATGCTTTCTTATTTTTAGCCTCCATTGATCTCTTAAAACCTAGTATAGCATCAGTAAGAATGCTCCATGCCAAACCTCATAACATAAGAAGAAATTGATCTCAACACTCAAGTAGCATTCAAAATGTCAAGAGAACAAGGACTTGTTGTGCATGTACCATCATAGTTTTCAAGATGTCGCCTAAGCGACAAGGTGCCCCCAGAGGAGGTTAAATGATTATTTTTTATATCTTAATAATAAATAATGTTAATTAAATGTCAATATCACTTAATTAAGTTGTTTTGAAGTAAAAACTAGTTCTAATAGTTAATTTGACTATAAATAGACATTTTTATGAAATAATAGCTATGGTTAAATGATTTCATAAGTGTTTACTAATAGTTAATAAAATTTAATACTAAAATTAACTAATTTGTCGAGTTATTTAGTCTATGTAACTAGACACTTCTCATATTATTAATTGATTTGCATGGTGTCAAAGCTATTTTGCATTATTTTTACACGTATTTGTTATTTTATCTATTTTACCATATAAAAAAGATGTTGCCTAAGGCCTCGCCTTATCGCCAAGGTGCCAAGGCGGTAACATGTCGTCTTGATCGCCTTGGTCGCCTTGAAAACCTTGTGTACCATATCAATTCGATGCCTAAACTAAAAGAGGAATATGGTTAAAGACAATTAAATGATAACAAAAAGATAAGTTTTAAGAGTATCTATGTTTAATCTATCTGTCTGGCGCTCGATTAATAGTAGGCAACATCATTATAGTCATCTGTAGCTCAACATCTCACCTTGACAGCAAGTTCGTGCCCTCCGACATTCATGATATCTACCTTGTTTCATGATCATGGCAACAACCCCCTCAAAAGAGCATGGGGGAAAAGTTATTATTGACTAACTTCGAGCAACATCTTATTCCACTCAGTGAAAGGAATGGCAGAAGGTAATCATAGATGCAGAAACATCTTTTATAAAATTATCTGGCACATCTTTCATTGATAATAGATATTCGTGAAATGTAGATCTGAAACAACAAAGTTAATCTGTGGATACGAATAGAGATGGGGAGAGAGAGAGAGAGAGATCTCACATCTTCCTGATGAGATTTTTCCGAGCTTCATGTGTGATCACACGCCTCCATCCATCATGAACAATATCTGTATCCAGAACAGGAGTAACACCAAAAGTAGGCATCTCACTCTTCCTACCAATATCCATCGGAGGATGACAGTAAATAAACAGAACAGCACAGGGAGAGCAAGAATAAGAGAAGAGAAGATGTCTTGGGGATGAAGACTGCTGCTCAACCCTTTTTATAGCCCTCCATTCACTTCACTACAGAGACTCAGACTGGCATGTTTACATGAAGCACAAAGTGGTCATTTCTAGAGTTCACCCAAGGGTAACCTTACTTTTCAGTGGAACAAAGAGCCAAGGTGCACCAAGCTGTTACTCACTAGGTGCGACTCGCCTTTTTGTTGCGTGTCTGTGTGTATTCTATAATTTAGACAACTCAGATAGGAAACAAGAACACAGGATAGAATTGCAGTCACGTGGCATTGGATAGGAGAAGCGTTGGATGCCTATCATGCACAAAGTTATCATGTGCTGTCTGTGATGTATATCTCCGTCGGAGAGACCAAAGGTGCCATTAAATCAACATTTACAATAGTTCTAAATGTACCAAATGGAAGGTTTTTGTATTCATTTTTTGTAAACTGAAATTTGAAATTATATAATTGCAAGACAAGAAGACAGGATTGGAAATAAAGGAGCAGGGGCCGATATGGAAACAAAATTTGTTGTTCACATCTATCGTTTCAACATTTACAAGAGTCCTGGGTGTACCATATGGAACATATATATATGTTTGTAAACTGAAATTTGAAACCACATAGTTGTAAGACAGGATTGGAAAGAAAGGAGCATGGATCAAAATGGAAAGAAAATTTTAATTTTTGCAGGTTAAAAGCAGGGTTGTCAATGGACCGGGCTGACCCACGGGCCCTCGGGCCAGGCCAGTCCTGGACTTGATTCCGGGTCATCGACTGTGGCCCGCGGGCTTAAGACGGATTGTGCTTGGGTCAAGGGCTGGCCGACGCCAAGTTCCTATTCCTTTCCATCTTCGGTCTCTTCCTCTGTCCATCTGCGGCCCTGCGGGAACTTCTTTGAGCTCTGCGAATTACTCCTTTCTCGGGCTCTTGGATGCAATAGAGTGAAGCTTCGCTGTTCTTCTGCAACGAGGAAAAAGGTTTTGATCTGCTGGAGGTTTTAGACTTCCTTTATCAACTGACCAGTATGCTGCTGAGAGATCTTTCGCAGTTTATGAACAATTTATCTTAGCAGCGGAAATCCTTCTCGCTTGGAGGAATCTTGTGTCTCGCCGCTTAGCTTTCAATTCTGTTCACAAGATCATAGTTCAATGTTGTGACCATTGGTAACCCTATAATCCTTGTCGGCTGCAGAGCTGCATGGTGTGAATTCAATATATTTGTCAGACAAATTTCGCTGAGACATCCCCTCTTATTTTTGTTAAGGCGTCTGCTTTCGTCCGATCACCCGGTGTAGCTACTCTTGGCTGATTCGAGAGTGGTTGTGTTGGTTTTTTTTTTTGACCAATTAAAACCTGAGAGTGGGTTATTGATGATGTAGAACCTGTTAATGCACACAAGAATATTTGGAGATAACTTCTTGTTTATGATGGGATCTAAAGTGTATCTAAATTGAAATGTGGCACTATTGTATATCACGTAAACATTTAATTTATCTAAATTGTTTAATATGCTACAAAATAAGATAGCAATACCTGGTTATAATATCTTTTCACTCCTGGTGTCTTGTGTTTGAAGTTTTGGAAAATACATTCTGTCTGAAGCATTCTTGTTAATGGAATTTGCAATTGTGTACCGTGAGGTAAAATAAGTAATATATTTGCAAATCTATAACAATGATCAAAGTAGATTGTTCGCAGAATTTTTGCAGAAAATATATGCATTTTCATTTTTAATTTTGTGGTCTATTAAGGATGGCCAGGTTTCTTTCATTGGGGTTGGTACTGCCTGAACCAATGCCCAAATCTTATTTTGTAGTCTACAGCACTATAATCCCTTTGATTTCTTGAATTTCTCCTCCAGCTACCGTTAGCTTGTTTTGAATTTTGATGAGTCTCCTTTAACCATTTTTCTTTCACCGGTATGGTATGTTTGCAGCCTGTGGGTGGGATCACTTTTTTGGTAATCTAGTGATGTGAATAGGCCTTAAACAAATGCCTCAGATTGAAGGACCTTAAACGCAGCTTTAATTCTTGGCATAACTGATTGCGATATCTGTGGCAGGTACCTGATGGTTGTATCACGGCAGGAGGTAAATCTGTCTGTTTAGTCCTGCGGTGAATCCATCACCATGCGTGATGATTCCTTGCCATACTAGAGAAGAATGGATCAGAGATTGACCATGGAATGCCTCCCTCTGATCTCTTATCAAATACTTTATGCTGTGAGCAAAAAGAAGTGTTTCTGTAAGATTAACATAATGGCTAGCTTTCGCTTCTACATATACCTGTCACTGGATGTTTTAATAAATTCTGACAAGTACCTCATACTTCATACATGATTTTATGGTTGTCTATTCTATGGATGGATCCGTATGTCATATGTGAATGAAGCGCGTGGTCACGTGCACATAAAGTTAAAACTTGTAGCGTCTATGTGAACAGGATATGAAAATCATGTACTTCTGCGGGACTTGTTGCAGTAGAATAAAGATGGACTAATATTGGGCGTCAGTCATTCCTGGAGCTCAATCTCTGTACATGAAGTCAAAACTTGGAATAATTATACTTGCTAAAATCTCAGTGAAATCTCTCAAACATTCCAGTTAATCGGTCAAAATTCATAATACAGAGTGGTGGCGTCTGCAAGTCAAGCCGATATTAAGATATGAATCAGTTCAAGGAGAAAATGAAAAAGCCCTTTTGAGTGGAAAATCGTTGGTAAATGCATCATTTGGGTCATTGGGTGTCCATAATATAGGTCGCGTTCTGTGCCGTCAGTTGCATCTATTTTTGTCCATCATGGTTTTACTTTACGTCCTGTTTGTTTTGAGTATCAAAATTGATACAATATCAATTTTGATATTGATATTCCAAGATGTAATATCAATATCAAAAGTGATAGTATCAAATTTCTTTAAGCGTTTGGTAATGTTATATCAATATTAAAATTGATATTAGGTGTTTGGTAATACAATATCAATATGAAAATCACTATTAAATATTTTGAGTAATTAACATCAAAATTATATTTTAATACCAAAATTATTTTAAGTTATGTTTGTTATAGTTACGGTTGAATTTTATGTATGTACGTCTGTACCGAGCATGGACAATAATTTTGTAAATAATATAGATATGTAAATAATACATAATTTATTTTTATAAAAACACATATAAAATAGTATTATATAATTTAAAATAAAATATTTAATTTAATTTGAATTATTTAATTTGACGATTTAATTTGAAAGATAAAAAAATTAAATCAAAATATTAAATTAATCGATTTTAACTTATTTCGAGTTATTTGATTTGGTTTAGTTTCACGGGTCGGTGACAAGCCCTAGGCGACGGCGGCGCACTCTTGCAGGGGTTTAGAGATTCCACGGGAGAGACGAGGAGACGGGCGTCCGGGCGGAACCGCGGCGAGGGTCCGGGTCGTCGTCTTCCCGTCCGGCGCCATGGGTTGCTCCCTCCCGTTGATTGCCCTACTTCTCCCGGTGAGGACTGCGGCTGGTTGTGGCCGCCGGCGCCGTCCGTGCTCCTCCCGATCTTCTCGGCTGGTTCGGGTACCTTCCATTTCGGAACGCCCGTCTTCTCCGCAGCTCTTCTTCTCGCCGGGCCATTCCCCCTTGACCTTGCGAGACATACGGAACAACCTCGATCTTCCCCATGGTAGCGCGCTCTCTCCCTCTCTCCGATGTATTCATCTGTCACATAGTTCTTCCGGTACAGACGGAATTTGAGCAAGTAATTCGAGCTATTTACCGATCCGCAACAGACGTGATGCCTCGGACGCCCCCTGCGCGCCGTCTCTCCTCCTCCTCCCTCCTCGCGGTGACGTCGTCGCCTTCGCCCCCACCTCCCCGCTGCGACTCCGCCGCCAGCCTCCCATCGCGCTGCTAATTTGGAGGGATGTGATTACTCCGGGGGGGGTTTCTCTCCGCGAGGTCTCTCCGCGGCGGGGGGAGGGGGGATCTCTCCGGCGGGGGGCGACGGGGGACGCGGGCGGGGGGGGTCTCTCCGTAGCGTCTCTCCGCAGCGGGGGGGAGGGGGGGTCTCTCCGGCGGGGGCGTCTGCCGTGGGGGCGGGGGGTTCTCTCCGCGCGGGGGGCGACGGGGGACCCGGCGGGGGGGGGGGGGGTTCTCTCCGCGCGGGGGGCGACGGGGGACTCTCCGCGGCGGACTCCGGCGGGGGGGGGGGGGCGTCCGCCGAGACTCCGGCGGGGGCGGGGGGCGAGGGGCGACGGGGGACTCCGGCGGGGCGGGGGGGGGGGGAGCGGGGTGGCGACGGGGGACTCCGCGGGGCTGTCCGCAGGCGCGGGGGGGTCTCCGTCTCCGGCTCCTCTCTCACTTTTAATACAGGTCTTCACCTGTATTAAAAGTGATATTTTTTTTAACTGTTAGTTTTAAAATTAATATTGGTATCCAAACATCCATTGATACAAAGTATCAATATCAGTTTTAAAATTAATACTGATACAGTTACATAATACTGTTACCAAACAGGGCCTTAAGAAATGTTACTCATTTTTGCCACAAGGTGTTTTTACGGGAATGCTCTATATCCAAGAGGTATTCTCCAAACAAAGGTGTTTATACAATATCTCGTCGGTTATTTTCAAGCTAGATTATTTGCACCAGTTTTTCTGTTTTTGCTCTAACTGAATCTCTTACTTCATTATTTCCTTTTATCACGCATTTACTGTTCATAATATATATATGTTTTTTGTTCTTTTTTGCCTTCCCCCAATTTGATCATGGGGTTGTGTCAGCTGCTTGTGAGCCAACGCCCAATTTGTTGGTGGCAGCTTGGCAGTATGGTGTAATTTTCTTTGGCATTTTAATGAATGTGACCATGTTTGTGATGTATGCTTGAATTTTTTTTTCTTCGTTCTTTCAACATTGAAGGCACAAGGCTGATGCATGCCGTTTGTTTGTGGGGACTGATAAAATGGGTCCTTGCAAGAGATAGCATTAACTTTGAGTATTAACCTATTAGTGTTCCCTTGAGCAGCCTTGCAAAGTACATCATTTGTATGGAGAGTCCATCTTTCTCGTGTCTGTTTTCATGCTCAACGGACATGTTTTCATGCTTAACGGACATGTGTTGGTTCAAAGAAAAGTCTGTTTTCATGTTTGTGCTTTTTTATTTGTAGCCTTTAGAGGTTAACAAGTTGTAAATCTGCATTCTCTTGCCTTTTGACTCTCTTCTGTTGTATATTAACCCTTGGACTTCTCTTTTATAAAATTATATTTATACGTACTGAAACTTTTCTGCAACATTCAGTTCTAAACAATAACACATAACTTTCTTTTTTTTATAAGTGACTGATACACAAGCACGGAGACTATACCAAGTCAAAACAAACTGTTGATTAATCAAATTGACAATGCAAATCAAGAAAGGACGAAAGGACATTGTGAATGACGATTGGGAGTGAACAACAAAGTTTTTAAAGTTTGATCAGGAACGGAGTAGTTCCTTGGCTTAATGGTAGGTAACGAATACCTAGATTGGGTTTTTAATGTATGTAGGTAATATTAGATTCTCAGGTACATAAAGAAATTGAGTTTGTAATATGAAAGTTAAGGTGGGTATACATTTATATTTTATATAAGATGGGTCGGGTTTGGTAGGGCCGAGCCAAATTTATATTTTAGATGGGTCAGGTCGGGCTGAGCTCTTAACACAATGCGGGTTGGGCCAGGCCGGCTACTATATATTAGACGGGCTTTGATTGTGTCAGCCACTGGTTGGGCCAAGCCTGACCCATTGACAGCCCTAGTGAAAAGTGGATAGGTAACTTTAGGAGGTTTTATGCTTTTGGATATTAGATAATATGATTGATCAAACTACTCAAAAGAAGGAACCGGTAACCAAAAGTGGGGCTCGACTAAATATCATTTGCCCAGAATAACACTGGACTGGCTACGAGCATCTCCAAGTTTAGATATCTTACCAAAAGCATGCCATATATGCCTAAAGATACAGCTATCAGAAGTTAAAAGGTATGTTAACAGTTTATGGGGTGTCTGGTTGCATGATAATTTTTTGTACACTTTCATGATAAAAAATTGTATTAAAATAAAAAGTGAACCAACTCATGACATAAAATTATCATGTTTGGAGGGATGTGATTACAAAAAAAGAGTAACTACCACACATGACCAAACAAAGTGGGGGACCACAAGAAAAAAGAAAGAGGTGCGACCCTCTTTTTTTGTTCAAGAAGAAAATCACTTTCAAAACATAAAATTATCATGGTTGTCAAACACCTCTTTTAACAAGTTTTCTTATAAATTTTAAAAATTAAAATAAAAACCTCAATTATCATGCAACCAAACACTCCATTAAGCTCTTAACTGGATGTTTCTAATTTCTCTTATTGTTGGAAGCCATCAATTAGTTTTATTTAACAAGAGTTCTCTTAACTTAGCTTTTTAATACGTTTTTATTGTTTTTATACTTACTTAGGAACAGGTTCATCTATTTCTTCATCAGTTATTGATGCAGATGAGAAAGAAGATGGAATAAAAAACAGATAGAAGGAGGGCATTCTCTCATTGTGTAGATGTCTTACCTGTTTTACTTCATTAAGTTCTTTTCCCGTATATTCCGAAGTTGTAATGTATTTAGGTGATATAAGAAAAGAGAACTCCATGGCCATGCACTGAATATATACAAATATATATACACACACATATGCATGCCATCCTTACCTAAACTAATGACGTCATGCATCATTTGCTTGACCCCTATCTGGGGTTTTTAATTTAATTAATTCGGGCTTAGGCATAATTTTAGATATAAAAATGATACATCATATTCTCAGCTTTCTGGAAATAAGATAATCCAGCTTCGCACACGAATAAATTATGAGACAGGCTTCCCCCCCTAAAATTATACGTATTCATATTGGTATCTTTTTTGCAATCAAGGATATTATTACTTAAATAAGGTTCATATTTCATAAAAATTCCTGATGACAGTGACTGGAGAGATGAGCTAGAACTTAACGATTATTCCATTAAATCTTGTCCCCTAGTCAAACGTAAATTTATACTCTGTTTTACAGATTTTCGATCTTCAGCTTGTCTAAGCTAATGCCCTGTTTGGTTAGAGTTTCATTTTTGGTACTATATCAATATTAATATTAATATTTTCAAATGTTGGAGTATCAATATCAAAAGTAATACAGGTGGGCACTTGTATTACATAATATGCTTTGTTTGTACTACAAATTTTAAAATTGATACAATTAATCAAACATCTCTTAATGGTTCCTATCAATATCAATTTTAAAATTGAGAGTGATAGAGGTACTTAATAGTGTTACCAAACAGGGCGTAAGATATCAGATAAACCTGAATCATGTAACTTATGCTAATAAATAAGATAAATAATCTACTATAATGGCACACAATATATTTTCCTTCTCTACCTTTCTCAAAGAATGGCTCACTCGTCCAAGCATATAAATAAAATAATATATATATATATCTATCTAGGTACTAATTAAAAGTTGGATGATGGCATTAAAAGCATTCGTAGGTTGCAACGTGACCAAAAAATCATAAATAGACCAACGCAGAAACAGATAAAAGTTGGCTAGCTCGAACCTTTCCTTCATCTAGTTGAGACCTCTGTCCTTTTAATAAATAATATTATTTACTTATAACTAATTTTATAGATATTTAAACATTATTATACAAATCAAGTGTTAAAATTAACTTAATTAAGTAGTTGTTATTAGATATTCATCTTATTTAATCTATTTAACTAGGTAATTGTATGTTATTAATTGATTCATGTATTATCATAACTATTCATTATTATTTGTCATTCATACGTTTACGATTCTATCGATTTTATTATAAAAAAAATATCACCTATCGTCTCACCTTACCTACCCATGTCGCCTTGGTCATAAACCATGTCTCCATGAATGAGATGCCCACCAGCTGCTTCCCCAGGAAATTACCAAGATGATGACTTCACACTTCAGCACCACGAGTCTTGAGCTGCATTGAACAAACCTTGTTTTTTTAACAACCATAAATAGGACCTTGTTACAAGATCATTCTGGTATGTGATGATAGAATAGTAAATAACACAGAACATTCAACATAGTCAACTCATCATGAATATGACTTTGTTGCAAGATCCTTCTGGAATGTAATGAGAGAACAGTAAATAACACACAAAAATAAATAAATCAAGAGAGTCATCTCATCTAAACATCCATGACTGGGTGCCAGCAAGTAAACATCTTTAACACCTGTTAATGATGCTTCTAAAAGCATCATGAATAGGCTTTGTTACAAGATCCTTCTGGTATGGAATGAGAGAACAGTAAATAACACAAAAATCAAAAGAGTCAACTCATCTAAACATGCATGACTGGCTGGCAGCAAGTAAACATCTTAGCACCTGTTAATGACACTTCTAAAAGCCCTTGTCAATCCCCCTTGTAACACGGTGTTTGGATGTCCAAGAGAGCTGATGCAACAGGTACAAGCACATTACAGCTCTTATTTGGGGGCAAGCAAGCCCATGAACCAGGTGACAGGATTAGAGAAGATCAGCATTTGAGGTGATATATCCATATGGGCTTCAGTAAAAAGGAAGCTTGCATTTGCTCACTGTATGTACCCTGCCAAAACTAGCCCGGGGACAATTGGCAGGGGGATGGAGAATTTCTTCATTATATTTCACAGAAACTAAACACAATCCATGAGCTGGGGCTGATAATGCATACTTAGCAAGCTCCCTGCGGTCTCGAGCAGCCAAAATATAAGGCACAACATCGGGAGGAAGTGCTTCTCTTCCAATCTGAATGAGTAAAGAGACCTGGAACAGATAAATATCCAAGCAAATGAATTTGAGGAAGATAACCGGTATACATTGGACATACACAAAGTTAGAGACTGGAGTTGAATAGCCCTAGTTTCCAAAAGTGTAGGTAAGACCTATTTTAATTTTTATGTCTTTTGTTTGGCATTGGAGAATCACAGGAGAAAAATTGTCAAAATATAATCCCTACTGCTAAATGGGACGTGAAGATAGTATAGGATATCATATTTAAGTAATGCAATTTATGAAGCATGTTTTGCACATAGTTGCAGGGAAACTCACCAATCCTCCTCATTTCTTAATTTATTTATCATTTCATTTCTCACATTTCTCGTTTCTCAAATGAAAAAAACTGTTCTTGACCTTTTGGTTCCGGTCTCATTTCTTGCTTCTCTTTCCATTTTTGTTTCTCATGTTAGTAACTACGGTTTCACACAGCAAATGCTGCCTTGAGGATAACTGGGAAATGCATTTTGTTATTTACACAAGTATAGTAGCTCACCATGTTTCTCACTTGTCTGAAAAGGAAACCAGAACCTTCAACCTCGAGCTGCAAAATTGGACCCTGCAAATGTAGTTGGAAAAGAATTATAGACTAAAGATTTTATGAAATAAAAGGAAGGATACCTGATAAAAAATTCAGATTTATCCAGAAAGAACAAATGAACAGAAATATCTTTTATGCCTGGGAATTACCATCTCAAGTACATCAAAACGAAAAACATCTTTTACAGGATTTGTTGATCTATCATTTCTGGATGCATTGGAAAAAGAAGTAAAGTTATGTCTTCCAATAAAGTATGTGGCAGCCTCCCTCATAGGCACAGGGTTCAGCCTATATACACTATGGAAGGCATAACGGGACTGAAAAGGATCCATGATAGGATCATTGTATATCTTGTAGTGATAGATCTTGCTTCTTGTAGAAAATCGGGCATGGAATTCAGGAGATGCTGGACTGATCTCCCTTACTCGTACATCGGATGGAAGAAGACCATTAATGGCAGCATGAATTGTTTCCAAGCTCTCATAGAGAAAAGGTGTTACAAAATGAGCCATCTGAAACATAAGAAATGTTAATATATCTTCATAAGACTAGAAGAATGATCAGCTTTACTAAAATCATTGTACACTATTAGTGATTACAAGAAAAACCCGAGATTTTCTCTCCTATATTTCATACAGCCAGACAATAAATGAATAACTACATAGGTAAGGCAGTGATCCTTAGGATTTCATAATAAAATAGAAAAATCAAACCTGACCCCAGGCATGCACCCCCGTGTCTGTGCGACTTGCACCAACCAAACATAGCTCCTTTCTATCAAGTTTTGTGATGCGCATTAATGCTTTCTCAATTATGCACTGTACAGTGGGCGGTGATTCTTGGTATTGCCAACCTAAAAGTAGTTTTAGGATTAACACCAGGTAAGCATTTATGGGCAGAAAAGGAAATGATTGCTTTCTATGAAGTGCTAGAGGTTACAGAACAAGAGCAAGGCTGAGGACTTGAAAAGCCATAAAGAAGTCCAAAGATCAAAAAATGGCACATTGACAACAGAAACTATAACTAAGACAAAAACCAAAACCAAAATGTTTACTATAAAAAAATATTTTCAAAATGAAAGGAGCAAGTTTAAGTGAAAAACTGAAATATAAAAAATGGGCATAAATAATGATAAAAATTTATGCATAAAGTAAAGATTATCAGCTAAAATTATGAACTAGACATGCAGAATATTTCTCATAAGACTTGACACCATTTTGTTATGTTGTTACCTTCCCTTATTAGTTTATTTCCCTTGTCTGCTTGTCTCCAACCCCATGCATGCTTACCAGTACCAAATTCCTAACATCTCTTGTAAATCTCAAGAATAACTTTCAATATACCTTGTTGCCTCTTTATTCACAACAACTGTCAACAAATACAAAATTTGTGAATCCATTGGTGACAGATATTCATTCCATGCAAATGACACCAGGCAAGCATGTGTATGATGGGTTAGTGTTGCATTAAGGGATGGACACCATATTTGTTCATCTCCCATCATCCTGTTCTTAAAATAATGAGCAGGCTAAAAAGAAATTGGATATATCATTCCGGACCACCAAAAAATGAAACTCAGAGAAAAAAACAAAGCTCTATATTAAAAATATATAAAAAAATTCTCAAGAATCCATATACAAGCTAGTTATGACAGGTAGTAACCCTAGAAATATCAGAAAAAAAATACTGAAAAATGGTTCTGCAGCACGATGAAAGTGAGCTAACAACAATATGACCGTGATAAATCATAAACGATCTGCAATTAAAACCAAATTATCTACAAAGACTAAAATGTACCATACAGCATGATCTCGCCATAAACGTCCTTAATTGACAAATTCTGTAGCCAAGCTACCGTCTTATATTATATAAAAGGAAACATTAGAGCCACAAGAAGTTCAATGGCACACTCACAGAGGTTGGCACAGTCCCAACCAAATTCTAACACAACAAAGCTTGGTCATGGCATTCAATACATAGCAGGGGCAAACTCCCAGAGCCAGGGTACCGCGATCCATATCAAAAAAGGAAGCAAGGAAAATGTGCTTGTGAATCCATTAATTGGCAACATACTCCTCCTCCTCCACATTACTTGGCCACGAGTCGTGGGATAAGAACATGCCACGCACAAAGAAAGAAAGAAAAGCTTGGCCAAGCGTAGTCCCGAGGGCGAAACCACGAGAAGTCGGTGTTTTACCAGAGAAGTTGGTTCCGTCATACGCGATAACCATTCGCCACTTGTGAATCGGCGAGGGCGACGACAAAACAGCCTTGCCGATCGACCGGCGGTCCTCAGCCATACCGTCTACGCTCCTCTGATTAACAAAGGGAAGCGTCAGCAATCAGGCGGATGAAATGAACTGCTCGTGAGAGGGAGAGCGAGCGAGAGACCAAGGTGATGCTGCTACGGTTAGTGGTTGAAGGCGAAAGAGTGAGGTGTGGCAGACGAGCGAAAGCGACGTTAGCTCCAGCCATCGCCGCCACCGTTCCCTGCTCGCCGTCGCGTCGGCGGAGGGGGGACGCGGCTGGCAGCCCGTCGGTGACCCCGCGAAGCAGCAGAAGATAGCATCGAACTGGGCCGCAATGAACGTTGAAATCCATTAGTCAGTTCACATCAACACTCTAGTTATTTTTAATATTTTTAATTAGTTTTAAATGTGATATAGAATACAAATAACTCCTAAAATGCAATACAATGATAATAAATATTATTTTTAATTTTTTATCCTATTTTGTGTTATTATATGTTTTTTTTCGTTGTCATATGAATGAAATAGGATATGAGATGGGAGCTTGATCGGCATCACAACCTACCGGCTTGTTCGGTTACACGATCAAAAAGTGATACCATTTAAGTATTGATATTGAATATCAACATCAAAATTGATTAAAACCGACATTTATATCACATAACATGTCTTTTTTTACAATGAAAATTTCAAATTTGACATTATTAGTCTTTTTTTTTTATCACGTGGCCCGGATGGCCGAAGACCCGCTGTGCGCGCGGGTGGCGAGGGTTCGACACCCGTCGAACCCCACAAGTCGCCCCCCCCCATGGGGGCGCCCGGCCTGCAGCCGCCGGGAGGCGAAGCCCCGACCTTGCGCCCCCCTACGCGAGGTCGTGCCAACCGAGCGACGGTCGGTCGGCAATTTGACATTATTAGTCAAACATCTTTGAGTGATTGTTATTAATATGAATTTTAACGAGTGACGATAGAGATGTCTAATAATTTATCAAACACATAAATCTTGTTGTTTCAGGAATGGGTCAACCCAGCCTAGATTAACCCAATTCACCCAAGGTATGTGGCTCCGGTCATTCGGGAAGTCGGGATCACGGACTCTGGTAGACTCGGATCCGAATTAGGTGTAATCGGGCCAATTTAGATGGGGAGTTTAAATAATTTGAACAGGATAAATAAAATCAATAAAACATAAAAATATATTTTTAATAAAATAAAAGTAAATTATTTGTATTCAAATTTTATATTTCGAGGACATTTTTTTATTTATTTAACTTCGCATCTTTTGGGATAACTTATCTAAAAAATATATAAAATTTATGTTTATATACGACTTTCATCAAATATTTGATTATATTCAACGTAGAAGTAAGCCCCTTGGGGGTGGTGGGGGAGTGGGAAAATTAGGTTATTAACAATAGAGAGGGTGTGGGGAGTTGGGGGAGTGGGAAGGGCTCATGCAACCTCAATACCCCCCACACAAGTTGGCTTGGCTCGTTCGACAGGTTTACTATGTTCTTACTTATTTTAGTTATTGTTTATTGCCATGTCTTGTTCTGGCATGTCTCAGTTGTTCATTAGAACGGAGAGTTCATTAGACCGATCGATATCCACACCGATATAGTGTGACGATCATTCGATCTTTTGACAGACATCAAATTCCTTTAGAGTTTCAAGATTTTGCGTCTCAACAATCTGTGTATCTTGTCGTGTTGGTCGCTCCAATTTAGTGACTTTCTTGAGTACTGATTTAGTTTAAAAGTTGTCTTACTTTGTTGTCAAATATTCTTAAGGATCCTGTTGTCATGTTGTAGACTGTGAATTTTTAATACGAAGTAAACATGTTTCTTATTCCCCCGAAATCCGGACCATGTTCGGATCTGCTTCGAATCCGAATCCGATGCTTCCGCGCATGCGCCGGGCTCTCGTGCGGGGGGCGGGGCACGCGCCAGGCATCGTATGTTTTTCTTGACCCGCCATTTTCCTCGATATATATATATACACACACACACACTTGAATCTGCGCGTTGACCTGATTGCCGGATGACGTGGCGTCTAGATGGTCAACCAGACCAAATAGAGGCATTTCTGAACTGCTTCACGTAGGTAGTTGCCTCGTTTCCCTTCTCTGGCACGCTGTTACTGCCGGTTATCACGTGATGCTAGCCGATTATCAGTATTTTTAGATATTTAGTTACCCCGAGACGGTCGGCGGGAGCCGGGCGGTCAACGCGCGAAGACAACGTGCGGTCGGGGGAGTCGATGACGTCATAATCCCCCCCTCCGGATATACTTTAATCGATGGCTGATGCGATAATGACCACGTCGTTGCTCTCCGCCTACGTAGTGAAGGACGAGCAGCGCGCAGAGGCAGAGGCGGGAGGAGGGGGAGGCGAGTCACTCCGTCGACCACCGGGGAGTCCGCCGATCGCATCGGTCGGCGGCGGCCTTATCCGGACGGACGAGCAAGGAGTCTTCCCGGTGATCGGGAAGGGCAGAAGATCAGAGGGGCGGGGGGTGCGTCGGCGGGAGTGCCGGAGGCGACGAAGAAGATCATGGTCGCGGGCGAGGCGGGCGAGAGCAAGCGGGGGCGGCTGCAGGGGCTGCGCAAGTACGAGCTCGGGAGGACGGTCGGAGAGGGGAACTTCAGCAAGGTCAAGTACGCGCGGCACGTGGAGACCGGCCGGGGCTTCGCCATCAAGATTCTCGAGAAGAAGCGCGTCGTCCGACTCAAGGCGGACGCTCAGGTGGGTGCGTGCAGGTCCCGGGATTGCTGTAGAAGAAGAAGATCGTTAGAACAGAAAAAGGATGATTTTTTTCTTTTTTTTTTTTGCTTTTGATATGCGATAAGGTAGGACGTTATATATGGGGGTTTCCTTTCCTATCCTGTGACGGTGTTTCCTGTGGGCAAGAAAGAAAGCATGGGTGGTGAAGCTCCTTGAGATAAAGAATACCGGCAAAGGTTGCATTTTGGGAAGGCTTTGATGAATAAGAAGACAAATGGGCCTTCTTACTTCTTAGCTAGCCGCCGCTTCTCCTGATCTGGATTTACGGAGTTTACCAGGATGAAGCTGGCGTTGGCAGACAGGACGGCGGGCGAGAAAGCTAGAGAGAGCCTCACTTGTCTTTTCATGATCACCTCTTCTTGCCTGGGAATTCATTTCCAGAGAAGATCGATGTTAGATGGAATAGAATGCAGGAGAAGATGCGGTTCGGGTTTCTCAGTTCTCTGTTTCGGTTTGGTCCTCCCGATTTGTTTTCCTTTCAAGGCTTCGAATCTTGAGCAGATTGATAACCTTGTGAGCGTCTTTCTCCGCGCAGGTAAAGAGAGAGATTGGGACGTTGAAGCTGCTGAAGCATCCCAATGTCGTTCGCTTACACGAGGTCCCCCTCTCGGTCTCCTGCTTCATTATCTTCCATGTGTCCATGTAGAATCGATTTTACTCAGAATTTGTTGGCATCCAAGTTTGATCCTTGTCAATTTTCTTCTTAGCTTCTTCGTCACAAGCTCCACAACTGTCTCCATCGTCAAAAGGGAACCTTTTTTTTCCCTCTTCCGATCGCAGGCTTCTCGCGGTTGTGTTAGAGGGGTTCACGAGAGTCTTGTTTGCGAGGAAAATTATAAGCTCACTACGTACGTATGTGGTTCATGACTAAGCTTGAAAATCCTCCAAACTTGATAGACCTTCGGGTTGTCTGTTTTAACCTTAATTTTTCATTGGACAATATGGGTGATCGGTGGGAAGGCCACGGCATGTGTCGCCATGGCCATGGCTGTGTTCCATGTCGACTGGTCGTATTGTACAAGTCTCCTGCCTGCCTCAGTAAACTTGGAGGAAGATCTGCCAAGCTTGAATAGTAAAAAAAAAAGAAGCCAGATTGAGAGAAATGTGTCAAGACGTATAACTATAAGAGGGACCATGAAGTGAAGGCCCATGACTAATTGTTTGCTTGTACATTTTGTCCAAACGGATGCTTTATTTTCTGAGGGACACATCTATAGTTCTACTGCATAACTCCTGAACTGTTGCTTTTAATCTGAGACTGATTATTAGTCCGTCGTAGTTTATTTCATCAGCTTGGACGTTTGTATATATATTCTTACCATGGCAGCAGCTTACTGTGTCCTGATGAAAAATAAATGGGTCGGGCTGAATCAAGGTGAGGAAGATGGTCACAGATATGAAATATATATTTTACTCTCTACAGGTTAGACTTCCAGATGGCTAAACATCTAGGCTTTTAAATAAGGATCCTCCCTGTGGGCTGCTATAGTTCATATTTTTTCCATAAATCCAAAGAGTTTAAATGAGTTGAAAAATTCCCTCAGCTTGATCAGTGAGCTTGAACAAAAATGGTTATCCAAATGATGTTATATCAAAGAAGAGTGTTGTCATTTTCCATATTGGCAAGCCTAATAGGTTATTACCTATATAGTTGGATCACATGGTTGGTTGTCTTCAGTATCCCTCCCCTGATTCGATTGTACAACAAGAAATAATTTCTAAAAGTAACACACACGAATAAAATTGTAGTGGTACACATTTAGGTTACTTTCATCACAAAGGTTTTTGTGTTAAGCCGCTGATAAAGGATTTATTTTCTTTTATAAAACAAGAAAAATATATGGGCTCTATACTAAGAAACACTCCCCTAACGCTGAACCTTAACATTAGTTCTTACTCCTTGTTTTGTAGGTGATGGCTAGCAAGACCAAGATTTATATGGTTTTTGAATATGTAACCGGTGGAGAACTATTTGATAAAATTGTAAGCAGTGCTTCCTTTTGCGAAATAAATGGAATTTCAGTTTCCATAATTTCTTTTTAGAATAAAATTCAACTTCATTGGATGGTCATGATGAGTGAAACTTTTGCTATGCATGTCATCTCATAAGTTCATAACCATTATATTCGTCTGAGTTATCTAATTCTTCTCTTGCATCCTGATATTTTTTCAATACATTTCACCAGGTTAATCACAATCTGTGATCTTTTTCATTTTGTTCAACACACAGGCATCAAGGGGGAAGCTCCCAGAGTGTGAAGGCAGAAAACTTTTCCAGCAACTAATCGATGTGGTGAGTTACTGTCACAGCAGAGGTGTCTACCACAGGGACCTGAAGGTAAACTATTCGTGTTTTCTTAACATAGTTCGTTTACTATTGTTTTCCCAGTTGTAGCGATTCAATTTCACAAGCCTTTTAATGATTTCCATTCTTCTGGAAGCTGGATGAAGGTGGACAAAAAATGAAAGCCCTTTTCATCAATTTTTTATGTTACAATTATGTATATATTTAATATATATGTTAATCACATGATGTGGCATAAAAGGTAATATATGGTGAGTATCTAAATTTTTACACCTTCTGCATTTTTTTTGATTTTGCAGTTACTATAGATTCATTATATAACAGAGAGTCAAACGCATTAAATGCATGCAACTACTAAATGACATAAAATTTATCTATGCAGCAAGTAAATTATAAGACAAAAATTGATTTTTACTTTTTGTGATGAGCAAGTGGCAACTAAAACACTTAAAATTTCTGTTACTAAAGAGTATATTGATGTTCACAAGACTTAACATGTTGCAAGTCAAAGTTGCTGTCACTATATTAGTTATTTTGCAAATTTAATTTCTATTTTCATTACCACACATTTCAAAAAAATCTATGCTGCAATTGCTTTGATGACCTTTTCTTTGAGAGAGAGTCTGTTATGCAGAAGTCATAATCAATTTCAGTTTTATGCAGCTTGAAAATGTCCTCATTGATACCGAAGGTAACATAAAGCTTTCTGATTTTGGTCTTAGTGCTTTGCCACAGCATCTGAGAGTATGCTTATGAAACATAATCTCAAATTTTACTGTTAACGATCTAAACCTTCCCCACTTACATTTGTTTGTTCTTCAACTTCAAAACCTCAGAGCGATGGTTTGTTGCACACAACCTGTGGAACTCCAAACTATGTTGCACCAGAGGTGAAGGACAAGGACTTTCTTTTACTACTGTCGAGCTATTTATTTTCAATATTAATTTGCTTATCTGAATTTGTGATACTGTACTTCAGGTTTTAGCCAACAGGGGCTATGATGGTTCCACATCAGATGTGTGGTCTTGTGGTGTCATTTTATATGTTATACTTATAGGGTCTCTGCCATTTGATGACAGAAACCTTGCTGTTCTCTATCAGAAGGTATACATACCAGTTATACGTGCTATCTCCTTTTCCTTCGGGAGAAGCTATCTACCTGTATGTTTCATTTGAAAAGCTATGTTTTCTCCCAGGCTTCAGGATCACGCTAAGCTTGCTGTAGCATGAATGCATACCCTTGTGCTTGTTTCAGATCTTTAAAGGTGAAGCTCATATTCCAAGATGGCTTTCCCCTGGTGCAAAAAGGATGATCAAGAGAATGCTTGACCCCAATCCAAAAACACGGATAAAAATTGATGAAATCAAATCTGATGGCTGGTTTGTGGATAGTTATACACCAGTCATGCCTCATAATGAAGAAGATGATATGCTGGTTAATTTTGAATCATTCCCAGTTAAAGAGGTTGGTGGAATGCTGCCTTAAGACTTCAATTGATTAATTTCTAGTGGTGTCTGTTTCTGTCGAAAAGAATTGTAAAGGAGTGGTCAAATCTAAATTGGTTTTATTTTTTCCTTTTTGTGTGAATAAGGCAACTGAAATAGGGGAAGGTAAAAAAATTCCTACCATTAGCAATGCTTTCCAGCTAATTGGAATGTCCTCGTACCTTGATCTTTCTGGTTTATTCGAGAAAGAGGTTAGTTTTGTTTCTTTTATCTTATTATTTAATGTCAAGGTACAGAAACAATTTCTTTTAGCTTAATATCTCTGATTGCTCAGGAAGTTTTTGAGAGGAAAATCAGATTTACTTCAAATTATTCTTTCGAAGAACTATTTGGAAAGATAGAGGAGTTAGTTGCGGAAATTGGTTTCAAAGTGCAAAAGAGGCACAACATGGTCAGATATCCTTTTTTGACATTTCTTATCAATGCAACAAAAACCCTGTGATACGTTTTCAGTATTGTGGATGCCTCAATTGTTTACATTGGTAGTTGTGAATGCTAATAAACTTTAACATTTTCTGCGCATGACATAAAGGGGCAATCTAGTTTTCACTTTATGTTGTCTATGTCAGCTCAAAATAATCCAACCTTTTATGATTGCAAAGAGCCCCTGTTTCTTATCAGCTACTGCGGAGGTACTTGTGGAGCTTTATGTGAGCAAGAACTACATTCCATTTTGTGAGATGGGGCAATCTGAACGTCTTGAGTTGTGCAGGTTTTCGAGGTTAGTCCATCATTGTGCGTAGTGGAGCTGAGAAAATTGAGTGGCGATTCTAGTATGTATAGACAGGTACCTCTCACCAAGCTCGTCTCCCCTATCCATGTTAATCTAAGTTGTCTTCTATCATTGTGTGGCGGCGACACCGATATATTTTTTGTGAAGACCTCTGTCAGTCTATCAATGTCTCTAAGTTGTGGTCTAATCTAACACACGTCTGGCATACAGATATGGACAAAGCTATCAGATGAAGTTGGTGATTGCCAGACGCGAAGGAGCATGGCAGAGAGGGCCAGCTCCATGCTTTATAATGTGCAATTAAGTTGATACAAGGCAAGCACAGATTCAGGTCAAGTACCCGTTCATTTATGTATTTTGTTTTTCTTTCTGCATACATAGTACTGTAATATGCTTCTACTCTGCATTTAGCAAGTGAAAGTTTAAGCCGAAGGCAAAAGGGTGCAAGGTTGCAATTTTGGAACCTGTCGCTGAGAATCCCTTTTCTGCAATACTAAGTTACAGCAATAGTGCAATATATGAATGTCAAATCAACTGTAATGTCCATACTGTTCTTCTCAGTCTTATATCTTGGATACTTATTTGGACTTATGCCACAATGGGTCATTCTACACTGCTGGATGATTCGTGGGAGTCTGCAGGTCCATTCTGACAGTCAAACTAGGCATGACCCACACATCGAGCAGGGTCGAAGATTGGTTTTATCAATTAAAAAGATATGAATTCTGAATTTATAAACAATGATTTTATTCTTATGAATTTCAGATAGTACTCAAGTTCCTTTGTTTGTTTTCGATTGTTTGATAAATATTTTAAAGTACTCCGTTTACGATAAACTTTGCCGTTGTGGGGGTATCGATATATAACATATATATGTATATGTAGAGCTGTAAATGGATACCAGGAATCTTAAAATCCGATCCGGATGTGAGGAATTTAACGGGTTTGACTACTTAACGGCAAACCCAAGAAGATGCTAGGTTGATTTCGGGCTCTCCATTTACTGGATAAAACCCGATGGGTTTTCGTGTTAATTCCGCATTCAGACTTCGGGTTTTCCGTAAACCCGCATGTGCGTCCGAGAAGAGGAGCAGCACTGTCGAGGTGAGTAAAGTATCCCCTCTGTTCAGCTGCCGCCCCCCACCGTCTTCGGCGTCTACCACCACTACTTCCACGGCCACGCCGATCTCATCGCCTCCCGCCGCGATGACCCCTCCTGCCCCGTCGAGCTGCCGTCCGCGACCTTCCTTCGCTGCTCACTTCCACCTCCTGCGACAACCTCGTCTTCTTCCCCACGCTGGAGGAGCTCTTCCGGCGCCTGGATGACCAGATGCGCCGCCGGGGGTCCGATTGGCTGGGCGCCCCTCCCAGCTTCACACACCAGCGCGCTGTTCGATCTACATAATCGCCTGACCTGGTTTAATCTTTAGAGGGCCGAGATCTAGGAGTTGGCGGTGCAGAGATCCTCCGCCAGCTGCTTGTTGTGTGAGTCGAGCTCCAGGTTGAGAGACTGCAGCTTCTCCAAGTTGGCCTTGTGTGCCGAGAGCTCGCGACGCAACTCCCCGACCAGGCCTTCCTTCTCTTCGAGCCTCTGCTGCAGCCCCCTCACCTTCTTCTCCAGGTCCTCCTGACCGCCGCCCTTGCAGTTGCCATCTTCCCCGTTCCGCCGCAGCCGCGCGTCCCGCTCAACGCCCCGTCCGCCAGAGCCATTGGGGGAACCCAAGTCCTTGGCGGGGCTGACCCTGGCGAGAAAGAGGGTCCTCTTCGGCGGTGCCTGAAGGCCACTGGCGCCGGGAGAAGCTTGCTTCGTTGCCCGATGATTGGTTGCATAGTATCCTCGGGTTTGCGGTATGAACCCAAATCCGAATTCTATTTTCGGAGCTGGATTTCGATCCGAGTTCGTTGGTGTAGTTGCTTCGGATTTGGGTTTGAATATGGATCTATACTATCGGACTTGGGTTTGGATCCATACGGATCAAGTCTAAAGTTGACCTGTTTACATATGTATATGGATGGAAGACACTAAATGAGATCTGAACTAATCAGAGACTATATATCATAGCATCTAACTACCATTGCAAAGTAATGATTGTTTAACGGTCTGATGTACACGTATAGCTGTATAATATTTAGAAAGGTGTGGGGGTTACGTTACGGCGTTGAGTGTGATTCGAGTGCGAGAGGAAATATCAAGAGCAAGGGGGCAAGTTTCCATCATTATGTTTGGATAATTCTTATTTTTCTTCTATCATTATTTTTACTGATTATATATATACGACTAGAGATCTGCACCTACATCTACATTGGATGCATGCAGGGATCCATCAGTGCCTAACATTTTTTTGGGGTCTAATTTAAGATTTTAATGGTAATTTTTTTCTTGTAAATTTTTTATTATTATTGAAGAGCAACCTGACGCATGCTGAAGGAAGTGGGTTTTTTTTTTAAAGTAGTGCAGTTTTTTTATTATTACAAAGCTATCACACAAAAATTATACAAAGCTAGCATACTTTTAGGTAAAAAATTAGGGCATGTTTGGTACGAGGATAACTCGGGGATAAACCAAGTTTTAAAGTCTGATTTTAACACGAGTTGGTGCACATTGAATCCTATGCGTGTTAAAGATGTTGTAATCACCGTCTAATCTCAATTGAAATCACAAATTAATGTAATAGACACAAACTTAACTTATAAAGTTGGACAAACTCATTCTAATTTGTTTTGACATAAGTCTGATTAGATAACTCAGACTTTGTAAGGACACACGATGTGTAATCTTAACATAAGTAATGGAACATTATTACTCCAATTTTAAATTCAGAGTATCATACCTAATGTCCTGTTTGGTTAGAGTTTCATTTTTGGTACTATATCAATATTGAAATTAATATTTTCAAATGTTGGAGTATCAATATCAAAAGTAATACAAGTTGTCACTTGTATTACATAATATGTTTGTTTGCACTATAAATTTTAAAATTGATAAAGTTAACCAAACACCTCTTTATGGTTCCTATCAATATCAATTTTAAAATTGACAGTGATAGAAAACAGGGCATAAACTTAACAGTATTACTTATAAAGTTAAAGTGTTATAACCCAACTTTAAAATTCTACCCGAAGGTCTGGATTGCCAACACCTACTTTTTAAATCATATAAATTATCATTCTCCAAGAAAAGTTAGGTTTATACCTCAATTTTATTTTTTTCTAATTGGAATTTTGTTAAGTTTACTCGTTTAATATATTTAAATTATTCCAATCTCTCCTAATGATAACATAACATGTAATATTTTTCTTTACAAATGAGATTAAACTTTGTTAAGTAAATCTCAAATATCGGCACACCTTTGAGTCAATCTTATTAATATTGCACTGGATTAAAAACTGAAGTCCCATATTATTTAGGATCAGCCAGAATGAAGAACTGTTCTCTCTCTAGCTGGTCAATTGTCTCTTCTCAGATCACCAAACTAGCTAGCGGTGCCCCATTTAATTTGGAGTGTATCCTTAACCTATGCATCTAATTTGTTCACAACACTTCATGGTGATCATCTCAACTTTATCCTACTGAAAATGGAGTCATCACAGTACACTAGTGCTAACTTATTATATGATAAATGGTAAACAGACTTGAGTAAAGAAAGCTTCGGAAACTTCTCACGCTCCCAACTTCACAAACTATTGTTGGAATCTTCTGATCATGCGATCCCATCTGCGTATTACACTCAGGATTAAGCAGTTCATTGTGTCACTACACTACACACTACGTAGCAGAGAGAGAGAGAGAGAGAGAGAGAGAGAGAGAGAGAGAGAGAGAGAGAGAGAGAGAAGTAGTTGACCGCTCAGATCTACACGACATAAATGCAAACAACACGAAGCATGCATGCATGCATAGCTCTGTGATATGTTATTTTCATTCCAGAGAGCTGCAGCTTGCAGTCCAAGAAGAGGATATGGATGAAGCAAAGCAAGAAACTCATGCGCCGCGTTCACGTTTAACGTGCGGAGGAAGCGATCGGCCATTTGTTTTTTGTTTTTTTGTTTTGGTCACCTTCAACTAGCTGCGGATCTTTTCTTGCCGATTGATTGCCTGCACAGAAGAGTTAGGGTTAGGGTTAGGGTTTCGATCCCCATGCAGCTCCTCTATAAATTAGGCCTCCCCAGCAATTTCTGACGACGCACGCATATAGCAGAGATAGAGAAGTATATAAACAGTACTGGTAATCAGATCGAGCAAGGATGGCGAAGGAGGTGGGCGTCGACGCTCCCGGCGGGGAGAAGGACTACGTCGACGCCGCCCCGGTGCCGCTCCTGGACCCGGCGGAGCTCCGCCGGTGGTCCTTCTACCGGGCCCTGATCGCCGAGTTCGTGGCCACCCTCCTGTTCCTGTACGTCGCCGTGGCCACGGTCATCGGCCACAAGAAGCAAGGGTCGCCGTGCGGCGGCGTGGGGACCCTCGGCATCGCCTGGGCCTTCGGCGGCATGATCTTTCTTCTCGTCTACTGCACCGCCGGCATCTCCGGTCGGTTTCGCCTCTTCATCTCTCTCTCTCTCTCTCTCTCCGCGCCTCTTAATTTCTCTCTCTCTCTCTCTATCTCTTCCATGGGAGCAGGCGGACATATAAACCCGGCGGTGACGTTCGGGTTGTTCCTGGCCCGGAAGGTGTCGCTGGCGAGAGCCGTCTGCTACGCGGCGGCGCAGTGCCTGGGGGCCGTCTGCGGGGCGGGGCTGGCGAAGGCCTTCATGAGACGGCCCTACAACTCGCTGGGCGGCGCCGCCAACCAGGTCCAAGACGGCTACTCCACCGGCTCCGCCCTCGGCGCCGAGATCGTCGGCACCTTCGTCCTCGTCTACACCGTCTTCTCCGCCACCGATCCCAAGCGCAGCGCCCGCGACCCCCACGTCGCGGTAAACGCCGCCTAGCCCGAGCCTCGACCGGCCGCCGGCTGCCATGGGCGCCGGCCGTCTCCTTCCTCTCCGATACGAACGGACCTTCGTATTTATATGCGCTGCGATAGATCCCGCTGGCATAGCATTCACGCGCCATCGCTGACTGCATGCATGCACGCGTTCTTCTTCGGCAGGTGCTGGCGCCGCTGTCGATAGGGTTTGCGGTGTTCTTGGTGCACCTCGCCACCATCCCTGTCACCGGCACCGGCATCAACCCGGCGCGGAGCTTCGGGGCCGCCGTCATGTACAACCACAGGAATGCTTGGGATGACCAGGTAAATAAGCTGCAAATTATATTTAATATTTATGAATTAGATGGATATTATTCTACACGACGAGGATATTTATATATATATATATATAAAGCAAAAACACACTAAACATAAAATATTTGTGGATACACAGCGTATAAATGTAAATGGAATTTCCGGTTTGAAAGGATCCAATGAAACTAGCTGAATCCTCCCGGGTTTGAAAAAACTGAACCTCTAGGCGGTGAATAATTAACCACATCGGCCAGGTTTGGGTCAAATATATATATATATATATATATATATATATATATTCGTTGGATTAATGTTAATTAATACGTAAAATCTGAATCATTATGGGGTGTTTGGTTGCATGATAATTTTTTATACACTTTCATGATAAAAAATTGTATTAAAATAAAAAGTGAACCAACTCATGACATAAAATTATCATGTTTGGAGGGATGTGATTACAAAAAAGAGTAACTTTCACACATGATCAAACAAAGTGGGGGACCACAAGAAAAAAGAAAGAGGTGAGTCCCTCTTTTTTGTTTAAGAAGAAAATCACTTTCAAAACATAAAATTAGCATAGTTGTCAAACACCCCATTATAGTTTAACTTTTTTTTAAAAAATATTTGCATTATGATACGCTTTAATCGGTGGAGATTAATTATATATGAGTTGTTCGGGATTTTAGAGATTGAATCTCCTTCACAATCCCAATCAAATGCAAAGCTTTACACCCTGTTTGGTAACACTATTAGGTATCTCTATCACTATCAATTTTAAAATTGATATTGATAAGAACCATTAAGTGGTATTTGGTTAATTGTATCAATTTTAAAATTTGTAGTGTAAACAAGGCATATTATGTAATATAAGTGTCAACTTGTATTACTTTTGATATTGATACTCCAACATTTAAAAATATTAATATCAATATTGATATAGTACTAAAAATGAAACTCTAACCAAACAGGGCATTATGTGGTGTTTTGTTTAACTTAATTTCATCTCTACTTTTTTTCATGGAACACAAAATCTTAGTTATTCATTTATGAAAATTAAAAGATATATAGTGAACTACTTAAGAATTAAGTGATTTATGAAGAAATTATTATTATACTGAGATGTTTTATTAGACATCTCAATATCTAATTTTTGACTAATTCAGAAGTTAAATATCAATTAAACCAAAATAAACGATGCCTTATGCCCTGTTTGGTAACACTATTTGACACCTCTATCACTATCAATTTTAAAATTGATATTCTTAGTAATCACCAAGAAGTGTTTGGTTAGTAATATCAATTTTGAAATTGACGGTGAAAACAAAATACATTATATAATACAAATGTTAACTTGTATCAATTTTGATATTGATATTCCAACTTCTAAAATTATCAATATATATCAATATTGATATAGTATCAAATTTAAAACTCTAACCAAACGGGCCATTAGTTAACATCGAGATCGATTGACTTTTTGCATATATGCATAAAAAGTTGCACCATTATCCCTAGAGACACTTATAATTATCAATATTTATACTTTCATAAGCCACTTAAATATATATATATGTTGTATTGTATCTCACTAGGTAAGATTAATTGTCATCGTGTCAAATTAATTAATCACACACTTTTCTTAGACTTTTAAGATTTTACTCTTATAATTTATATAAATAGAAAGAATATGCGTAAATACACCCATACATGGGAAAATACATGCATTACGTTATTTTTACTTGATCGAGTTAGCAAGGTATGAATTAGATTAATTAAGAAAGTCATCGTAAATAATATGAATATAACATTACTTTTGAGGTTTATGAGGATATATGTACATATTGATAGATGGCTGGGGTATACATATAATTGTAACAATTTTCTGAGTTATATACTCATATATTTACACGTATAAATGGTATTCCGGTTTGGGGAGTAGACTAGTACGTAAACTTCACTTGTCACAACCTATTTGAGGGAGCCTGATCATTAAAATCCCCAGTATTAATTAATTACTTAATGTGCCCCCTGTATGGTTAGAGTACTAGAAATAGCATTATATATATACCAATTTTGTTATTAATATTTTTAGGTGATAGCTAGAGCATCGCGATAACAAAACTGATACCGGTGAGACACATATTAATTGTATATCAGTGACTTGTTTGTACTAAAATCTAATTAATTTAAGATTGATACGGATAGTTAAACATCTTGCATGCGACGATTAATTTATGGTAACACCGAATTCAAAATCAATCTTGATGAGGGGTTTTTAATGATGTTTACCGTCGTAGTTTTGACGGTGGTGACTGACCGATGTTGACTATTTGATACTTGATATTGTGATCAAATGTCCTGGGTGTTTCTACCTTAATTAACGCCATATTTTTGAGGTTTGAAAGAAGTCTGATATCATGTGAAATTTTAAAAACGCTTGCATATTTTTGGAATTTCACATTTACCAATTAAACAGGATGTTTTAGTCTGTGGGTTCATAATTAAAAGAAAGCTCGTCTGATTTTCATACAGCACCCCCATTTTCTTAATTTTGAAATTAATGTTTAACATATATGCAGTGGATCTTCTGGGTCGGCCCCATGATCGGAGCCGCCATCGCCGCCGCCTACCACCAATTCGTCCTGAGAAATCTGGCCGTGAAGTCGCTCGGTTCCTTCCGGAGCACCAGGTCGAACACCTGATTAAAGGCCGGCCGGCGGCGGCGCCGCTTCTGTATATCCTCCAGCTGCTAGCGCTCATCTTCTTGCATCTTAGCTCGGTGGCACGCCCGGCGGTGGTTGAAGAAGCAATGCAAATGCAAGGCATGGGCTTGATATATATATATATATATATATATATATGATCAAGCGTTATCGGTCGACGTTTAGTGATGTGTTTTGTTCGAAGTCTTGTCCAATATTTGGAGTCGTTTTTTTCCCTTCTTTTGATCTTCGGTTGGTTCTCAGGCTGGAGTGCGGATTTGGGCTTGGATTTGTTTGTTTTATTCATATGATTAATTCTCTTGGTTCAAGAACTTTGGTTTTGGATTTTAAGATAAGAGTTTGTTTGTTTGTTTTTTGGATGACTTTTCGGTTGACTTTGCAAGAGGCATGGAAAACACATAAATAGGTGACCACTAAAACTAAGATGACTTTATAAGTGTAATGTGCTCTTGCTTTTAATTATCACCTCACTCCTCGTGTGATTTAAAATAAAAATTATTGTTCCGAAATGTAATGTCTTACATCAGCCCAAAAAACCGAGAACATTGCAAAATAAAATAGTGCGCTGCTCTACAGAAATTTAAACTAAACAACAAATCTGTAACAACAACTCGTTTTTTTTTTTTTTCGAACATGCCCTGCACAGTTAGTTAGAGTAACAAAATAATATTATATCAAATTACATATCGGCACTTCTAGAAAACAGAACATCAATAATCAATAACAAAATTGATATAGGTAGAGACATATTGCCACTACAAATATTAAAATTAATGTTAACAGTCAAATAAATATTGTATTGAACCGAACTAAATCGGTCAGTGGTGTCTATCCGGTTAGGATGGACACAGTTATATACCACTCTAAAGCATTATTATTTCTTGTCAGTGAACACAGAGACTAGATATCGTCAACGTACTGCCACCAGTGAACCCAAGCGCACATCCAAGCCAACTCTCTCTGCAACCAAAAAGCCAAGAGGATATATATATATATATAGATCATGGAGGAACAACCATCTTATTTATAGATAAGTGAATTGGCCGCAAAAAGAGAGAGACAAGACAGCTTTTGAAAAGGGTTTTTAGTAGCGCTTTTCTTCGCCGGCGCGATGCAGCGCCCTGTGTATGGCCACCGGGCCATCCTGTTCAAAAAAAAAAAGAGTGTGACTACTCGGTTGACGCTGACGCAACTCCTCGCTCTCATGATCGAGAGAGACAGGAGTTTGAAGACCGACCATAAAATATAAAAATAAAAAAAAGATAAAGTATTAGATTGCTTTTCAACATCTTCCCTCTTTTTTAAAGAGTGGAAAGAGGTGCGTTAGCAAATTCTATCTCCCCGAAGGAAGAAAAGAGAAAAGACAGGCCTAAATCCAAAAGGCAAGCACCGCCGCATCAAACTTTAGAGTGACGAATTAATGTAGATGTAGCCGTAGGTGAACATTTTGGGCATCAGGAGGCATCTCGATACCCGATCATCTGCAGAGCAAGGCGACCTCATCCCGCTAGCTCGAGGTTGAAGCACAGATGGAAGATCCTGAAATGGCTTCTCGAATAACGGGCGAAGTCGAAAATGAATCTAATCACAATATTTTAGTGGAAAGCACCAACGGGCAGAAGGCATAACTTCATGGAAAACTGAAGTACATAAAATGTAAGGACTTTGTCAACCAAGAATATCAAATTTCTTTGTTCAAAGAGCATCAAATAGGGTGGCACGTTCTACAACAAGATTTATACTCAATCCCCGGTCTCCAAAGAATGTCATCTTCTCGTATCTGGGAAATACCATTTTGGTCTAACAATTTGTCATGTCATTTTTATTAACAATACCTAACCCCCGGGACCAAATGATCTTGCTGTGGGTGGTGGTAGCAAGCTTCAAGGCCCACCCACATCGGCAATGAGAGAGTAAGATTAAAATTGTTCCTCAAAAGATCACTCCAACTGTCTACCGCCGAAGGACTATGAATCACAAAAGCACTCAAAGTCAGGATAAGGTAAACTCAAATTTTTAACAATTATATAACATTAATCACCTTCAAAGGTGTTTACCAAACACGGCCCAAGGGCCCAATATGCTTAAGGATCAAAGTAAAACCGAAGATGATGAACACGCTTTTATAAAAGATGGGCCAGATAAAATGCCAACGAGCAAATTATCCTAGGGGACAACCCCAATATTGCAACAAACTCTTTTGCTTCCGGTCAAACCCAACGGATGCTCCTTCAAAATTCTTCCTCAGATGCGTGATCTTCCTGTAAAGAAAATAGAACTAAAATCTCCACTGGTAAACAAGAAGATAAAAATAATTTATAGAACCATTTGATAGTTAGGAACATTGATTTTACTCGTCACCGGAAAATGTTACACATCTGAGAAGATGCGTCTGAAAACTGAGCAGTGAGGTAGTCACCTTACTAAATAAATGCGTACGCGCAAAAAATGATGGGAAATCATCGGTAGCGACCGCGGGTCCCCGATATTAGTTGAAGCAAAATAAGGAAAAGAGCCACTTTTTCGAAGAAGAATGGAACGGCGTTCTGGGTGCCCTCAGAGAGTGCTTGTAAAGGTCTACACAGCAAGTGATTTCAAGCAGAAAACACCGCTCGGTTCTCAAAGATTTTCATGCCCATCATCGGTTACCCAACCTCGCCGAATGAATCCAATCAACTTTACGGTAATATTCTGAAAAACACCTGAACTCACGGGATACATTGGTGCACAAAAACTCAGAAAAAAGCCAATCCAGCATGCACATTTCAAGATGTTCGCTTCGTTCCAGCACATATAGGGGAACAGTTGTTAGGCACAATGAGTATCAGATTTACTAGCAAAACAGGAAGCAAAAATAGAAGACATATCAATTGCCCTTGTAGCTTTCCTCGGAAGGAAGGTTTGTGAGTGTCATCACCGGACTTCAACAGAGTACGATGCCGACGCCTCAAGCTCCGAAGATTTCCTGCTCATCCCCAGAAAAGTCCCCGAATAAACTCTCTAATATAATCACTACACGGAAGCAAACGCTCGGATTGAAAGTGGCATGAAAAAAGAAAACAAAAATAAAACTAAAGAGCACGGTGCCGATGTTTGGGAGAGTTTATTCGCTGCGCCCCATGGAGGGGGAGAAGCGACTCAAGATCTCCAGCACAATCTTGGCCCCTCATTCCCCGTAACGGTCGGATCGGAAACCCTAGCAACAGTCGAGGGAAACCGAACCTGGAAGGGCCCCTAGAAATGGAGAAAACGAATTGAATCAAAAGAAACCGCAGATCTTGACGGCGGAGTTCGCCGACGGCCTCCGTAGTCCGTGCGTAGAGAAAAAAGCAGCGAACAAAAGAGGCGTGACGGCGGCGTAGGAAACCCCGCCGCACTGCTGCGGTGGCTGCCGCCTCTTTCATATTTATAGGTGACTGGCGGTTAGGGCAAGCTAAGTTTGAGCCCACTCAGTGAGCCGGCGGGCCGAGTCACGATGCGAATCGGCGAATCGGCAGTCCAGGCTCCAGCCAGTTCTTTCGAACCGCTCCGCTGAAGGTCGCACGAGAGAGCGGTCATTTTACTAGGGTTGTTCATTATTGAAGTTAAACCCGAAATATTAAACTAAATCAATAATTTGATTTAATTTTAAAATAGAATAAAATTAATAAAATCAATAAAATAAATTAGATTAAATATTTTATTTTAAATTTATTTAATATAATATTTAAGTATCTTTTTTATATAAGTAAACTTAGCTAAAATTTTTAAAAATAAAATAAAAAAATTGTATAAATATATAATAAAATTTAATAACATATCATTTAAAATAAAAAATGGTATATGAGACCATCTATGTATCATAATAAGATATAGTTTAAATCAGAATAAATCAAATCAAATCGAGCTTTGAGAGATTATTTAAGTTAAATTAATTTTAAAAAAAACCAAAAACTAAATCAAATCAAATTATGAACACCTTAATCTTACCTCCATCCTCGTATCAAAGAGAGGCTTTTTTTTTGGTCTCAAAAGAGAGGTGAGTAATCGAGAATTTCCGTTTTTAAAATGTAAAATGGCATATGATATATAGATCGCATCGCGGTCGCTTCCGCAATTAAAATCTTATGAAGGTCCTTAAGTAAGATGTTACGAGACAGGCTGACAGGGAACCATTTTGAGAGAACAGCGCAGTTTTCTTCTCCCCGGACCCGGAGAGATCGCTGGATTCCCCCGCTTATCAATCCGCTGAAGGGTGGAGAGAGCGAGAGCGAGATGGCGTCTACGTCGTCTCCACCTGCAGTGACGGAGAGAAGGGGGATTCCCGGGGCCTCGTTCGTGGAGGATGTCCAGACGTACCTTACACAGACTGGATTCGATGTGAACTCAGCCATTACTTTCCTCCAAGAAAGGTCCATTTCGATCTGGCCGCCGAGTTAAGCTTTTGTGTGTGCCCCTTTTGCAATTACTGTTTCCGATTGCAAACTATCTCGGCATCTTTTGAACCTGGAGCTGTTTTATGTTTCTGGCGGGTATCCAGCTTTGCTCGACGTCTTAGTTGACTGTAGAAGGGGACATCCGCAGGTCGTTGATTTCTCCTCTTCACTATCTTTCGTATCGATAGAAGATGTACTATTTGGTGTAAATGCTGTAGTCTTAGTTTTCGAAGCATACGGGGATTGCTTCATTTTCTAGGTCTGTTAAGTTGCTGTCAGTTAACATCCCTGTAGCGCTCCCTAAAAAAACTGTAGTTTTTCTTCTCGGACAGCTTGATCATCTATCTAAGTTTTTGCAGTACACGAGCTATTATGTGGTTCGGAAAAAAAACTTGCGGGACTTGGAATTTGGGGATTGTTTAGTTCTCATTACTTGGAAATTGTGCACAAACATTTCAAGGAAAATCCGAGTACAAAAGCTGTTTATTGTTGTACCCTGCTCTTGTCAATGTTAAAATGAAGCCGTTTTCTTGGTTCTCTGAGATGATGTTGAAGTTGGTCAGAGGCACAAAGGAGTGTTTTTTTTCTTATTTACTGGGAGCATAATATTTGAAAGGGCTTTGAAATTACCAAGTCTGTTACAATTTACAACGCCAAAAAATTTGACCAATTTGAATTTTGAATTAAATTGGAAACTGTGAAGGGGAGGTTGCCCAGAGACATAATTCTAGTGATTTGATTTCTTTAGGACCCTTGAAAATGAACACCAGAACAGCAGGATCTTTCTAGAGGGCAAAAGCAGAACTTTAATTTCATGGGATTTGCTTGTAAGATGAGTAGTCCTTTTCAAATTAAGTACGCACTCAATGCTAGTCATGCATAATCAGTAGAACAAGAAGTACTTCAAAGGAGATATTAGTGCAAGTTGGAAGGCTTAACACATTTGATGCTTTACACAAAAAGTAGGGAGACTAAATGTAAGGCCTACAAGATATTGTCTTTAAAGTAGAGAATACCACGTAGAAATTTTATTAGCTATTTATTTGGACTTTTAAAGTACCTTTTACTCACGTTAAGGGATAATTTGGAATTTCATAAGGTCAAGATGATGACCTTACTTTAGAGTCCTTTGCATGTTTATCTTCAAGTGCTGCAATGAAAACTACAATTCTATATGTAGATTGGATTGAAGCCATGATTGTTCTATTCTAATCTACTCTTCAATTTTTGGCTTCTTACTTGTTTCAAGTTTAGTTTGTTTGCATATTTTTGTTCATATCATTTATCCATTCATAAATAATCTTAAGCAATTGAGAGGTACTGCTGAAGGTAGTTAGCCTTTCTGGCATCATCTCCTCTAGACAGATGTCAGTTCGTGTCACCAGTGATTTGCCACCTGCTCTTGCCATTTGCCATCTCATGCTGCTAGCCTGATGCCACCTGTTTTTTATGTCTTCCTTGCCTTTGTCTATGCTGTTTTTACCTGTTTGTTCTGTCTTCCTTGCATTTGTCCATGCTACTTCATTCACACTTAACTGTTTCTTATTTGGAAAAATATGAGGTTGAATGATCTTTGCCTCAATCCAAACAGATCTGAACGAAATCTAATTGACCCTATTTGTCATTTTCATGCAGAAGTTATTCTATTTTCTCACACCTCCCTACCCAACTGGTAAGTAAAACACTTTATTGCATATAGATTTTTGCACAATCAGAATGCAAAATTGTGAACTGCGGCCCACTGTTTGGAAGGACCCAATCAATAACCTTGGGATGGGATATATCTGAAGCTTGCTTGTTTGGATGCATAGGCCAACTTAAGGAGACATGTGAAGTTAATTCTGAGGCCTGTGACCCTAGCCACTTCTACTTTTCCTTATTCCTACTGTTCTCCTTGCCATTTCCTTATTCCTTTTTTTTTACCTTTTTGTACTGGTCAAACATGGAGTGTATAACCTTCTTAATAGATGATCCTGGTTCTGGCAGCTATATATATGCTAGCACGAAAAGCCAAACAAATTTAGCATAGGAATGTATTTAAGAAGACGTTATTCTGGGTAAAAGAAGACAACTAACTTATGATATCTGTTGGTGGTAGGATTGTAAGAATGTACATGGCTGGATCCTTTTATCTCGTTGAAATTCTTTTATCTTTAAAACATTTCCACTGACCAGATGCTTGCACTGTTTGGTTACTAACTTACTATTAGGAGTAGAAAAATATTCAGTGCTGAAGAGTGTTTCACATCTTTCGCAGAAAAAAAGTTTTTTTATTTGACATAGTAATGATTTAATTTCTATTTTGCAGGTTACAACAATATAGAGTGGTTGAGATGAAACTTTTGGCTCAGCAAAGAGATCTTCAGGTGTGCTTTCCTTTTTCCCCATTCTGTCACTATTAGTTCCCTTTTGAGAAACCCTGCAACTTATATTAATTTATGATTGGTGGCAATGTTAAACTCATACACCTACAACCTGTCAGTTCAACACTTTGCACCATGCAACATGGTTAATCTGGTGGCTATATGATAAATTATCTCTTTCTAGTTACTAGTTCTAGTGTCACTAGAATGATGATAGGTCCCAAATAACCACCTGCATTTCATTTAGTTGTAACAAAGGAGACAAGATTTTTTCTAGGTGCAGCTTCTTCTGTTTCACTCCCATTCATATTTGCCAGGCTTAGGAGACAACTTGATGTTATCCTTTCCCTGAAGTAGCCACATCATGAATCAGAGAAAAGCAGAGGGTTTTTGCACATTCATTGTAGAAGTTCGATACATATGTTCCAACATCAGGGTGGCTACTTGGTAAACTGGCAGAGCAGATCATATCAGCTCCAGCCTGACACATTTTTATCTTGATTCTTGGCCAGCAAATTCTCTTTGTCCGAAGCTTGTTATTTGGAGAAAACATGTATCATTTACATGCCTGTCTTGTTGAAGACCTCTGTCGGTGGCATAAGATCTGAATGATCTAGAATGGAGAGATACTGCCTTGTTGAGCAAGATTCATGAACAGGATAAGGAATATGTGGAGAAACAATTGGCATCTCAGTCAGCTTTGGGTTCTTGGGTACAAGTTCAACAGGATGGCTGGAAGTTTATCCACTTGGCCTAGCACCAGACGCTTATAGGAAACTAAATCAATCATGACTGCTCTGCAAGGTTGGATTATAGTCTTCATGACAAGGACAAAGAGTTACAGAAAGAGAAAAGAGTAAAATGGAGCTTGTAATTATTTTTATGGTGGAGGAATTTTTGGAATTGGAGAACAAGGATAAGTGGATCAAGGTAGATGATCTGAGCATAGTCTAGTGTTTCACCCTCATAGATTGCGGAATCGGCCAATCCGGATCATGATTGGCCAATTCCTGGATCGGATCGATCATTGCCGATCGAATTCTTGGTTGGCGGATCAATCTAGAAAAAAAGTCCCAGCAGAATCGGCTGGATTAGTCGGAATCGGATTGGGATTGGAATCAAATCATTCTTTTTTTCAATTCCAGCCAGATCTGCAGGGATTTGTCAAGATTGGTTGGGATCAGATCGGATCAGAATCGGAATCAATTTTTTTTTTAATTTACCGATTCTAGATCGGTCTTTGTTCTGGTGGATCGGTTGGGATCATACCGATTGAATTGGATCGGTACCCACCAAAGATTGTGGAATCAGTCGAATTAGATTGAAATCGGCCGATTCCAGAATCAAATCGGTCATTTTCGATCCGATTCCTGCTTGAAGGACTGATTTTGACCTGAATTCCACTAGAATCGGTTTGAATCGGATCGGAATTAGAATCCTGATTTTTAACTTTTTTTTAAAAGATTCAGGCCGAATTGGAAGTGGAATCATAATCGGAATTTTTTATTTTTTTTAAAATGTCGATTCTGAATCTGTTTCTCTTCTTGAGAATTGGTCAAAATCGGACCGATCCGATCCGATTCAAATCGGATCCCTATCGACTAATTCCGATTCCGATTCCAATTCCAGAATCCTTGGTACCCACCGATCCCAACTTCGATTCCAATCTTGCAATATTTGTACACCCTGCTTCAAGTAAAAGAAGGAAAAATGCTATCACTTCATGTAAGGAGGGAGAGTCCACTTACTATCTATCCCCCATTCCCCTGTCTGAAATGCTCAGAAAAGATGCAATCTTCTATTTGTCCCTCTTCACAGTGGATTGGAGACCCACTGAATATGGAGGTTGCTCAATCTCTGGTTTGATTGTTTCTTTTATTGAAAATAAATTCGAGGAAGCTCTTTTTGATCTATCTGGTTATTAAGCCCTTGGATAGGATGGCTTTCCGATTATGTCCTTCCAAATCTGCTGGGAGTTCGTCAAAGCTGTTCTTATGGCTTTAGCTTATGAGTTCCATGCATGGAAGGCACATTTAGGGGATTCTATGAAAAACATATGTTGGTTCTTGAAAAGCCTGGAACGGTGCAACTCAAAGTTTTGGTCGATTAATCTCTGGGTTAGTATGTACAAGGGCCTTAGCTGATCATGAGCTAGTCATCAAACTTGACTTTAAGAAGGCATAAGATTGGGTAAAGGGGGACTATCTATCTTTGATCCCTACACAACATGGGGTTTGCGGATAAGTGGTTTGAAATGTGCTTATCTTGAGATATTTGAGTATTAATAATGATGTGGTTTTAAAGTTCTTTCATACTGCACAAGGGCTCCAACGAGATCCTTTGCCTCTATCTATGTTTCTGCTAGTACCCCACAGTCTTATATCTTTCTGGCAAGGGCAAACTCCCTCGGATAGATTACAATCTTTATCTTTAGATTTGAGGGACATTCTTGTCCACCTCCATGTGCTTGTGAAACTTTCTCATTTGCCATGAATTAGGAGTCACAATAGCACATAATCTAATTAATATGAACACCAAGTATTTCCATACTGAGGCTTCAATCAGAAAGAGAAGGAGCACCATCAACAGACTAAGAATTAATGGCATGGCCTGTACTGGCACTGAGTGGATAGGTTTTCAGGCTGCTAAGTTCTATAGAAACCTTTTTACGATGATAAACACTAAAGCCCTATGCTTAATTTCAACATGCACAAGGTTTTAGATGAAGAGGAGTCACAATCACTGGAACATTATTTTTCAGAGGATGATGCTTTTAGCACTATCAAGGGCATGGACCCCTATAAAGCCTCTGGACCTGATGGCTTTTCTGTAGGTTTTTATATCAAGTGCTGGGGCGTAATAAAATATGACTCTATGGCTCTTGTCAAGGAATTTGAGGACAATTCAAGGTGCATCAAGCTTTTGAACTCAACTTCTTTGGTCCTACCCAGTACCCAACAAGGAAAATGTGGAGGATATCAAAGACCTAAGACCGATCAACCTTCTGAAATGTAGTTGTAACATTTTTACTAAGGTGCTGATGACTGTAAGACTTAGCAGGTACATTGGTAAATTGACAAACTCTTCCTGGTTTGCTTTTAGTTTAGGTAGATATATCCTTGATAATTTTATGGCTGCACATGATTGCATTCACGACCGAAGGATTGGGAATTTACACGGTTTCCTTATGAAGGTATATTTTGAGAATGCTTATGATAGGATCAGATGTCCAAGTTTTCTCATGATCATGCAACTCATGGGCTTCAGGAATAAGTGGATTAAATGGATAAATTGTTGTGTGAGTTCCACAATGTTTTCTGTTGATATAAATGGCAAAGGCTTCGTGTTTTTCACATCTTCTAGAGGTCTCAAGCAAGGAGATCCTTTATCTACTCTGTTACTTATTTGTACTAGTTGGCCAAATTCTTTGTATCATGTGAGAGAAAGTTGAGGCTATTGGTTTGATAAGGCTTTAAAGTTGGGACTAGTAGAGTGCAGGTTTCCCATCTTCAATTGTGGATGATTCTCTATTTTTCTCACTTACTAAGTTGGATAAATATGTCAACTTAAGAATTATGCTTTTTTTTACAAGCAGGTATAGGCTTGGAGTTTAACAAAGATACATGTGAACTTATTGCTTCAATTTGGATGATTTTCATCTTAATTGGGTGCAGAGCGTTTTCAATATGTCTTGGAGTTCTTTTCCCATCCGATCCCTAGGATTTCCATTTTCTAATAAAGGAACCAAATCCAAAGACTGACAGTGCGTTGTACACAAGGTTGACGGCAAGCTCCAAGGTTGGAAAAGTTGCATGCTTTCTGTTGTAACCAAAAATTTTCAAAAAAAAAAGGGGAAAAAAGAGAGAAAAACAACAGGAATGGCATGCTTGGCCCAAACAGGCCCAATTCAGTCCATCTCCAAGGCCCATTCACGCCCATCTCGTGTGACTGGCCCATTCAAAAAAAAAACACAAAAGGAAGAGAAGCTGTCGGATTAGGGAAGGAAACCGACTCCCGTCGGATTCTCCTCCGGAGCCAATGTTGGCAACGGCAAGGAGCTGCCGTAAGGAGGCAGTTGGGGATAAGAAAGGAAAGGAGGGGTCGATCCCGATTATTGCGGGATTGTTCCAAGTCCATTCGGAGTTGGCGTACGTAGTTGGAGGGAGGATCCGCTAATAATGGAAGAGTAATCCATAAACTTGCTAAAACAGAGTCATTAATGGAGAGGATATCAGTTTTGGGGTGGGATTGAAATCCCGAGTCCGTCTCCAAGATGGACTTTCCCTGTGGGAAGGTCTCCCGACGCAAGAAGGAGACCCGGGGGCTTATAAAAAGCCCTGCCAAGGTGCGTGAGAAAGAGAGAAGAGGAGACCGCCCGAGAGCGCGAAGAGGAGAGACCTCCCGGAGGCTGCGTGAACACCCCCGAAAGAGAGAGGAGAGACCCCGTGCGCAAGAGGAGAAGAGAGGACGGAGAGGGTGGAACAGAAGAGAGAGAGGAAGAAGGAAGCTTACCAATCCCCTGGAGTCCCGTTGGAGCCGCACGAAGCACCCCCCCTCTTCTTCTTCTTCCTCCGGACGCTGCGAGCCCCTCAGCAGGTCGCCGCACGTGCCGTAGAAGCCGGAGGAGCCTCCAAGCATCGCCGGAGAGGCCTCCTCCCCCTTCCCCTAGGGCCGTCGGGGCCTCCTCCCTCTTCCTCCGGAGCCGCCACCGTCAAACAGGGCCGGAGCTACCGCCGCGAGCCGCCGCGATGCCGAGGTGCCGCCGGGAGGCCGGAGAGCTTCGCGCGGGACTGTAGCGGGGGGGAGAATAATGTCTCCCCAACCTTATGCCACCGTGGAAAAGAGCTGTGGGGCCCGCCTGGAGAGAAAACGCAAAAAAAAAAAAGGAAGAGAGGCACGACCGGGCGAAGCCGGCCGGCCCCTCTCCTCGCCGAAGGCCGCCGGGTGGACTCGAACCGGCCGGTCCACGAACGGTGCCGAACCCCCCCCTTGGCCGGGGACGGCGCGGCGTGTGCGAGAAAGGCTTCTTCAACAAGAAAAAAAAAGATATTTTAAAAAATAAACAAAATAGTGGAGAGTAAATAAAAAATATGCTTAATTCAACAAACCGGACTAGTTGGGGGGTCGACTAACCATCTGCCTCTACGTCTCGGCTTAACTTAAAAGAATTCAAAATATGGACTAGTTGGGGGGTCGACTAACCATCCGCGGCTCCGCCCCTACGTCCTTAAGGTAGACATACAAAGGTCTATAAAAGACCCCAATGTCTTACCAAGTTCACCAAGCTATGCAAGGCTCAAGCATAATCAATATGCTATCATGCCGGTCATATGCTAGTGGAATCATCAAAACAGTGGGGGATGCCCATAAGTCTATCAAGACCGGGTACATGCCGCCCACGAATTGACAAGTTCATCAACTCATGGAGGAGCCATGAAGATAGAGATGAGCTAATTTCCCACAAGTCTATCAAAGACCGGGATGCTCAATCTCAAGACAAGGAGATGAGCTAATTTCCCACAAGTCTATCAAAGACCGGGATGCTCAATCTCAAGACAAGGAGATGAGTCCCCACAAGCCTATCAAAGGCCGGGACATGCTCAATCTCAAATCAGTGAGAGGAATGCCCACAAGTCTATCAAGACCGGGTGTTTTTCCATCTCAAATTGATCACACAAATTCCATGTTCATTAAGGACTCAAAGGGACCGGATTGCTATTCAAGTTGTAAATCATGTCTCATATTTTTGAGAGAACAAGTGAAATTCATGTTCGGTACATAGATTGATGTCTCAAAGAGGAGAGACAATCACATGAAATTTCTGGAATGCGAGACAAAAAAAAAACTAACAAGTGATTCTGGAAGATTTGAAACCTGTAAAAAACTTTAAAAAATCTGAAACCCGTAAGTCTGAAATCTGAATTTTCATACAACCAAATCCCCAAATCAAAACACTCTCAAAACAAATCACAAACTTAATTGAATTCGTAAGCGAATCTGAATTCGGAGTGGTGCAGAATCTGAATTCTGGATCCGTACACAAAGTCACCATCTGAACAGAATCTGAATTTTCAAATCTTTGAGGCCAGGCTTAGATTTGTGACCCAAATCTGCACCAAACCAAAATCAGAAATTAGAACCTGTGCGCCAGAAAGCCAGAACCCATTTCAGGAGTCTGAAATCTAGAAATCTGCAATTGAAACCCTGAAGATTAGAAATCCAAAATCTGAAGTTTGAATTGGTACAGAATCTAAGAAAAACCCTGCAAATCTGAAATGCAGAAATCTGAAAATGCAGAAATCTGGAATCTGGGGTCTGACATTTGAAGAGGTCAAATCTGAACTTTGCATTTAAAAACAAGGAATTGGGGGCTGTAGATGTGCAGATCCGAAATCTGAAATGTGAGACCAGCAATCTGAGGTTTGTGATTGTGAATGAAAAATCTGAAAGTTTAAGGCCTACAGCCGAAAATCAGAAGATGAGCAATGTATAGAATTTGAGTCTGCAGGAGATTGGAACTAAAATTCTGCAATTTGAGGTTTCAAATATGAATTTCAAAAACTGAAACTAGTACAAATCAGAAGCTGGTCCGTAGATAGGTGGTCCCAAACCATTCAAACCCATAGAAAATTTAAATTCAAAGCCGTCCCAGATCATTTCATAAAATCTGAAAATTGCATAAGAGAGAACCCAGAAGCTGTCAAAATCTGCAGATTTAACTGAAATCTAAACCAATCAAAATTGAATTCAAATCAAGCTCAACTCTAATTCAATCAAATCAAATTTCTCTAAGTAATCCAAATTCAAGCAAATCAGAAATCTGTAAGTTTCAAGAAAATTTAAACTCCCAAACCAGAAAGATCAACAAATCTTAACTCATTAAATCTTAATGCAGAACATTAAACCAAAACTGAGAACAAATCTGTTGAAAGAAATTCCAAGTTCAAAACAATCTGTCAAATTCAAGTGAATTCTAATAAAATAAAATTCAACCCGAATTAAATCAAACAATCCACCGAACAATTTAAATCCACCAGATTCAAAACAAATCCAAACAAATTCAAACTCAATCAAATCAACTCAAATACAAATTAAATCAAAGTCAGACTCAATAAAATAAATCCAAATTAATCAAGACAAAATTCAAATTCAACTCCAATCAAACTAAAAAATCAAACAATAAACAAATTAAATCAAACTCTGATCAAGTTTAAAATCAATTAACAAATGAATCCAAACCAAGCTTAAATCAATAAACAACTGTTTTTAAGCCCAAACCAAATCCAAATTAAATCAAACTTAAAACCAATAAGCAACTCAAAAATTCAACTCAAAACTAAATTCAATTCAATCAAATTCAAATCAACCAATTTAACTCAACCAAATTAAATTCAACTCAAACCAAATTCAAACAGATCAAGATTCAAACAAACAAATTTAATCAAACCGAAATTCAAATCAATTCAATTCAACTTAAATTCAAACTAAATCCAAAACATATTAAGTGCTTGCATTCCACTGATTGCATGGGGCTGTTTTCTCCTGTGTATGTGAATGTTTATTTTGTGGATGTATTGTTTTCTATTTCCATGGATTGCTATGACGATAATCAAGGGTAGTTGAGTTATCTCGATGTAATTAACGTCGGATCTTCGCACCATCCGACGGGGAGAGGTCAAAACAAATTTTCAAAGAACCTAACAACCTCAATAAATAAATTTTGACCCTAGTTAATACTTTTATGGAATACCATCTATTTTCCTAAGAAGTCAATGCTAAGGTCTAACCAAATCAAATCCAAATTCAAAAGGAAAATGAATTTCCAAAACAAAAGAAATAAATCTTTTTGAGATTTTTGAGGTTACATCACTTTCTAATGGTGGTAGGTGGGTATTGTCTAAAATTGTGCTGTATAGTATACCATTATACTTTTTCTTTATCCTATGTGTTCCCAAGGGGGTTTGCAATAAGTTGGATAGTATCATGACAAGTCTGGAAAGTCACAAATGATAGGAAGGGCATTCATCTTATCAAATGGAACCATGTGTGAGGAACAAGGAAGGGGTTGTTGGCCTGGCACCTTTTGAGGCAATTAATAATGCTCTTCTGTCTAAATGATTGTGGAAACTTAATACTAATGAAGAAGCTCTTTGGAACAGAATTGTATGTTCAAAATACTGAATAGGGGAGGACAGGGTTTGGATTGAAGACTTCAGGGCAATGACATAGTCTTCAAGTTATGGAAGGATATATTGTATAACTGGGAGCTCTTCACTTTTTCTACTATGGTGGAATTGGGAAATGGAACCCTGTTCTGGTAGGATCACTGGATTGGTCATGCTCCTTTGGCAAAAATGTTCCTTGTTAAACCTATCTTGCAACCCTCATGCCAAGGTGAGAGGCAATTGTGATCATAGTTGTCAAGGTGACAAGGCACCCAAGGCATTTAAGAGTGTCAATTCTGCTTAGGCGACAAGGCGGCCGCTTAGGTGTCACCATTGATTGCAGAATCGGCCGATCCGGATCGGAATCGGCCGATTCTTGGATCGGATCGGACCCCTCTGATCCGATTCCCGGCGGAATTATCGATCCGGACTGAAGATCGGTCCGGATCGATGTTTGTAGGTAGAATAAGGGCCGGAATCGACCGAAATGGTCGATTCTGGATCGATTCCGGCGATTCCCTCGCCGGAATCGACCCACAGACCGCCGCCGCAGCCAACCCGCCGCGGCGGTCGTCTTCCGGGCTACCGGGTCCATCGGGACCCGGTAGCCCAGGATCCGGTACCGGTCCGACCGGTCCGGTCCAGTGACTAAGTCACCGGTCTGGTGACTTAAGTCACCGGATCCGGGCTACCGGGTCCCGATGGACCCGGTAGCCCCGTCTTCCCCGCCCTATCGGGCGGGGAAGACAACCGCAGCGGCCGCAGGGCGGCCGCGGCGGCCGCAGGGCCGCCGCCGCGGCACCATTTTGGGGGCGATTTCAGGCCGATTTCGCCCCCAAAATGCTCTAGGATGGATCGGAATCCTGCATAGAGTGTTATTTTTGTATTTTTTTTGGTTTTACCACTGTTTGAAGGACCGATCCGGAACGATTCCGGATCGTTGTTTCTTCCGGCAGATCGCTCAGAATCGGACCGATCCGATCCGATCCGGATCGGACCGGTACCCACCGATCCGGTGGCCGATTCCGATCCCACGATCCTTGGGTGTCACCTAGGTGGTCAAGGGCATTGGATGTTTATATATACATGTATATACATATGTGTATATACATATACACAATCATATATATACTTTGGTGTTAGTATGATATATATTTTTGCATACATACAAATATATACACATATAATTATAATTGTATGTTATAATTGAATGTGCATGCTTATATGTTCACACATGTAAATATCATTTTATTGATATAATTATGTATGCATAGGTGTATATATATTTTTTGGGAAATAATTAATCTTGATAAACTTAGTGAGTAAGAGAGAGAGAAGAGAGTTAAGAGAGATCTTTAATGATTTTAAGTATATAACATATATTTATATTTACAAATCTTAAATATATGTGATAGTATAAGTGATAGTAAAATATATTAATATGTTTACTCCATCATAGATGGGTGCCCACGAATTGTAGATTGACTTGCGCGGTGGTTAGGTCACGAGGGTAGTGTCCCTTGTGGGGGGTTAGGGGGCAAAACCCCCCGAAAGAAAAATTTTTAATTGTGTATAAATGTCTGGGTGCCTAGCCCAGGTGCATTGGGCGCCAAGGTGGGCACCTTGGGTGCCTTTTGGGTTTCCCAAAAGACGCCATGGCAAGGCACTGGCAGAATAGTGCCTTTATGCGTAGGCGCCTTCTAGGCGGGCACCTTGACAACTATGATTGTGACGAAAGAGTGAAGTGGTGCGAAGAAATCTTGAGGATGAGTTTGGTGAGTTCTCTAATTTGATGCTACTTTTAGAAAAACATAGGTGTGATGGAGACAAAAGTTGATAAGCTCCTTCGGTTGTTGTGCATGAATCTCGCATTTTCTGTGAAATCTGCATTGTGTAAGCTTCCGTGTGGGAGGGGTACTTCCACCTTGGCAGGAAGTTGTGTGGAGGCAATCCACGCCATTCAAGATTAAGATTTTCATGTGAACAATTTGCAGGCATAGACTCCCAATGAGAAGCCGTATACACACTATTTTTTTAGGTTTTCCTACTTGTGTCTTTTGTGAAGTTAACAAGGAAACCTTGGATCACCTCTTCATTAACTGTGGGATGATTAATTTTCTATGAAACGTCCTTTTCAAGAGTTGGAGGTCTCAATGGGCAGAGCTTGTCTGTTTGGTTCATCTGTTGATGGTCTGACTCTCTTTGGTTTCATGGACTTCAGATCATAATGTGTGGAAGCTCACTTTACCGCCGATGTTGTGGTCAATCTGGCGTACGATGAATAGACAGATATTTGACAATTAGTTTGACAACCTGAGTTTGATCCTGCATCTTATGACTTCTTTTGTTAACAACTGGTCATTTGCATCATCTTCACATGGATGAAGATTGTTTCAGGGGGAAATTCATGCTTTTCAAACGTTTTCTTATTTAAAAAAAACTCCTACCACCTTGGTGGGAGTTTTTTTTCCCTGTTTTGCACCCTTACTTTTCTTGTGTCTTTTTGATGTAATGTAACTTCATCTCTTTTCTCGTCTTAATAGAAATCTGGTCTTTATGACCTTACTTCAAAAAAAAAGAAGAATAAGAAGATCTAATTGATGGCTGAGGTCTTGGAGGTGACTAGTTGTTTCAAGATCAATTCCTCCATAAATGTCAGGTTGTAGGTACTAATTTAGATCCGCCAGTAAGAAAAGGACTTGGCCACTCGATGGTCTCTAATTTGTTTATAAGCCTTTGTAGTTGTCTTTTTGCAGATTCAAATATTGGAAGTGAGTGATCAGTAATCCCACTAGCGCTAGCTTTTTTTGTTAATTCTTTGTTTTTTTTTGTTTTTTCAGGCGAAAATCCCAGAAATTGTGAAGTGTTTGGACATTGTCAGTGCATTGCAAACTAAGAAGGGTACTGGTGAGGTACACTTATTTGAGTTGACATTACATTGCCATGACTTGGACAAGCAATGAAGGTTTTCCAATCAAAAATTTTGAAACTGAGCTACATATTCTTACAGCCTGAGGCTTCACTTAGATTTCTTTTTCATTTGAATTGGTATCGTAAGGAAGTACCTTTTAAGCTATCTTTCAGATGAAGAAATGTACAGGACAAAATCATGTGTCTTTCAGGTAATATAGTCAGTCATCTGTCTGCGTTTGATGCCATCACGGGCATCAATGTAGAGCACCATAACTGCTTATTTATTGAATTGTTTGGTTGCCTTTTTTTGTCTTGTTTGAGTATAGTGTTGTTATATGGATGTAAAAGGGTATGACCAGTTTCAGGCGGTATATGACTCCTGAGAGAGTGCATTGTATATGGGCTTCTGGGTTGACACTATCCAGTATGAATTTGTTCTAGGATTGCCTTAATAACCATCAAGCCTCAACTAAGTTCTGTATGTGTTTATATCTATGTAGTATTGCCTTTTGAGTTCCATTCTTTATTGTCAATGAATTCTTCTTTAACTTTTTTGCCAAACTCATCTTGAAATTGGAGGTCCTACTAGGGGTGGCATCAAGCATGAGTTTAGTGGGTGGTTGTTCATCCCCGTGACACCAACAGGTTGGTAATCAGGGTTCAGGACCTTCATGCTTTTCTTGATGGCCTGAGCAAGCTGGATCCGCCAACTTAAGTTAGCATATCCTTGCATATCCGGTCCATGGACCCAATATGGATCACCTTTCCTCTGGTGCTGCCCCTCTGCCGCCTGGACGGGAGTGGCCAATCGATCCGACCAAGTTGAGCCTAATCCTAGTGAAAACCAATGCTGGAATTGAGCTCCACCCTAGGATCAGGATCAGGTCAGCACCTGTTGATCCTGATCCAGATGAGATGGGATTGGACCCTGGTGCCTTCCTTCTCTTGTTGATGTTTGCATTGTATCAGATGTTCATCTTGAAGGTTCTCTTAGTTGCTTGTGATTCTTTGTCTGGTCTGCAGTCCTCACATGTCAGTCTCAGGATTCCTTTTGGAGTAATTGATGCTGAAGTGCACAGAATCCATTTGTATCTTTTTCTTCTGCATTGTTTTCAAGTTAAACAGAAGTATTGACTCATCTGAGAAAATAAGTAAAATGAAAAAAAATACACAAATGATATGGTTACAGTTGGCATTTTTATATATATTTGACAAGTGCAGTTTCTATGCTTGTGATTATCATATTCTTCATCCACGTAATTGATATTTTGTCAAATATTTCACATCCTTATGCAGCCATTGGTTGCTGATTTTGAGGTTTCAGAAGGTATCTATTCACGAGCTCAAATTGCAGATGCTGACTCTGTTTGCCTCTGGTTGGGGGCAAATGTCATGCTAGAATACACTCGTGAAGAGGTCTATCCTGATCTTATGCATGAGTTAGTCAACAAAACCTGTGCTATTCATCTTAGAGAAGGTAAAATTGGTTGCGGTCTTGTCCTCTTGTTGCTTTTCACAGGCAACTGCGCTTCTGCAGAAGAACCATGAAAATGCTAAAGCCAGCTTAGAAGTCCTCATAGCTGATTTACAGTTCTTGAGGGACCAAGAAACAGTTACTCAGGTATGGATTAGCTTCTGGCCTGGAAAAGAATCTTTTTTCTTTAATTCTACTTGGCGACATTTTTTTTCTCATGGGTGCTTTTTGCATTTGCTGTTGACTTTTGACATGTCTTTATTTTTTATTTTTGTTTCTTTTTTTTTGCATTAATGAATTGCAACCTTTTCGTTGCTGATATGAATGTTACTTAATGGCCCGTTTGGTTAGAGTTTCAAATTTGATACTATATCAATATTGATATTGATAATTTTAGAAGTTGGAGTATCAATATTAAAATTGATACAAGTTAACACTTGTATTACATAATGTACTTTGTTTTCACTACCAATTTCAAAATTGTTACTATCAACCAAACACTTCTTAGTGATTATTAGGAATATCAATTTTAAAATTGATAGTGATAGAGGTGTTAAATAGTGTTACCAAACAGGGCCTAAAACTTCAATAATTTGTGATTTTTAAGGAAACATTCATTCATAGAGAAGAAAGGGTACATGGGGAGGACATTCCACCTTGCCCTGGGACAATTGCAAGAAAGTTAAAAGTTAAAACAAGATACCCACCCATCCCAAATTCAAGTCCATTTTAACGTACAACAAGCCAAACCAAAAGCGACATAGATAAGACAAAAAGTAGCCAACAGTGGATGAGGAAAGGAAAGAAGAGTTGTTTCCCCGGCACTTCTCATTCTTAGACACCTTCTTGCTTGCCTTTTTGTATTGCTTGGCTTGAAGGTGGGTCCTAACAGGAGGGGAGTTCTCGGTGCTTGTCATGCATATCAAGTCTTGATGGGGACATTTTTTGATATTTTGTTTTTTTTCTTTTATTTTTGTGTCCATACGAGGACAAGTCTGTAAATAGGGTACTTAGGGGTCTTTTCTTTAATTTTCCCACTCCTTCTTTATAAGGAGGGTCGATGTACAGAGTTCAAGGAGGAATAGAATCAATTTTTTGAAGCTTTTCGGTGGGTTTCTCCCGCGCAGGGGGCTGCGACCCCCGTCTTCTTCCCCTGTCTCTCCCGATCGGCCAGGAGGGCCTTCATCTTCCATCCTCCAAGTCCGGCAGGTAGCCGATCCTACTCTTTCTCCTCATCTTCTGGCCTCCGTGCCATTCCTCCCACTTCCCCTTCTCGGTTCTTCACGCGATTGGAAGACAGTGATGTCCCTCCGGGTCTGCCCTCACAGAAGCTCTCCGATAGCTTCCTTCCACGGCTACGACAGGGCCGGATCCAACTCCTCCAACTCCATTCGCGTGGATACGGCGTAGGAAGAAGAAGAAGGCGGAGAAGGAACGGGAGGGAGGGGAAGGCAGATCCGGCGATCCCCGGATCCGACCTCCCCCTTTCCCTTGTCATCGCAAAGCTTCTTCCGGGCTCTCCCATCCCTGTCGCCAAAGCCCCGATGCCCTCCCGGAATCGCGCAGCCATGCGTCGGTTCCCTCCCCTCTCGCGGTCTCCTTCTTCCCCGAGGCAACCACGAACAGACGAAGGAGAAAAGAGGAAGAAGGAGATGACGGAGCTTCGACCACCATCGCCATCGCCTGCTCCCTCCGCTCTGCCTGCTCCGCCGCCTGCACGCGGCTCCAAGGACGACGACGACGCTGCGACGACCGGGCGAGGACGACGCCGCGGGCGGGCGTGTGGCAGGGTTTTTGTCGCGGCTCGCGAGTTTGCGGGACGGCCGCGATGCCGCCACGGCAGCACCCGGTCGACGTCGAAGAAACGGCCACACGACCACCCGAAAGCCCCGGAGAAGGCGCCACGACCCCCGACGCTCGCGCCCGCGAGCGCGGCCGACCTTGCGGCCGGCGCCGGTTCACCCGGTCGCCGGTTCGGGATCCAGACCGGCGGTTCAGCCGGTTCAACCGGGTTCTAACCCGGTTCACCCCAGTTCAGGCCGGTTCAGCGCCTGAACTTCCCGGTTCAGGCCGGTTCAGACCATCTTGAGCCGGTTTAGACCGGTTCAGCATGGTTCGACCCGGTTCGGGCCTGTTTCGACCGGTTCGAGGCCGGTTTACTTCATTTTGGGCTCGTTTAGGTCCGTTTAACGGCAATTAGCGCCGGTTCGCTTCGTTTTCGTTCGGTTTAGCCTGGTCTAGCCGGTTTGTCCCGCATCAAGTCTTCTTTATCTTCATTATCCATGAAGGCCTTCTTGAGAGTTTGGGGGTTCATCAGGCCTATAGCAGAGCAAGTGAAATGGCGATTCTCAAGGTCTAAAACATCAAAGGATCTCTCATCATTAAGCAAATGGACTAAGGAGGGAGACAAAAGAATCATAGGCAAAGAACCTGAAACTATTCATCTAATGTTAGTACATGGCTATCAAGTGGATTTGGCGTGGTAGTGAGGTTTGTCTGGCGATATATGAGGGTCAATTCAAAACCTGAAACTTTCTTCTTACAGAATTAGAATAAGGCGATCTCTGATAGATCACTGACCACTCTCAGACAGTCGGGCCTCATGTGACACATACCTCTATCACATCATTATGGCATGGGCATGTTGAATAATAATATTGTCTGAGTAAACGTTTCGAGCACTTGGTAGCCAAGTCTAGTAAATTAGATTCACATCATTTTTGTGTTCATCTTTTCTCTACTTTTGAGTGGTCTAAATTTTTTACTTGTTGTCTAAGATCTTCACTGGCTCTTTTTTCTCTCGGCTATTGGTTTTAACTTGGTTTGAATTTGGTTGCATGACAAAGTGAGATGGCTTTTATCATTCATTACCTTCCACTAGCATTACAGCTGAGCAAAATTTATGTACTTTTAGTATCTGCCTACTGGACGTAGGTTTTTTATAGCATTATTGATTTGTGCTGGAGGGATGATAAAATAACAAAAGACTGGAGTTGGATTTTATGACCAGATTTTTTCAGTCATCTGTGATTCTGTTTTAACTCTCTCTGTCTCCTTCTGATGCCTTATTTTTCAGTTTGTTCTTCGTTTTCACATTTGAATAAGGAAAAACAACTTTCATATGATCTGTAAAAAAGCCATCCAATTGAGTTCTTTCATTCAGGATTCATGTGCAGAAAACCATCATCACGTATTTAATTGCTGAAGCCAATTATATGTAACTCTTTTTTAGCTTAGAGGTGGCTTAGGTGACCCAATTTAATGATGGTTGTCGTGGGCAAAGTTCTTTCCAGGAGAGCTGTCACAAGGAATAACAGCAACTAGGAGGCTTGTCCGGATTTTCTTTGCATTCTATGCATGTTTGGCGATGTTGGCTTGTACATACCGAACTTTCGTCTGTATGCTTCCCGTGTTAAATTGAAATGGATACTGGAATTATAGTTTCTTTCCAATCTTTATTGATGTTAGATCAGCAAGGTCACACAAGTCTAACATTCATCCATGATCTTGACCAGGTCACAATTGCTCGAGTGTATAACTGGGATGTACATCAACGTAGAATCAAGCAAGCTGTAAAGGATGCATAAATTCTTCTCTGTCGTATATTTATTTATCCGAATGGTACAACTATTTCACCTTCCTTGTGACGCTAGTGTCTTGTGAACCTAGGTATACATGCATGCCTTGCTGTAGGTTAGAAACTTTCACGCCAAAGCTTGCCCGTTAGATGAGGACCGAGTTTCAGCTTGTGGTTTTGGTTAGTTCTGTCTCTCTTGGTAACCGATCTCTGGTTACTCCGGCACGGTGACTTTCTCATTCATATGACAATTTTTTTTAAAAAAATTTAACAAGTCAACTGTTTGCTCTCTCCGATCATCTTCTCGAATGTGTACACGTTCATGTCCTTGTCGAAGTGAACATCTTATCGATTGACAACTTCCGGTCATATATGCGTCCATGTTACGCAACCTTCAGGCAGCACTCACCTGTGATTTTCCACGGTCGAAGCAGAAGACTCGTTGGATCGCTTTTTATATATTTTTGTCACCGTCTTTTGCATATATTCCTCTCCGATTGCTCCAATGGACAGACGGTGCTTGTAGTTGAAGTTTCCTCATTGTTTAGGGAGAAGCCAATTCTTACCTAATTTTTATCTGTATCTCTTGTTCTTTTCCTATAAAATCTCTCATACATATTGTCTTCCCAGTCCCCGCCTTCGTTCGTCGCTACGGTACCCTCATCTCATCATCGTTCTCCCCCACATCTTGTCTTCCCCTTTCGTTGCTCTCCACAGTCCTTTCATTGTTGGTTGGACATTTTTCCTCACCAAAAGCATATTTCATAAAAATAATTTTATTTCTTCCGAAGGGGTTAATGACAGCATTAACCAGCTTTATAAGCTTTAGAGAGGGTGCCAATATAAAATTGTAAACTGAAATAACCTAGAATGGCGGTCTGTCTCGTATCATATTTTTGCAAGAAACGAGATGTGATTCGAAGTTTGAGAAAGCTCATATATTGTTCTCACGCTCATCCTCTCAAAAAGTAAAAGAAAAAAAAATGTCCTCGCACTACCTCTCATCATAAAGCCGGCGGCAAGCTCCAGCCAACTCGTGGTCATCCTGGCGCGTTAACGCCTTGTTTTGGCAGAAACCAAGGCTTGTTTCCTCTAGCGTTCTGCGTCCGAAGTAGTCGGAAGTTGCAGGAGACGAGCACTCAAATCATACGGAACGGGGAGAATCAGTTCGATGAGGTTTTTCTCTTCTAGTTTTCTTGTTTGAGGTGCGGTCCCCCCTCTTTTGACTTCCTTGAAGTGTGTTACGGGTTGTTATTGTTGAGATAGCATCCGATTTGCCTTAATTTGATCGAACACCTGGAGCGCTGATTTCACCTCCAATCTCCTTTCTGGTAGCAAAAATCTTACCATTCGAAACCTCCGGAGAGTCCAAAAAAAAGCACAACCAGTAGCTTAAAACAGTGATCCGGCACTAACGGTATCATTAAGGAGGTGCTTGATTATCAGATGGTACGAAAACCTGAAACATTAACCGTCTGATTTGAACAATTCAAAGTTGGTAAAAGGCATCAACACCACACACACCGTTTGAATCTTATTCCCGGCCCCGTCTTGACAGCGACGTCCACGGCTACCCTGCATCCTGCAATTCAAGCTCGCCCAAGATGGAACTTTGCGGTGAAGGTTTGATTTTGAAGCGGTCAAGCTGACATATTAATTAATGCTTGCAGTCTGATCATGTTGGACTCCAACTCAGTCAGAATTCGCTCTGGTCGCTCCGCAGTTTTCTCCGCCGATTATTATTATCATTGTTATTTAAGTGTATAATATTAGCCCAGAGAAACCTGAGCAGAAGTCAGACGTGATCAAGCAGATAGAGCGCACTACCGTCCTCCTTTTGACAGCTCGTCGTCTTCATCCCTTGGATGCCTCCCTCGGTCTTTGATTTCTTCGGTTCCTCTTCGCCTTGGACTCCGTCGTCAAAGCGTAGTTGTTGTTGTTCGAACCGATTAGTTCAAGCCTACCAGTCTTGTATGTTACGCACATACGTATAACTTTACAATATATCCTTGTAAATTAATTAATTAATTAATTACACCTAATTAAATGCGCATGGTATTGATATCTATGAGCAGCCAACTTCAAAATCGGGGTGTGTCATGGTATAAATTAATTCGTAGATAATTTTGGTCATCGGACCTTGGTCGTCTCTGAGATTTTAGTATTCGACCACCATCTAATTAACAGCACGACCGTTGTGTCATATTGGGCGCTCTTCGTTTAGGAGAGATAAAGCATGATCTGTCGATTAGTAAAAGGAGATTAATATAACTGCGTGGACAATGGTACGCAGTTTCTTATGTTGGTTGTACCTATTATTTAACTTGGACAGTTTAATTAGTCAGACCGATCGATTAGTATGTATTCGGTGTTTGACTTGCGTGATAAATTGGGTTTTTGAGACAAACATATGTTCTTTTTAAAAAAAAATTGTTAAAAAGGACGATATTTGCAGGACACCATTATAATTTTATATTTTAAGATCTTATTAGATAAAAGGTAATTTCTTACTTGGGACCCCCATTTTCTTAACGAATTCTCTCCAAATGCACGAGATAAAAGTGTATACAAATTTATTATGCAGCCAAACACCTTAGCTCTAAATTTCCATATCCACTCTTTAGAATGTGTAGAATCTCCATTCATATATTTATTGTAATGTATATACATGTCAGAATGAACCCGGTGCTGCTGCTTCATGCAGAAACGTGTTGTTCAGCGAAGAAAATGGCTGACGTGATCTATTTCTGGTCTGGTCTCCTGCATTTTACATACGCCGGCGAACATATATAGACGTGCGGAGACACATGCATACAAACATATATACATATATATATGGAAGCAGTCGCATGCACACAACATGCATGAGCCCATAACACTTCTCACAGTTTTATCATATTTCAATACTCATCTATCTATCTATCTATCTATCTATATATATCTATTTATTCATCCATCTGAATATTCCTAAAGATCTCTGTTCGTTCCAACTAGCACACAACATATATACATATATATTTATATATATATGCATGTATGAGCCTTTTTGATAATCGGACGGTAATCCCTAGAATATTGTTCTTGATATCGGCCGGAATGATTCAACTCCTGGACGTACATCATGTTAGCGCTGGTACATACCAACCAAAGCGATAACACACGAATAGGCGGGTGGATATCCCATTCCGAGACACTTGAACAACCCCTATCCGGCGATCAAGGGGCTGACTCGAATGGGGAGGGGGGGGGTATCCCATCCAAACACTTGACCCCTATCCGACTATCAACCCTAAACCCTAATATACGTACAAGAATGGACAAGGAACACATAAGTTGATATATATATATATAAGCGCTTCAAATTAATTAGACACAAGCAACTGAACTCATTCACACACCTCATTTTTAATATACGTTGCATTCTATAAATATATGAATACATACCACTTATATATGTTTGGTTCAACTGTTCAAGACTAGCTACTCTCTCTCTCTCTCCGATCTTAACAGAAAAGATCCTTACTCATAGAAAGAAGAGGTGGCCCAGACCTCAAGGCAGTCTTCTCCCCCTCCATGCATTTCTTTAACAACCAGAACTTAAATGCTCTCTGTCCTTCATGTTGACCCACTGTTTCATCATCAACCACTCACGTTTGACTTCTCTCCTTCCGGGTGGGGCCCAGCCTGATATTCAAAGGAAGAAACTGCTGCTTTTAGCTTCATCATGGACTTGTGTAGCTTTCAAGATGGCATTTGGAAGGGAGGGGGAACCTTCCTAGCGAGCGCTTCAAAGGGTGCAAATTGTTGAATTGGACAGGTAAACCTTTGTGGGCTCTGATCTGTTGTTGAGAAGGGGTGGGTCCAGTGTGCTTTTTCAGATTGAACAGACCTTGGGTCATCAACATTTCTGCCCCCATCTTACCCTTTTGCTAGCTGAACCAGTCTTCCCCAACAGTTAGCTGTGTCAAATCAGTAGTCACCCTAGCTAATTATCTGGCTTGAGAACATATATCTATATAGAAGAAAATACCCAATTAAGGAGAGAAAGCGAGGATTTACAGTAATTCTGAATTCCAGTCACAGGTCTTGAACGATAATCTTCCCACAGAATCTTTTCTAAGCTCCATTGTGCATGCAATTGCTATTTAAATTGCTAGCTACCGATGACTCTATCTATCAACATGCAAATGGGACCAGGAGCACACTCTTGAGGAGAATCTTGACAAGAGCTTGAGCCCCATTAATTATCCAATGTTTATGAAAAAGACATGCAGAACTTTCTGACTGGTCCTTGACATCTTAAACGGATTAGAGACCTGAGCCCCCATAGATGACCAATAGCAGTGTCGAATGTAATAGAATTGAAGTTCTCCCTTAACGGATAAAGGTCTCGATTTCAGTTTGGATCGGTACTACCTAACGTCCTGCTTAGAGGATATGCAGCAAGACTATTTTAGAGCACTACTATGTGGTGGATGACAGCCTACGAAAAAGCTGGACTATGACTCTTACATTGTCTCCTTGTGAAAACTAATGGTAAAGAAAACGATAATGAAACCTAAGGATTTGATGTCCTGAAATACCGTTAAGGTAGTGACTCACCTACATTATCTCTAAGATCTCCCTCCCTCTCTCTCTCTATAGGATTGGGATACCATTCACTTCTTTCTTTCCTCCTCTAGGTGTCATGCATCCTCTAAGCCTGGTTGTTTGTGGTCCTCCATGGCCTCAGTTCTATACATAGAGATAGGGGGCACCTATCACATATAAGGAAGAAGGCAGCCTAGCTAGACAAGAGCTAGCTCTTTTCTTGTTTGACAGGACAATGGCATAAGCATAAAGCCCAAATAATGTGATCTGGTCAAGTGAATTCAAGAAACATCGTCCATATAGTGATTAAATGATGATTATCAAAGAGTGAAAGGATAAAATAGAGTAAAAATGGTAGGATGATCAGACAGTGAAAGATGGAAGTGAAAGAGTCCACAACCAGGTTAAGGGAGATCTAGGTGTGGTGTAGCCAGCACCTACCCTCTGGTGGGACCAGCAAGCTGTGCCATGGTCCCTCTCATATGAGTCAGACTTCCAGCTAGCTAGCCAGTGTGGGCAGTGCTCAACAACAAGCTCGGAGCATGAGCCTGATAGAGACAATATGCTTGAAGAAATAAGAGATAATGTTGTTTCAGTGTGTAATCTCTCGTGATATTCCGCTATATTTTCCTTCGAATCCTTTTACTTCATATTTGTTTGAAGGCATTTGTGTGTGATTAAGAGAGTTGACCATCTCGTTGGCACAACAAAGTGATGAGTAATTAATCTCATAAAATCTCCCGTTTAGCATCCGTTAGGATGGTCGGATTCGGTAACATTAATATTATCTGTTTTCGATTCCGATAGAGGTTAGAACGCACCTTAGCCAAGTCAGAACGATGCCATTCTGATTTCCACAAACTTATACGATGTAAGAAGTACTTTGAATCCATATATTAATTATCTGAATGGAATCGAGAGATACCGTTTAGCTAGGTCCATGACCTCCTTGTTACCCAGCTGGGCGATGAAAGGATAATTCTATTGGAATAATTGATCTCTGGACCGGTAAGTTCAGTCTAATTTACTTTAATTTGTTATATCTATCATTTTAATTATTTATAATATAATTATTTTGTGTAGCCTTAAATACATCCACACTCAACTAATATTTCAGTGTCAATTAATACTTAACAATCATTAACATATCTCTTATTCGAAAGTGAATAACCTCAGTTCTCCAAGACGGAGAGAACTTTCCACGGTCGTGAATGGGGGCTGCCATGAGCCCTCTGGCAGCGTACGTAGTAACGGCGCAGTTATATATGTTACGGAGAGATATATTATGTTACCAAATGATGTACATGTTTATTAAATGATATTTATAGTTACTAATCTCGTATTTTTTAAATTATTGACTTTCTAGTAATGTTTTACTCAGAGGTTGTAACTACGGCCGTAAAGAGAGTGTGGATACAGAGCGGATATGATGTTTTCGTATCCACTCCGTTTAGTTATTCGGATAATTCGTATCCGGTTCGAATCGAATGCGAATACGGATCAGATATTATAAGTCAAATAATTTTCGGAGTAAATACAGATAATATCCACCTCGGAATGTTAATTAAATATTTATTAATATACAAATACATAGAAATAGAAGTATAAAATATAAAATTTATCATATATTTATTAATATTGGCTTAGTATATTAATATATGATAAATAATATTTAATCATAATTATAAATATAATAATTTTAAATATATAATTATATATATTATTAAAAATAAATTCCGAACAAATTTTAATGGAACGGAGCAAATATTTTTGTGTCTATTTCGATTAACATTCGAATAATATTCGTGATAAATATTTAAAATCGAATATTATCCACGTAAACTAGTCGAAACATTGGAAGAAGGTAGGCGGCGGACGGCGTTAAGAGATATTCGTACATGTTTGGGGGCACGTGCCATCTTGGGCGGTAAGCGACGGCCTGAGAAACGGCCTCGCACGTGATATCCGGGGCGTCTCCTCGGCCAGACGCACGTGGCGAGGGCCGGTGGTCAACGTTGATCCGGTCGGCACCGGCACCGTCCGTCGTGCTGTTCCGAGGCGCGGGACGTCGAGCGAGCCGCTGTTTTCCCACGCAACGACGTCCAAACATATCCATAAACACGTGGGCACCTGTTACTCTCGTATTTGCTTCCGTATCCTCGAAATAGTTCTAGTGACTTCGCATCCCGAGGGGTAAGTATGGAATCGGTTTGACCAACATCTTTATTTTATATTTAAATATTATGTGACTATTAAAATGGGTAAGTTACGAGAATGCGGTAGGCCAGAATCGCCCCCATTTTACAAAATAAAGAAAATGCGGCCCACGTATATATGTTTCTTTTCTCACCTACACTCTAGGAACAGCCGAACAGGTTATTAACGACTGTTCCGTAGGACTGTCGTTAATATGAAAGAGCAACATTTATGGGGTGTTTGGTTGCACGATAATTTTTTGTACACTTTCATGATAAAAAATTGTATTAAAATAAAAAGTAAACCAACTCATGACATAAAATTATCATGTTTGGAGGGATGTGATTACAAAAAAGAGTAACTACCACACATGACCAAACAAAGTGGGGGACCACAAGAAAAAAGAAAGAGGTGAGATACTCTCTTTTTTGTTTAAGAAGAAAATCACTTTCTAAACATAAAATTATCATGGTTGTCAAACACCTCTTTTAACAAGTTTTCTTATAATTTTTAAAAATTAAAATAAAAACCTCAATTATCATACAACCAAACACCCCATAATTATAAGTTGTCGCAAATTTATTACAAATAAATTCATCGTCAATATTAATGACGACGGTTAAGTTGAAGTCATCACGATAAAAATTATTTGCGACAACAGTAAACTGTCTCAAATAAATTAATAACAACGATTTACAACTGTCACCAACATTTTATTAGCGAAAGTTGTAAATTGTCGTAAAAAAATTGAAAAAAATAAATTATTGGTGACGACTAGTTAAGCCGCCGCTGATATGTCTCCAAAGTAACTTTCTGCACTGCCGAGCAAATAGTCGGGTGCAAAAACTAGTTTGACGATGGTTTAAGTCATCACCACTATTTTTGTTAGCTGTTGTTGATAAAAATTTTATCGACGATGACTTAATGATGTCTTCTACAACACCGGGCAGATAATCGGGGATGCAAAAATTGGTTTGATGACGACTTCAAGCCATCGTCACTATTTTTTAGCCATCGGTAAAATAGTTATTGGCGACGGTTGACACGAGCCGTCGCCAATCATTTGTAATTTAAAAATATATATACGTACCGTGCACAAATTAAAAATTCACGTAATAACACATCCAAGTATAAATCTACAATCTCAAACCGTACTACATCGATATATAATACATTGTTTACCTCACGCGATTCAAGTCATTGGTAAAATACAATCTCAAGTGGTCGGAAAAACAGTACGTACACATTTTTTTTAATGATGCGATAAATAAATTAAATTGGAATATCTATTTTGCTGAAGTGGGAGAGAGATCTTGACTCTTATGGGTGTTTGGTTGCACGATAATTTGAGTTTTTATTATAATTGTATTTTTTAAAAAAATAAATCTTATTAAAAGAGGTGTTCGACAGCTATGATGATTTAATATTTTTAAAAGTGATTTTCTTCTTAGACAAACAAGAAAATTTCACCTATTTTTTATCTTATGATCTTCCACTTTGTTTTATCATATATGACAATTACTCCTTTTTATCACGTCTCTGTAAATATGATGATTTTTTACCATTAGTTAATTTATATTTTATTTTAATATCATTTTTTATCAAGAAAATGTAAAAAAATTATGATGCACCAAACACCTCATTCGACTTGGGTTAGTTCTCACGTGATAGTATCTAAATAATCTCATAGGGCGTTTGATTGCATTAATCTTTTTAGGGAAAATTGATTTCCGGTCCATTTTGAAAAGTCAATATAATTATTAGTCCGTTGACCCAATATGTATTACGATTAGTCCGGTCCGTTTCAATTTTTAAAACTTCCCATCCATTTTCGTCACACGCCGTAACTTGCCGTTCGCTTTTTTTTTTGGTTCCCATTATGCCCTCAACTTACCCTAACGCGATTGATACATCCTCTGGTGCCGCCGGCGGACTTGGGGGCTTACCCTAGCGCCATTGCAAAATCGGGTCCGCTTCTGCTGCCGTCGGAGGACTTTCGGAAGGGAGCGCTTCCACAGGGGCTGTCGCGGTTGAGCATTTGCAGCTGCGGAGGAGCTACCGTCGCGGAGGACCTGCAAAGGAGGAGCAGTCGGCCGGAGGAGCTTCAGCATCTGCTGCCGTAGAGGAGGTGCGAAGGAGGCCGCGCTCAAGCCCTAAGCCTAAAATCGCCATCGTCCGGTAACATTCTCCATATTCTTCGGTCATTTTCATCAGTTTCACGCACATAGTCCTCCGACGCCCTGTCATCTATGTTTCGGTCATGTTGCGGTCACCAGCAGTGGGCAAGGGGCCGCATAGGTGCCGACGAGTGGGGGTGCGGTTGTGGCGTTCGCCTATGGGTGGGGGGTGCGGGGAGGTGCCGGCGGTGGGCGGGGGACCGCGGAGGTGTCGGCGGGCTGGGGATGCGGATGGCGGCGTTCGCCCATGGGTGGGGGTGCGGAGGTGCCGGCGGTGGGGGTGCGGACGGCGGTGTTCAACTGGCGGGCGGGGGGTGCGGAGCAGCGACGGGCGGGGGGTGCAGATGGCGATGTTCGCTGGCATGGTGTGGGGGGTGCAGATGGCGACGTTCCCTTTCAGTGAGGGTAGTTACAAGGCTTTCGAACATGTTCCCAAACAGACCCAAAGAGACGATATAGCTTCTTTGGCCGAAATTTGGGTAGTTAGAATTCTTGCTTGCCAATCGGACAAATTTTTTCAAGTAACCTACTTGTTGATTTTTTTAACCATAGCGAAAGTTATGGATTGTTTGTCTATTGTGTTTAATTACACTGGAGAGGGGCATCTTGTTGAATTTAGACATGATATGGCTATGGAAGAAATATTACATATAATCTCGGAAAGATGGAATCTAAATATTGGAGATGTCCACTTAAAGTATGTTCTTCCCGAACAAGAATCAGTGTCAATTCGTATTCTGAATGATGAGGACCTAAAGAATGCAATTCGAACATATGTATCTCTTGGCAAGAGAATCTTGAATATAGATGTTTCACTCCCTGCTCCGCAGGGAACAGTTTGTCAAAGGTAATTGTTGATTGTAGATGTAATTCATATATACAATACTTATCAGCATCATTTCATATATTAACATAATGCTTCTCATTACACAGATATCCAAGTGAATCAAGTGTTGAACAGTCTAACATTATCTCTGGAAGGAAAAGTGACCTTTGGAATGATGTAATTCATTCTAAAGGTCAAATCTTTTCAAATGTTGAGCATTTAAGACAAGAATTGGTGAAATATGCCATTGCAAGGGGATTTGACTACAATTATTTGAGAAATGAACTCACCCGACTTACTGTAAGATGTAGGATTAGTCAATGCCCTTGGTATTTACATGCTCTTAGGGTTGGTGGAGGTCCATCATTTGTAATCAAAGATTTACATAATGATCATACGTGTGGAGGAGGACTTAGTACACAAAAGCACCCTAGAGCATCAAAGAAATTTGTTAGCTCTCTAATTATGGATAAGGTTGTGGATACTCCATTATATCGTCCAAAGGTGGATATCAAGAGAGACATTTTTAGAGACTACGGACTTGACTTACCTTACCATCAAGCATGGCTAGGTAAGGAAGTTGCTAGTAGACATGTCTTGGGCGATGAACGTTGCTCTTTTGACTCCTTACGTTGGTATCATGATGCAATTCTTGAATCTAACTACAGGGAGTGTTGTAGATCTACAAGTGACCGATGAAGGCCGTTTTAAGCGATTCTTTGTATGTTTTCATGCATGTCAAGTGGGTTTTTGAGGTGGTTGTAGACCCATCTTGTTCCTTGATGGTACTTTCTTGAAAGACAAATACAAGGGCATTCTTCTAGGTGCAACCGCTTTGAATGGAGAAAATGAGCTTTTTCCCGTAGCATACGCGGCATGTGATATTGAAAATGAAGATGACGGCGGTGGTTTCTAACTTGTTTGAGAAAGGCTATACGGCCTACCCGCAGAAGTACCATCATATGGGATAGATGTAAAGGATTAATTGAGGCTGTACCAGATATTTTCCAGAGAGTTATAATGCTTATTGTTTACGCCACTTGAAAGCAAATTTCGCAAAGTATCTTGTGGGAAAATTCAAAGGTTCTGCAAAAACTCAGTTGCTATCTTTATTTGATAAAGCTGCATATGCTTATACTATGGAAACTCATGAAGAAAGCATGCAGGCAATAGCTGATATCTCACAAGAAGCAGTTGCATGGGCAAGAGATAGTAATCCCAACTTTTGGGCTAATGCATATTTTGCAGGTGACAGATTTGGAGAAATGTATTCTAATCCTGCTGAATCATTCAATGCTTGGGTTCTGGAAGAACGTCATCTTCCAATCTTTCATATGATAGATCGTATACGAATCAAGATGATGAACATGAGTTCTAAAAGGAGAGAAGAGAGCACATTGTGGCAAACATTTCTTTGTCCATCTATTGACATAAAGATGAAAAAGTTGATGGATAAATCTCGAGGTTATACAGTAAATGTTTCTAATGGTGTCATCTTCGAGGTCATGTCAAGACCATCACATGTTGTTAATTTTCAGGACAAAACATGTACATGTAGAGAATGGCAAATTTTACAGTTACCATGTAAACATGTTGCTGCAGTAATTCACAAAATAGGTGGAAATATAGAACATTATTGTTCTTTTTACTATACAACACAAGTATACAGAAAAATGTTATGATGTGTCAATTGCACCAATATCTAATTTGAATAAACCTGCTACTGATTATGAGAACATTGAAGTCAGACCTCCAGTAACTAAAAAAAGGTCTGGAAGAAGTAAGAAGAAAAGAATTCCTTCACAGAGAGAGTTAGAAATAGACCGAGTTGTTTACTCATGTTCTACGTGCAAGCAACCTGGGCATAATCGCAAGTCTTGTAGGAATCCTATATCAGAATAGGTATGCATTTTCTCATTTCTTCTTGATACATACAATTATAGACTTACTAGTAGTTTCTAATGGAGTTCTATGTCACTTGTTGTTCATTATAGATATGAGGTGGATCTCCCATTAGAAGGCTGAGGTGTATTTTTGGACATGGCTTCGTGCAACAAGAGTTAGTCAAGGCGAGAGGAATCCGGGAAGGATGTTTTACACGTGTAAGGTAACATTTGTATATTTCCATTTTCTAATGCAATACCTATCATAATGTTGTTTATCTGTATGATAAGGTCACTAGGCACATCAGACACAAAAACACCTTATGCAGACTAAATGGCCAGCTTGACATAAACACCTTATGCAGACTAAATTTATCTGATTATGTTCATGATTAAAAGATTAAACATAACATTTGTATGTTCATGATTAAAAGATAAAACATGATCTCTTAAACATTGTATGTTCATGATATACATTATTGTTCACAACATGATCTCGGTGAACCGAGTAACCTGCGCGGGTTAGTGTATCTCTCAAGCATCCACACATGTTTACGCCCATTTTTTATTCAAATAAGTATATTTTACGTTGGCCATGTATATTTAAGTTGGCCATGTATATTTTACGGATCCCATTCTTTTATTGGATCTTTAAGTTGGCCATGTATATTTTACGTTGTCCAAGGTACTCTCACATGTAGATGACACGATATCTTGAATTATACATTTCCATTTTCAAATTGATTTCTTTCTAACCATGTATTGTTTCTAATTAAACATGTTTATTAAACAGGTTGATGGATGTAACTTTTTTATGTGGTGTGATCATCTCGCTAATTTTTGTGGAATCTTCTTCATCAACTTGTCTATGACAAATTAGAGCGCATCCGTCAACTTGAAAGGCGTGTAGAAGAACTGGAGAAGCGAGAGAAGGGGTTGAGATATAAACTGAAAGTCATTGGTAAAAAATTATTGAAATTATCGGATGAAGACGATGAAGAAGTTAATAGTTGTTCTGAAGATGTTTTGAGTGTGTCTTTAGGATGATGATTTAACTGTTTAACGGTTGGAAGTGTACTAATTCGACTTATGAACCACTTTTATTTCGGTGTTGCTAGTTGTTTCTAATTAGCTACTGTATTCAGGAATATACTATTTTTAGTTATTTTCTTTTAGCTACTGTTTTGGGATTTTGTTTAACGGTTGAATGTGAACCACTGTTTATGTCTCTTGGCCTACTGTGTTTGGGATCTTCTTTTAGATGTTTGCTTTATTTCTTTAATGTGGGCTTATTTATGCTGTTAGCGTTGTCATCTTCTTTGGTCACTGTACATTCAGCAATCACCGTACAGCCTTCAATATTTTCTGATGCATTGGGCAGTATTTTATCAACTTTGTTGTCAGTTTTATCATTATTTTCAGTAAACAACAGCTCTATGTGTTGTGGATCAGTATCACCGAGACCTTTCTCCTCAATTTGCAATCCAGCAGTCCTTTCAAAAACATGTCTAATAACATTCTTGCAATGTGTTCGGTAAATAATATTGTAAATTTTAGAGAACGTTTCCAAATTAGGTGTCCATTATTTTCAATCTCGTGGTGCACATCGCATCGGCGACTCTACGTTTGGAACAATGCAGGTGACATTGATCCACGTAGGTGACATGCAGGCTCATTTGGAAGAAACGTCTTCTGGAAGGGCCCGTAGAGTTTCACCTGATAAATTAAACATATATATAAATATACAGGAAGTAGAGTGTTCACGCATAAGAATGCTACGGGGGCAAGGAAGTCTTTTTATTACAAAGATAACTCTCCTCTAACGGTTTGTGTTCAAATTGGAGCGGATGTTTTACAATTTTTAAAAATTGGATTGGACATTAAACAGCTTCAACAATCGGACTAGGTGTTAAAGTGCAATGTCTCTAACGGACCGGAAGTGAATTTCCTCATCTTTTTATGTTTTGTACGTGATAATGGGTTGTTGAAATTTTTATACATTTCCTTGACAAAAAATTGTTACTAAAATAAAATTCAAAGATAGTGTTTGGTTTGATGTGACAACAAAGTGAGAACTATATATAAGTATACTAGGTGGATGACTATAAAAGAAAAAAAAAGGAAAGTCTCATCTCTTTGTTGTTCAAGACAGAATGTTTATAAATAAATATATATTTTTGTAACGATGGTCAAAGACATTTTTTTAAAAAAATATGTTTACAATACATATCTTTTTAAAAGTACTCAACTTGGTCAGACATCCAAACTCGAATAAGTTATTAAATTATAGCGAGATCTTTCAACAAAAACAGTAAAGACTGTGTATGACTAAAAGTAACGAGAAGGGCCACAACAGGGAAAAGAAGTAGGTCTCGTATCTTTTCATAAGAAAATCCGTTGTTTACAAGGACGCCCTTTTGGGGGGTATTTCTCAAGATTATGCAATTCTGAAAAGTTCGTGTACGAACTGCAAATTTCAAAAGAGACGACGACCGGGGAGCTAAAAGCAGTCCGCCGTCACATGCACTCACGCGCGACGTGAAACGCGTTCCGCCGTTCCCCGCCGGCTGCCGCCTTAACCTCCTTCCCCGTTCACACGGGTAAACCTTCTTCGCGTATGAAACCGTTGACCATCGGTATCCGTCGCGGGGACACAAGTCGCATCACCGGCTTGCCGTACGGTGCGACCGGGTGCTGCAGGTGGCCGCCGCGACACCGCCTACCTCTCTCACCACGCGGTTATACAATACGGACGGTGGCACCGTCCCCGTCGTCCCTGCTGCTATCCACTGCCCGCCACCACTCCACGAAACCCTAGCCTCCTCCTCCTCCTCCTCACTGCTGTCACTACCCGGAGGCGGAAAGGACGCGACAGGGGGGGACGGGGAGGGGGAGAATAGATCGGGTTCCGCGGGGTGCCGAGATGATCACGAAGGCGGCCGCGGTTGGGGCGGAGGCGGAGATGGAGAGCCCGTCGGGAGCGTTCCTGTCGCCGGCGGCGTTCGCCAACCAGATGGTCGACGGCGGGTCCTTCTTCGACCACGTCTTCAAGAACGACTCGTTCGGGGGATTCCTGGACCTGCTCGGCCTGCCGGAACACTCTCCGCTCCTGTTCGACCTGCCCTCGCCGCCCAAGCCGCCGGCCGCGGCGCCGCCGCCGACCTCCGCTTTCTTGGCACAGCCAAACTCACCCTCTCTGTCGTCGTCGTCCGCGGAGGCTGCCAACGATCCGCCCAAATCTACAGTCACCATGGAGGCCGGTGGACTGGAAGACGAGCACGAGCAACAGGATGAAAAGCCAAAGCAGATGTGAGCACACACTCATCTTCTTGATTCTTCTTAATTCCCTCGTATATCGACGAAATTTTCAGTAGATTTAGGAATCGATTACTTGGCTCAGAATTCGATGATATTGAAAAATATCTGCGCTTTTCTTGCTTCTTCTTCTTCTTCTTCTCAGATCCGGTAAGAAGAAGAAGGGACAGAAGCGGCAGCGGGAGCCGAGGTTCGCGTTCATGACGAAGAGCGAGGTCGACCACCTCGACGACGGATACCGCTGGCGCAAGTACGGCCAGAAGCCCGTCAAAGACAGCCCTTTTCCCAGGTACTGGATCAGAAACCCCGACGCCGGCCGGCCGGCCCTTCTTCCGCCGGAGAGATGGACGAAAGCATATAGAAGGTGATCACCGAGATCCAATCAACGCCGTGATCACTATCTTCTGTTTTGCAGGAGCTACTACCGTTGCACCGCCCCCAAGTGCGGGGTGAAGAAGCGGGTGGAGCGGTCCCCGGCGGACCCGGCGGTGGTGGTGACCACCTACGAGGGCCAGCACATCCATCTCTGCCCGGTTGGTCCCCGCGGTACTGCCACCGGCGGCGGCGGCGGCGGCGGCTTCGTGGGACAGCACTACTACAGAATCTCCCCTAGCCATGTCCTTGGCGGAATCAATGGAGAGCCTCCGCATAAGATCCATGGCGACCTCTTCCGCTTCACCTCCTCCTCGCAGCAGCAGCAGCAGCAGCTGGGAACTCAGCATCTACCCTTCTTCAACAGCGGCATGCCACCGCCGCCGCAGCTGCCAGATCTCAGGTCCGCTCCGTCGTCCGTCGGGGGTATCGGGGGCGGCTACTACGACGAGCGTTACTGGAGCGGCATTCACACTGCTCCGGACTGCGGCGATCTGGTGATCAGGGACGGCGATCTTTTACAAGACTTGGTCTTGCTGCAGGCTGTGAGCGATTGATGATCATCAAGGGTCGGAACACACAGTCGGGAGAGAAATCGTTGAGATCTTGGTATGTCCTCCCCCGTTTTCTTACTAATTTCACCTGAGATCTTCTCGGATCCCCTCTCGGGCACTTAGGTTGCCTTCTGGGTGTGAATAATTTGCGACTTTTCCTTTCTTTTTTGTACTGATATATATGAACGAATAGTGCCTTCATTCCCTTACATATATATTTATACTTATATAGAGGGCTCCCTCTTCTTCCCTTTCCCTAATCTGCATGCATGGGATTTAAGCTGCAGACTGTGATTTCATGTCAGTTTTGCTGGTAAGTCTGTGTGGATCCCGCTCTTGAAACAGTGTAATCACACTCTTCTCAGAGAGCTGAACTTGAAGAACTCTGATGTTCGTTATTTGGGAGAGAGCTTCCCGAAACTTGAGAGCATGCTATGAGCATATATAGTGGGATCAATCGCCACATACACACAAGAACAAACATATATATATATATATATGGTTTTCGGAGCAATATTGTGCCCTCCTCCTCCGTCGATAGGGTAGAATTCCCGAGAAAGAAATCAGTCTAGAAATTAAACGAAGTTTTACATCGAGGAGAAGACATGTTACACTTCTCTCATTTTCCAAACTCTTTCCCTAACCCCTTTTTTTCTCTCATGCGTTCATACTAATCACAAGTTGTTCATAGGACTGAACCAACAAATTCTCGATCCTCTGGAAATTCTTGTAAACTTGGGGTCTTTGTTAATTCGTATCTTATAAATAGATAGTGCCAATTCTAGTGTGTTAATAATGTATCTGATGTTGATATTAGAAGTAATTTATTATCAGCTTTACTATTGTAACCGAAACATGCCCTATTATTGGGCACAACAGTTTGGGCTTGTTTGTTTGGTTGTCCCATTTTGGAACATTTTCAATTATTTACGTTAATATAAAACATTGTATTTGGAAATAAAAACTATGTTCTAGTTTTAGATTACAAGAGGAGGGGAGTGGAAGTCAAAAGACTCAAAACAAAGGCATGGTACTTGCTAAATATCTCAACAAACCATGTGATACCCTACTTTGCCTGACATGTCGTTAATTTTTCAGTTTTAACCAAACAAAAACTCTTGTTTTTAAGTTCAAAAAGGAGCTTATTTTTTAATAAGCGATTTTGAAACAAGAGAATCATGATCAAACAAACAAGCCCTTTGAAGATGAAGCCAGTGCATATGTGGGTATTGACTCGATGCTTTCTCTATCCCTTTCTTATCCTGAAAAATAATTCTTTGAATCAACAGCCATCTTTCTTTGAACCTATAAGCCTTCCATATCCCCTTTTTGACACAATACTACTCTCACCGGTGCCTGCTTCCTTACATTCTTTTGATTATATTATGCCTCGTATTACTTCCAGTTTATTTTTGGTCGGAAGGACAATTACAAGCTCTTACTTGAATTTTAAAATTTATAGCCTGAGCTGGGATTCACTTTGATGAAGGAGTTGAATCTCCGAAGGTTTCTTACACAAATCTAGATCAGTTATATATTCGGAATACCTTTGAGATTTTCAAGAAATTAAAAAGTGATCAAGGTAACATTTGTTTTAACTTAATCTGAAATTGTAAACTCTTAATTTCAGGTCTAATCTTTTATTTTGTGGTAAAAAAATAATTCGGTCGATCGATACATTTATCAGTTAATCAGCTTAGTTTACTTAAAATCATAATATTTATAAATATGTTATACAATTATATCCTTAATAAGAGGAATATGTCTGAAAAACCAAAATCTAAAACATATCTACATTTGAATTTTGACAGCTTCGTTATGGCAAAATAGATAAAGTTGATAAGAACATGATTTAGGTTGTTTTCCTAGCATTCTGAACACCCTGACCTCTCTAACAAAATTAATCAGGGGGTTAAATGTATGTTCAATGCAATAGAATCACACCTATATTGCTATTTAAATCCGTGAATCTAATAAAATGATGCCTTGTTAAAAAAATAACCTGTAGAAATATCTCATTTAATCATAGAATTTAATCAAATCACTCTTTCTTGGCTCGAGAAAGAGTTGCTTGAGCACGGTCGGCCTCACGAGAGAGAGAAAGAGTGTCTCGGTGGTGGCAGCAAGCAACATATATAAATGGCTTGCTCGATTGGCGGTGGCCGCTGGGAGAGGATTTTGTGAGAGAGGGAGAGGACAGAGAGAAAAAAAAGAAGTGAAAAAGAAAAAGGATACATGTTTTAGATATCCGAAAACATATAGATGATAGCTCTACAGCCATTAATTACCATTTCATTTAACTATTGGACGGTTGATTTATGGTCACTAACGAGCTTAAGTTATTGCTAGTAAAATATATTGGTGATGACTTGTGAAAATTGTCACGAATGAACTAATGTTTCCTCAAAAGAACCCCTCTTGGTCTTTCTTCTTATATGTGTTAGTAGCTTCTGCCATCACTAATATGACGTCTAGCGATGGTTGAAATAAGCCATCGCCCATGTTTGTACAATTGCGACGGCTTCTCTTCGGTCACCAATACTGCATTTTACTAGAGACGTACGGCTTTCTGAAGCCATTGTGTCGTTGACATCTAATGTTGAACGGGTGACTTCTAGTCAATGACTACCGTTTAGTCATCATTAATAAAATACATTTCAACTATTTATAAGCTAAACTTTCCTTCGAAATCCTTCCTCTCCGGACTTTTTTTTTTCTGCTTATGCAATGGCCTTCGCAGTTGCTAAGAACATGATGTCCGGCAACAGCTGAAATGAAGCTGTTGCTTTGTGTTTGTACAGTTGAGATGGTTTCTCTTTGGCTGTTGCTTGCGGGCTTATTAATTAAGGACGATTTTTCGAAACCGTCGCCATTAATCTGCACCTCGCCATTATACTCTATCGTGTCTTGTAGTACTGTACGATATCAGCCATATATAGACACACGACGAGGTAATTTCTCTGTTACATGCATAATATCAGATCGGTAATTTCTCTCCGACGCTCTCAGGTAATTAATTAGGTGATCAATTTCATTGATCTCGATACTTGCAAACTCTACGTGAAAATATTAGAAGAAAATCTCTCTAACGGTACCTAGCTAGCTATATATCTGAGATATTGATACAACTCATATACATACCACAATATTGGAGCAGCTTGAATCACTACAGGAAATTGGGTCATTGGCGACGGCTCTTTAAAGTCGTCGCTAATACTGTTAAAAGCGACGGCTAAATTAACGTCGTCGCTAATAATTGGTAAATAGCGACGGCTAAATATAGCCGTCCCAAATTCTTGGTATTGCGACGGTCGAAGCCGTCGCAATACCCAGAAAACGGCCCGTGCGGGTTTTTTCCACGGAAAAGTGGCGACGGCTTCATACGCCGTCGCTAATAATATTAGTGGCGACGGCTTAGCGCGTCGCAATACCCGAAGAACGACCCGTCCGGGTTTTTTTCCCTCGAAAAGTGGCGACGGCTTCATACGCCGTCGCTAATATGTTATTGGCGACGGCTTAGCCGTCGCCACTAATTCACGGTGACCGTTGAACGGTCGACTTTTGTTAGCGACGGCGGTAGCCGTCGCTCTGCTATATCTGTTATTGGCGGCGCTAGCCGTCGCCAATAAGTTTGGCTTAAAAACCCTCGACGCCCTCCTTTCTTCCCCCGCTCGCTCTCTCTCTCTCTCTCTCGCGCACGCTACGCCGCCGCCGCCGCCGCCGGTCACCGCCGCCGCCGATCGCCGCCGCCGCCCGGTCTCGCCGTGTCCCCGCCGCCGTCGTCGTCGCCGCCGGCATTCTGCACTCTCGTCGCCGCCTCGTGAGGGGAGAGCTACGAGAGAAGCCTCCGTGGGTGTCGCCGGCTCCGCCCCGCCGCCGCCGCCGCAGCCTCCTTTGTGCCGGATTTAAACCCTACTTAGGGTTAATCGAACCTCCTTTGAGGTATACATCTTCAAACGAATTTTTGTTTAATTTTTTTCCTATACATCACAAAGCAATATATATGCAATAGATATGTGCCAAACATCGATCCTAAAAAATTAATAGGTTAGGACTTACTCAAACCAAATATGTAGCACCTTGATCACTTTAATTATTTAGGAGATAGAACAAAAGTAGATATGTGCATAGAGTTTCAATTAGATTATCACTAAGTTTAATACCGATTTTGCTAAAAAGTTAGATATTAAAGGAAAACTAAGAGATTTTTTTATGGGCTTAATGTGAAAATATAAACTTTTAGTTGTCACTTAATTTAACTTAATGCAATATCCTTAGAACTTAATTTTTTAAATGATTACATTAAATGACCTAAATGACCTAAATGACCTAAATGACCTAAAATGAATTAATTTTTTTCTTAGATATTTACATTACATGACATAAATGACATTAAATGACACTAAATGACCTAAATGACATTAAATGACCTAAATGACCTAAAATGACTTAATTTTTTTCTTAGTTTTCATGTCTAACTCTTCGTTTGTGATAAAAATATTTAATTGGTATGTATAAACATTTATTGTCCAACAACAAGTCTAATTTTGATCATTTTATCTCTTTTTCGAAACTTCAATCGAGATATACACTTGAGAGTTTCTTCTTTCGGTGGAGGTTCGGTTATATATTGAATTATTTATTAAATTAACATTTCTTCATTGTATTTCAATCTTTTAACAAATTAAGATGAGTAACTTAGACAAATCATGGATGCATATTCCTAATAGATTAGATTCTAGATATATTGAAGGGATCGAAGAATTTTTTAAACTATTCTTTTAATGATTCTAGAATACAATTTAGACATGGACAATATAACGATCTAATACAGTGTCCTTGTAAAAAATGTTGTAATACATTTATTTTTAAAAAAAATGTTGTCAAAGAATACCTAATATGCAATGGTATATGGTTAAATTATCAAAAATGGATATGCCATGGTGAAATTGAAGTCAATATGATAAATGAGGACATTTCAATTTTAAATGAACCACAAGATAATTATGTAGATGATGAGGTAATGGAAATGTTACAAGATATTCAAAATAACGAATCTTCTATTCGACATAATGAGGAAGAACACAATGAAGATAATTTTCAATATTCTAAATTATTAAAAGATTACGAAACACCTACATATGAAGGTGTTAAAAATGTATCTAAATTAAAATTTATATTAAAGTTGATTCCAACTTAAGTCCATTAATGGTCTCACTAGAAAATGTATGGATATGATATTATCTTTATTTAAGGAAGTCTTACCTAATGGGGCATGTGTTCCCGATAATTGGTATGAGCTTAAGAAATTAGTTAAGGAATTGGGACTTACTTATGAGAAAATTCATGCATGTAAAAATGATTGTATTCTATTTTGGAAAGAGCATAAAGATAAAAATGTTTGTCCGTATTGTAACACCTCCGAGATATAAAATGATCCTAAAAATCAAAATAAAAAAATAGCACAAAAAGTTTTACATTATTTTCCATTAGGAGTTAGGTTGCGGCGTTTATTCGTATCATCCAATACGGCTAAGTGGATGACATGGCACGATCAATCACGATCGTATCAATTGAGAGGTGAAATGCGTCATCTGCCGATTCTCCCGCTTGGAAAAGGGTGGATGAACTTTATCACGAGAATTTGCGTTAGAGAAACGCAACATTCGGATTGGATTGCTTCGGATGGCTTTAATCCATTTGAGTCGAAATGTCTTCAAAATATAGTGTGTGGCTGTTGTTACAATGGTGTACAACTTACCACCGTGGATGTGTATGAAAGCCACATACACAATGATATCATTATTAATACCCGGTCCGAGAGCTCCGGAAATGATATTGATGTATTCTTACAACCATTGGTGGAAGAGCTAAAAGATTTGTGGGAGATTGGATTGAAGACTTATGACCTTAGAAAAGAAAGAGATTTTCGTAATGAAAGTCCTACTTTTTAGTACGATAAATGATTTTCGGGATATGCAAATTTATCTGGATGGAGTCTAAAGGGAAAATTGGCGTGTCCTATATGTAACGAAGAAACACATACCATTCGACTTACACCGTAGTCGAAAACAATGCTACCTTGGTCATCGTCGGTTCTTACCGGTAGCACATCGGTGGAGAAAGAACCGGTATAAGCATCTTTTTGATGGTCGACGAAGTGTGAAGGGAGCACGAAAGATACTTACGGGATATGACCTATGGAGGCAAAAGGAGATGGACACTATTAGGTTCGGAAAACCGTTTAAGAAAGATTTAGAGAACTTAAGGAAAAATTTGTCAAAGAATAAAAATTGGAAGAAGAAGAGTATATTTTTTGAGAAACTCCCATATTGGTCATCTCTTATCATTCGGCACCATTTGGATGTCATGCATATTGAGAAGAATGTGTGCGACAATATATTAGAGATGTTTAACCTATCAGGAATTGACAAGGACAATTTGAACTCACGGAAAGATTTAGTAGATTTAAATATTCGTCCCGAGTTACAGCCGGACGAGGTATCATCAAAGTTTCCCGGATGCAATTTATAAACTTAGCAACGATCAAAGGTCTAGAATACTTGAATTCATTAAGAATGTTCGAGTGCGGGATGGTTATTCGTCGAATTTTAGTAGATGTGTAGATTTAAGTGTCCGAACAATTAGTGGTTTAAAAAGTCATGATTGTCATGTGATGATGCAAATAATTATTCCTTTGGCATTTCAAGGAAACGTGCCGAAGGATATGCGGAATCAATTGTAGAGTTATGCCGGTATTTTAAGATCATACGCGCTAAGGTTTTGAACGGTAACATTTTGAGAGATTGGGAGACAAAGATTGCGGTAACATTGTACAAGTTGGAACAAATTTTTCCACCATCATTCTTTGATGTAATGATTCACCTAGTTGTGCATTTGGCTTATGAGGCAAGAATGTCGGACCGGTTCAATGCGATGGATGTATCCAATTGAAAGATATTTAAAGAGGCTCAAAGATTATGTGGGCAACAAGGCGAGAGTTGAAGGTTCTATTGCCCGGGGCTACTTGGTTGAGGAGTGTACGCGATTTATTTCAACATATATGCGTGATACGAGTGAATATAGTAGAGATCGGAACTATGACGGTGGTTCAGAAGAAGTTGATACGGATGATAGTTCAATATTCAAACCAATTGGTCGCCCTTTGAGATGCAGACGTGTGCCTAAAATTTTGACGGAAAGAGAACAACAGTTAATACATGCATACGTGTTAAATCAAGTTGATGACATCGATTATTTTCGTCAATCTCATAGTGATGCTCTTAAAAATAGATCAACTACGGAAGAAAACTTCTTTGTGTGGTTCAGAACACACATTCAAGAGTTAAGGATGATAGGTTCTTCTAGATATACCAAGGAGCTGGAGATTTTATCACTCAATCCGTCGAGATTTGCCTCGTCATTAAATGGTTATATATGTAATGGATTTAGATTTCGAACATTGGAATCCGATTCAACCAAATCAACTCAACTAATTGGTGTTATTGTAAATGACCATCTTCAATCTGGTTGTGACGGTTATTATGGACGAATATTAGATATAATTGAGATATCGTTCGATCGGAATAGCCGTTTAACACTTTTTGAATGTGAATGGTGGGATGTACATGATAATGATCGAGGTTTTAAGGTTAATGAATATGGTTTTATATCGGTAAACACACGAGAGAAGATTAGGAACGGATGAACCGTTTGCACTAGCAAGCCAAGTGGAACAAGTTTTTTATGTAAATGATAACTCTAATAAGGGATGGGGGTTACCGATACGATCACTACCTCGTAACTATTACAACATTTCCGGAAATGAAAGTGAAGATGAAAACGAACCGTATCAAGAACAACTTATTAACGTACCTATAACATTTGGAGTAATCGACGAAGATGTACAACTTCGAAAACTCGGCCTATACAAATAGAAAGTTAATGCAAAAAGCTCCAAGTCCCACAATCCGAAGCCGGATTGCCCGATCGGAACCCGAAGACGGGGCTCGGATTGGGCAATCCGCCTGGCCAAAAATCTAAGTTTCTCAATCCGAAGCCGAATTGCCCGATCGGAACCGGAGACGGGGCTCGGATTGGGCAATCCGGCCAGTTGGCCAAAATCTAAGTTTCTCAATCCGAAGCGGATTGCCCGATCGGAACCCGAACGGGGCTCGGATTAGGGCAATCCGGCCTCGGATTGGCCAAAATCTAAGTTTCTCAATCCGAAGCCGGATTGCCCGATCAGGCAGACGGGCCCTCGGATGGGCAATCCGACCTCGAGTGGCCAAAAATCTAAGTTTCTCAATCCGAAGCGGATTGCCGTCGGAGCCGGCGGGAGACTCGGATTAGGCAATCGGCACCAGTTGGCCAAAAATCTAAGTTTCTCAATCCGAAGCGGATTGCCGTCGGAACCGGAACGGGAGCTCGGATTAGGCAATCCGGCCACCAATTGGCCAAAATCTAAGTTTCTCAATCCGAAGCCGGATTGCCGTCCGGAACCGGAGCGGGAGCTCGGATGGGCAATCCGGCCTCAATTGGCCAAAAAATCTAAGTTTCTCAATCCGGCCGGATTGCCGATCGGAGACGGGAACTCGGATTAGGGCAATCCGGCCTCAATTGGCCAAAAAATCTAAGTTTCTCAATCCGAAGCCCGAATTGCCCGTCGGAACCCGGAGCGGGAGCTCGGATTAGGCAATCCGACCTCGGATTGGCCAAAATCTAAGTTTCTCAATCCGAAGCGGATTGCCCGATCCGGAACCGGAGCGGGTGGATTAGGCAATCCGGCCACCGAATTGGCCAAATCTAAGTTTCTCAATCCGGCCCGAATTGCCCGATCGGAACCCCGGAGACGGGAACTCGGATTAGGCAATCCGGCCTCGGATTGGCCAAAAATCTAAGTTTCTCAATCCGAAGCCGGATTGCCCGTCAGCCGGAGCGGGAGCTCGGATTAGGCAATCCGGACTCCGGATTGGCAAAAATCTAAAGTTTCTCAATCGGCGGATTGCCCGATCGGAACCGGAGCGGGAATTTCGGATTAGGGCAATCCGACCGGAATTGGCCAAAAAATCTAAGTTTCTCAATCCGAAGCCGGATTGCCCGATCGGAACCCGGAACGGGCCTCGGATTGGGCAATCCGGCCTCGGATTGGCCAAAAAATCTAAGTTTCTCAATCCGAAGCCGGATTGCCCGATCGGAACCCGGAACGGGGCTCGGATTGGGCAATCCGGCCTCGGATTGGCCAAAAATTCTAAGTTTCTCAATCCGAAGCCGGATTGCCCGATCGGAGCCCGGAACGGGCCTCGGATTGGGCAATCCGGCCTCGGATTGGCCAAAAAATCTAAGTTTCTCAATCCGAAGCCGGATTGCCCGATCGGAGCCCGGAACGGAGCTCGGATTGGGCAATCCGGCCTCGGATTGGCCAAAAAATCTAAGTTTCTCAATACGAAGCCGAATTGCCCGATCGGAACCCGGAACGGGCCTCGAATTGGGCAATCCGGCCTCGGATTGGGCGCTAAAATTTTTTTATTGCACAATTAGAAGTCGGGATTGCTGCCTAATATTTTTATGTGACGGATGAAGAGAATTTTCGGCAAAAGTCGTAGGACATCTCGGACTTCTACACCATGCGAGGGCGGTGGACCTCGGGGTCAATCTCGAGCATCTAGGGATCGACCTTCCACCTCCGGGGTGTTGCTTCCGGGAACGGATTAGGGAGGCACCCGTGAGCCTAGTCCATCTCGGACTCCTTCTCACCGGGTTCCGACGACGCCTCCTAAGGATGGTAGTAGTCCATCTTCCCATCCTAGAGGTAAATATTTGAATAAATGCTAGTAAAAAATTTTCTTTAAAAATCTTCGTTGTCTAATTGTAATTTTTAATTTATACTTAACTAGCTACATCGATTAGACGTGGGAGAGGTCCAGAAAGGCCATCGGTGTGCGAACACTTGGCCACGATGAGTCCTACAACGTCGTTCTAGTAGGAGGATCCGGCGTTGGATCACATGGACAGGGAGTTTACCTCCTACTTAGGAGTTATGAACGAGTTCATTGCGATCGGTGGGAGCATAATTCCATTGCTCTCCAGCAGGAGAAAAGGGATGCCGTATTCAGTGATGTAGAGCTAACATTCAAGTAGCTTGATCTTATTTAAATTTTGGTGAACTTTTTAATCATTTTTATATTAATGCGGCAACATTTTACCTTTGAGCGGAATCCTCGATCGGATGCACGAGATATTAAGGCATATGGGAGATATGCAAAGAAAACAAAGAAATCATTTGAAAAGAAAGGTAAAATATAATTTAGAATGTAAATTCGAGATAACCAATTTTTTGTTAACAATATTTGTGTACGGTATTTTACGGGACGATCAAATGAGGAAGCTCGTGCCAACATTCCTCCACGATGCAACGAGGAACAATGGCATCATATGTGCCATTTATGGAGTCAAGATGATGCTAGAGTAACTCGAAAATTTTATTTCCTCTTATAATTAGATCCTATTCTTTTCATTTACATTTTTTTAATGTTGTTTCATTTGTATATATATATGTAGGCATTGAGTGAAAAGAATGCCGGTAATAGGCGGCAATTAACAATGCGTACGAAGAAGAGGAAGAACAAAATATACACCGATTAGAAAGAGACTTTGTAAGTAGTCAAAACTTAAAATTTCATATTAGTTGATTCTTATTCTGTAATAACCTTTATCTTTTTTTTTATTTTTTGGTAAGGTACGAAAAGAAGGTCGACCTCCAACTCGTCGGAGGTATTCCGGATGAGTCAAACGCATGAAGAACTCGATGGAGCGATCATTTGGGATAATGACCAAAGTCGTCTTATGATGGTAATTATTGATTATCATAACCTATATTTCTTTATAATCCACAATTCATCACGGAAGGATTGTAATTTTTATTCATATTATTTATAGGAAAATATGCAAGGAGTGATGAATCCCCCGGCATACGAATCCTCGGATCTTTGGGGTATCGGCTCCTCCACTCACCGCGGAGGAAGCTTTCGTATCCGTGTTTGGTAGAGATCGACCGGGACGGATCCGATGTGGTGGGCGAGTGAAACTCGCCACACTTGGTATGGTGAGTCAAGCGGAGGTGCTTCTAGCTCGACTCAAGAAGTTCGAGAGCTTAGAGATCGAGTGGCGAGGCAAGGAGAAATCAATGAACGTTATGAAGAACAAATAACTTCATTGAAACGACAATTGGACAACCAACGAAATCATTCCAAGATAATTTCGATCGCCTCAATCGATCATTGAAGGCTTGAGTCAAGGTTCCCGACTCACGATGTGCCATCCACATCGGGGCATCCTCCGCCTCAACAAACGAGAGGACGAAATGGCGATGACGACGAGGACTACGAGGATGCGAGGAGAGTGAAGATGATGATGAAGATGAAGATGAAGAAGATGAATAGATTATGATGTATTTTTTACTCTCTATGAATGTTATTCATATGTATCAAAACATTTTGTGTATGAATGTGATTTTGAATATGGTATGTGAATATGAATTTAAATTTGGTGAATTTCAATTTTGGTATGTGAATATGAATTTAAATTTGGTGAATTTCAATTTTGGTATGTTAATGTGTGTTGTTTCATCCTAATTCGGTGTCCGTTCCGAGTTTGAAACGAGCAATCCGGCACCGAAATTATTAATATAAATCAATTTTTGGATTGGTAGATCCGATTTTAGATCTTTATGAAAGTTTCGAATGATTGATTTTCCGGATTGGATCGTATAATTGATCCAATCCGGCCAATCAAATCAAATTATTTTTTTTTCGAAATTTATTATTGGCGACGGCTATATAAAGCCGTCGCCAATAAAGTTATTAGGGACGGCTACAGTGTCCCGAATATTAAACACGGCCGTCGCAATACCGGAGAAAAATTCCCGAACTCGGGTTCCGGGAATTTTGCTCGGTGTGCGGCTGACCCTATATTCGGGACGGCGCATGCGTCTAATAATTTTATTAGAACGGCTAGATAAAACGTCGCGATACCGAGAAAATTCAGCCAGTGCGGAGTTTACGCTTGCCATTTGCGACGGCTTACGTGGCCGTCGCAACTACATTTATTGGCGACGGCTGGTTAGCCGTGGCCAATAAGATTATTGGCGACGGCAACCCGTCCCGAAATAATTTCATCCGGCCGTCTAATCTCCTTATCGTTTGCGACGGCTTAAGCCGTCGCCAATAACTTTATTGGCGACGGCTGTTTAAGCCGTTTCCAATAATTGGTCGTTTTGCTAATAACTTATGCGACGGCTTACGAGCCGTCGCCAATAAACGTACTCGGGACGGCTTAACAGTAGCCGTCGCGAATATTATTGGCGACGGCGTTATTTGCGACGTGTTTGCGACGGCTTTTTGATTGTTTGAGACGGCTTGCAGCCGTCCCTAATAACCTACTTTCTTGTAGTGAATTGTGAGACTTGATGATAATGTTGGAGTTGGTTTTAGCACTCTCATACCAAATATTTTGAATATGATAATGTGTTTTCTATATTTTGTGTCTCCGGCCGATCGCGCATGCAGAGAGAGAGAGAGAGCAGAGGGTCGACAACTTCAGTCCTGATCACCCCTTTTGATCGGAGGACGCCGGAGAGGAAGAAGAAGAAGAAGAAGAAGAAGAAGAAGAAGAAGAAGAAGAAGAAGAAGAAGAAGGACAACGGCGCATTCTTAATCGGGTAGCACTACGATCGGCCGCCGTACCGAGAGATCATCAGGCCTGATCCGACGAGGTCGTCGCCGTCGCCGTCGTCGTTATCGCCGCTCGATCGGGCGTGCGCGAACGGGCGCCCGGACTCAAGGCGCGCCGGCAAGTTGAGTTGTGTCCGCTGACAACGAAGGCGGCCGGTCGCCCGGAGCTCGCCGGCGTCGTCCCCGGCGTGCGTCGAGTTGCGGCTGACTGACTGAGACGTCGGCCTTCGACAGACGTCGCTATATATGTTGCGCAACACCGATCGGCGCCGTCGCCGTCGCCGGCCCGCCCCCCCTTGCCGTGTCCGAAGAGGACAAGACGGTAGGTCCGGCGGTGCCGCGTGTCGTTGAACGTTGAAAATCAGCCGGCGGGATGAGAGCCTCAGCGGCTGCATTTGTATATATATATATATATGTATAACGTTCGGATAACTTCAGTTTTTTTATTGAAAAAAAATTCACGATCTTCTCCACTTAAACGATGAGCAGTGATTTAGTAAAATATCGACAACGGTTCGACTCCACCGGTAACGAGTTAACGAGTCGGTGAATTGTTACTGAACTGTTACTGACGTCTTATAAACTCGCTATCAAACTTAATACAATTCACTACCGATGGATAGTGAGTTAGTAAGATGTCTGTAACAGTTCGGTCTTTTTCAATAACGGTTCACCAAACTTGTTGTTTGAACCGTCACTTAAATGACGTACCTGAGGTCATGACTTTTTTCTCTTCGTTGAGGACTGAAGGTACTCTCTTCACTCAGAAACTGAGGTGATCTGAACTCGTATTTATATGTTCTCTGAGTTCGGAATCTCTCGGCAGTTCACCGAAAAGAGTGTTCTCTATTTTCTCATAAAAAATAAGATATACATGTTTAAATCACGTTTTGATTCGTAAAACTTAATAATATCATGTGAGTTCTGTTTTTTTTTTTTTTGCGAGAGAATACAGAATATTTTCTCTACCGAGCTGGACCCCAACTCTATATATGTTCACCCGGCCATTTTGAAAGTCCGATTTATGGTGACATTGACGACGGAATTAATTAGGCGTGCTGGTCGCTCAAAACGGCGATGTCACTAAACGAATATCTGTTTTGTTTTCTCGCCAGCATTTCAATATGGGCCTCGCGAACCTTGGATCAAACTCAGCCCATCATAACCCTCTCAATTACCAAAGCTAGCTACGTGCTTTAATATTTTATATGCTTTTCATACACTATCATCGCTCTAGTTTACACCGACATTGATATTTTATAAATCTTATTTTGCACTAACTATCTAAAGCAAGATTTCTAATCTTAAGATTAAACTTATATATTATCAAAATATGTGCAATTTCTCTAAAGATAAATTATCATAATTACAAAAGTTTGCCGGGAATTTTGATTAGCAGTCCAATTAATTAAGGAAACTATTTTAATAGAAGATGATCGGTTGACTAGAATATGTTCACGACCAATCTATTTTTGAAAATATTTTTAACACTCGGTCCATTAAGTCTTTTTTTCCTTCTAATCTGTGCACTACACATTTGCCTCTGTCAAACATTCAAGTGTTTGAAAATATGATATAAAATAGCTTAAAATATTATTCACCACATTGATTATCATCTAGTACAACTACAAAATTTATAAATCACAGAGAAATATCGTATTTATTTTCTGTCTGATGAAGTCTACATAAAATATGCTTCTACGGTTCTACCGTGATTCTTAAATAGTTACCGGAAGCATTTTGTGGTAAAAATTATTTTTATGCAAACAAATAGTTTATAAGTTGATAAGTTTATAGCTTAATCAAGCTAGCATCTAATAAATAGGGCGTTGGACTGCATGATAAATACATAATTTCTAGTACCAAAACACGTTTCTAACAAAATTTGATGGTCAAGATAAAAAAAATATATGTTTCGCAACCACAACACCTCTGAGCTTAAAAAAAATGCATTTAGACTCATACACTTGAATTTATTAATAGACTAATCCGATTAACTTAATCTCTGCTTAGAAAACCAAAATTATCAAGCAATTCGTATATACTTAAATTTAAAAAGGTAAAGAGGATTTTTAGCCTGTCTTCACCAATACCGCCACACGTCTTCGTTCAAATTTGGAGCAGGAACGAATATAATTTGAAAACTCGAATCTTTTATTTTTTAATAAAATTATAATCGGACCTTGTGAAAAGGTAGCCCTCCCGTCTAGGCCTCTGGTTGGTTACTTGAAAATGGTTTCATGGGCTTGGGCCGGACTATGCCCAGACTGGGTGGTATACTGTGTGGGCTCTCCGATACCGCGGCCCATTAAGTACGCCGCGCAGGTACACCCCACCGCCGCATAAGACTAGAGTCTAGAGGTCGTTACCGTCTTGTCGGTTCTCAGAGTTCGCTGCTAACGCCGGCGGAAGCCCCAGCCGGCAGCCGAGCCCCAGGGCTTCACTTCCCCCCTCTCCGGCGTGCTCTGAAGTTCCCAGCGCACGCCGAGAAGGTATCAGTTCTACGCCAGAAATTTTTTTTTAAATGATTTCTTCTGATCCCTAACACAGTCTCCTACTTCCCCTCAGTTTTTTCGTCTCTCGGAGATTCCCGATTATTCGCGGCATCGGGAGAACCAAGCTTTGTAGGGACCTGCGTAATGGAGTCTGAGGAAGCTCGAGATGGTGTACGTGCTTCTTCTTCTCCTTCTCTTGTGCTCCTGGTGCTTCTTAATGCGTTTGTACTGTTGTTCGTCTTCTTCTCTGTCACGGTTACCGTAGGAACCCTTTTTTTTTTTTTCGTTTTTTGTTTTCCGAATCTCCTTGTTACGGTGAAGGTTGAAGGGCATAATCTTCTCTCCGAGTCAATGAAGAATCTGGAGATAGCTGAATCGTCGGGGCCGTCGTCCTCCGTTACCTTCAAGCGGAAACCGGTGATTATCATTGTTGTGGGAATGGCAGGCATGTAAAGTCTCGTTGTGTGGTTTTGATGCTTCGTCTCTATGCTTCTATTGTGGAACGAAAACTTCTAATTTATCTGGCTTCTTATTCTTGAAGGGAGCGGGAAAACAACTTTTCTTCATCGCTTGGTTTGTCATACACAATCTTCGAACATCCGCGGATATGTGCTGAACCTCGACCCTGCGGTCATGACCCTTCCATTTGGTGCAAATATCGACATAAGGGATACTGTACATTACAAGGAAGTAATAAAGGAGTTCAAACTTGGACCAAATGGAGGAATACTTACATCGTTAAATTTATTTTCAACTAAGTTTAATGAGGTGAAATTCACAGCAAGTTTTACGGCCATGCAGAGCATTGTTCACTTCTTAGCATCCATTGTATACATGCTTACTTGACATTTGCATTCAGGTTATATCTGTTATTGAGAGGAGAGCAGATCAACTTGATTATGTCTTGGTTGACACCCCTGGGCAGATAGAAATATTCACCTGGTCAGCCTCTGGTGCAATAATCACAGAAGCATTTGCTTCCACATTTCCAACAGTCATAACTTACGTGGTTGATACGCCTCGATCATCAAATCCTGTAACTTTCATGAGCAATATGCTGTATGCATGTGGCATACTATACAAGACAAGATTGCCTCTGGTTTTAGCGTTTAACAAGGTTGATGTGTCAAAGCATGAGTTTGCCTTGGAGGTAACGTCCGGTTCTCATTTAACACTGGTATTTGTTCTCAAAGTTCTCATTTATCTAATGTTATAATGTATGATTGACATTACATATTGAGTATCTTGTTTTATACTCTCTGTCAGAATGATGTGATGCATGTCCCTGTTCATGCAGTTCTGGATACTAATGTGGCTTAAAAATCTGCAGTTCACTTGGCATTCCAACTCATCTTTTTTCGGCCTCCTGTTACAGATCTTTCTTTTCTATCAAGCAGTTTCCTGGAAGTTAATAACCAGTGGAAACCTTTGAAATCTCTATCTATACTTCCTTGTGTACCCGCTTTCCTGATGTCTGTCAGGATTGCAGTAACTTTGGATGGTGCTGATGGGCTTGTTTCGTGCTAATCCAGGTGTTTAGGAAGAAACAAGCCCATCAATCACCTTTTGTTGGATGCATTTACTGTTGCTGCCACGGCAATCTAGTAAACTAAAGTGTGTTTGGTTGCACAAATTTTTTAGAGAGTATCAAGATAAAATCTGAGGTACCTAAAGATAAATTTATCATATTTGGTAAGATGTGATATCAAAAAGAGTGGAGATCATGTATAACAAGAAAATGTGGGGAACCACAAGGGATAAGGAAGGATCTCACCTGTTTTTTATCCATCCTCTGGATTTGTTTACAATTTTCCTTTCCCCTGGTTGTTCTAATCCTGACATACACTTGGAACAGTGGATGGAAGATTTTGAGGCATTTCAAGCTGCAATCGAATCCGATACATCTTACACTGCAACTTTGGCCCGTAGCCTGTCCCTTGTACTTGATGAGTTCTACAAGAACATCCGTTCAGTTGGGGTATCAGCAATCTCTGGGTCTGGAATGAAGGAGTTTTTCAATGCGATAGAGACCAGTGCTGAAGAGTACATGGAGAACTACAAGTATGAGCACTCCCATGCTTTTTCTTTTTCCTTCCGTGGAATCTTCTGGACTCGGACTCCTGTAAGAAACTTTGTCTTTTCTATTCAGGGCCGACCTCGATAAGAGAAGAGCAGAGAAGCAGCGGTTGGAAGAAGAACGACGAAGAGAAAACATGGATAAGCTGCGCAAAGACATGGAGAGATCTAAAGGGCAGACTGTAGTGTTAAGTACTGGCCTGAAGGACAAGGAATCCCCTCAAAGAATGATGGACGTGGAGGAGGAAGAAGACGAAGAGGAAGAAGACGAAGACGAAGAGATCTTATTTTCTGATGGAAGTGATGAAGAGGAGGAAGGTGAAGACGAAGAGGCTGCTCATTTCTCGTTCTGAGTCCTGTAAGGCCTCCCTAAAAGCGATCTCTTTCTAAATTGTTCGTTCTTCTCCTATAAATATCCACAGAATGTTGTCCAAGGATCCAAACCGTTGCAATATTTGAGTGGTTGTGCTAAGAAGAATGAGAAGTTTTGACTTGTTTCTTCTATTTTTGGTGTTTAATTGCTTTGAATGAGAATTATAGAATATGGAAGTTATAGCCTCACTTGATTTGTATGGATGTCTTGTAGACTATTATTTCTTTTTCCACAATTCTGTTGCATGGTTTGAATTGCTATCTGCTCACTTTTAAAAACAGTAGCGGTCAATTGAAACAGTCTTTAAAAAAAAGAAAAAAAAAGGTGAAAAGAGAAATTACACTATAACACTGTGCCTACGGTTTTCGGACCACCGGAAATAATATTCCTTGGTAGCCAACGTATACATATTACCGTACGTACGTACGTACGTACATACATACATACTACCGATGGTCGTTCGGAAAGGAGATGAATTCAGGCAGGCGCCCCCCCATGTCCTATGACAGAGCAGTCCAGATCCAGCGCGGAGGCTCCTGCGCATCGTGAATGTTCGTTCTCTAATATTCTCAAGTAAACTTGGTTGATAATAATAAATTTTATCATAAGTTTTATATTCTAAATTTATGTCATAAGTTTTATATTCTAAACTTATTTTTGTATATTCATATACTATTAAATATGTTCATCAGATATAATTTAGTTAAGATTTTAAGTCGGATATCATCCACATCCCACACTCTGATCAATCCGAAGAATATCCGATCCGTATGCATATTCCACTGGGACTGGCTATAGGTTCCTCTTAAATTTTTCATTTAATATGTGGTGTGAATCTGACTCTTATTAAACACGATCAATCTGCTCGGCAACAGGTAGATATATATATATATATTTATAAACTTTAGTGCATTTTTATTCTGATGGCCGTCTCTCCATCCGTGAATTCTTATGCTGGAGCGGCAAAGTTAAGTCGGGAAAAAGAACGAGCTGATCTCAGATCTCAACATTCAATTGAAATTTGTGAATAAAACTTTATTCTTCTTCTTCTTCTTCTTCTTTCTTGGTCATTCCTCTTTGTTTACTATTCTTTTTTTTAGTCACTGTGGCCTAGTGACTCGAAGGTGTGCCCGTGAGCAAGATGGTACCGAAGACGCACCCGTGAGCAGGTGGTATCAATCGACCCAAGGTCGATCGGTCCCGTTTGTTTACCATTCACCAGTCAATAATCAGTAGATTTTGATGGGCAAAGTTTGGCAAGATATATTATAACTACCGTGCATGTATTATTTAACTCTTAAAATCACTTAATTTCAAATGACTTGGTATAACATTTTATTTTTAGAGACGGAATAATTAAGATTTATTTTGTAAGATAAAAATAAATTAATATTTTAAATATTTATTTTAAGTCGAATTGAATGTCATCTTATGTCCGTTTGTTTGTGCTGAGGTCTTCTCTAACCTCAGACGTGATCAAAGTTTAGAGAGTCTAAATTGTTTGTTGTACGTCTGGATTAATCTCCCAATACTCCTCTGAATTACTATTATTATAATCTTAAATTTAAGTCATAAAATTTAGCATTTTAATTTTTATATCTAACACTTTTCACACACGTGTTCTAATTTTGACTAAATTAAATATCCTAAGAAGGTTAGTGCTTTTCTTTTTCTTTTTCTTTTTTGGTCACAAGAGTCCAAAATACACCGCGCTACTCTTTTCCCCTTGTCCCCTTCATCGATTGTCTTTGTTTAACCTTTTTTTTTTTGCTATCTTACTTAATCCACTTCGTTGTCGTCACTCTCTCACTCTGTTCTATTTCTCACCTATCACATCTCGTAATAAGTGGCGGGCTGTGCCAAAAAAAGAAAAAAAAAGGGTTAAACATATCCGATCCATGCACAAGTTTAATTTTATTCCCAAATTTTTAGAGAGAAAATTCTGTCTTTGTAACAATTAATAAAAACCATGTAATTATTTTAGCAGTATAACGTGATAACTCACGTCACGTAAGGATATGCCCGGTTGATATTTAACGAAACTTATCTTGCTGTATATCAACAAAGCAGGGCAATATCCAAGCAGGCAACACTACAACAAACCAGTGGAACTAGCTATCCCGCGTGCTGTATAATAAAACATTAGTACCAAATTATTCCAATACTTTTACAATAAAACAGCATTTATCTTAATTATTTATAACCAAAAAATAGTATATATACGTAAATAATTAATTAGTTTCAAATCAAAACCAATATGCACACCCCGACTATCAAGGGCGATTCCCGAGCAGTTATGCTTGCAACTAATGGCAAGACTCCAATCCCCGGGCAAATTTGTTCTGCTCATCTTTGAAATCGAGGAATCATCCCAAAACTATCAGATCTCTGCTTCTTTTGTTCCAGGAACATATAATAGAAATGTTCAAACCTTATAAGGTGTTTGTTGCATCACAATTTGAAATTTTGTTATAAAAACATATTTTGTTAAAGACGAGTGCTCGGCAATAATTAGAAATTTATGCTTTTTACGTAAAATTTCTTGTTAGACAAAAAAAAAGAATGAATGAAACCTTCTTTTTCTGTTTTTCCCTTGTGGTCCCGTCTTTTATAGTTACACATTTCCCCTATCTCATCAAGCATGATAATTTTGTCTTGAGCCATCTTAGATTTTATTTTGATGTAAAATTTTATAGCGAAAGCGTATAAAATTTATAGTGCAACCAAACATACCTAATATGTTTTACTTTCTAATTCATCCATCTGTTTCCACACCCGAAGCGCCTCAATCTATAAAACATCTTTTGTACTACGAACTGCCCAATGTTTAGCGAAAAGTCTATTCTTCTTGCAAAAAAAGTAGGCAACAAAAATGCAGCACATGCACAAGAAGTTCTCGAGTGGAAAACACCAGGTGTGAAGCACATTAATGCAAGGAAACCTGCCCTCATCATATGTACATCCAGTGAAAACGACGACTACTCTGCACCTTTAAATGAACATTTCATTTGCATACCAAAAGGTCCCAGGAACCTATGACTGAGCAAGCTTCCTCCACAGAGATCCCTTTGGTGCTGCAAGTGATTTGACCTTTCCGAAGACAAATCCTGCCTTCGAGGGATTGCCATCAACCAGAGAGTTCTCATAGATCTCTTTACACTCTTGGATTACCTGTTCCACGCAGGAAGCCATAACTTGACAATCAACGTTTAAAACCAGTAAAACGATGGAAGTAGAAGATATGGCGTGAAACAGAAATAGACAATTTTTGGTGCGCTTAACTTCTTCAGAAGTAACACCTTCAGCATGGCAGAAAATAGAGAATTTTTGGGTGCGCCTAAACTTCTTTAGGCGTAACAACCTTCAGCATGGCAGAAGCCTCGAACATTTTATTTATTTTACAAAGGATCCTTACAGGTTAAGCCCCTTGAGGGTAGTTCTAAGCTACATCATGCGGAGACCTTGGACTGGAGGTCTTAATCTAGAAGAGACCCAAGTCCAAGGTCATCCTTGATGGCTAAGAGAGAGGTCGAGAGATCAAACAGTTGAGGATTTGATGGATCAAGGCGCTGAACTTTAACTGCCTAATATTAGACTAAATATGTCACAACTATGCTTCCCATGCACGCATGCATGCAAAAGTTAAAACATACCTCTTTGGCATCCTTGCGTGGTATTCCCTCTCTCAACCCCACAAGCTTTTCAACAACCTCAGGCTGCGAAGCGCAAGAATCATGTCATGCTTGTATTGCAGAAAATTTTATTTTCTTCAACGTAGATATATTGCAACATGGGCACAGGCCACAAACGTATACCGGGCAATCAGGCTGGTGATCAAGAATATTATTGTACACAAGAGTGAACGAGTCCAAACTCTCAGCTGAAGCCAGCTCTCTTAGATCCGATAGAACTCTGACTCTGTTTTCAATTTTCTGCAGTAGAACTCTGGTTATCCAAAAAAAAAACAGCCAAATATAGAAGCAATACGCAAAACATAATTATGCAAATAAACCCCTTATATAGGAAATAACGACAGCCACTATCCATAATGTTTAAAGATGATTATATGCGTTAAATGCACGATAACTGATTTATCTTTTTGTAGGTTAAGTATTGCTGAAATTATTATAAGTAAAGAAAAAGGTATCTGACCCATTTGGTCCTACTGGAAACACCCCAACAATTTAAGGATCCAATTTTACATGGTTGATTACAGGTTTCCTCACTTCATTCACTGCAAACCTAACACTCGATGTATCTTCCCACACTATCATCTATAAGCAATTTCTTGGGGCACCATGGATTGGAGTAAGCAGTTTTGCAGCTCATATGCATCAACAGAGATAAATGGACATAATCAGCTTTGGGGCACGATACACTAATTATTCTTCAAGGTGTCAACCAACATTCATATTCTATGAAGCACACAAGCAAAAGCTATGCTATTAGCAAGCAACAAAGTAACGACGCTCACTGTCATGTTTATATAGTCCCTAAAAAAATCCATGAGCACTTCTTCATCCAGCCTCATACGCTCAATTGTCTCTTCTTTTATGTAATTTCTCTACAAAAAGATATAAAAAGAAATACTATTAAAATCATTAAGGCTATTTAATGGCATTTTATATTCTTTATGAAAAATGAAGAAACCTGTGTAAGGAGATGATCAATGTACACAACGATTGTCTCCTCCAAGCTAGCTTCAACAAATCTTCTAAAAGACCTCTCTTCAATATACCTATATAATAGCAAAAGAAAGTTCGAAGCAAATAATAAAATCATAAACTAAAGCGTCTACAAGATGTCAGGAAAATGTAACATCATTGAAAGATACAATACAACCCTCAAACTTTACGAACGTGAGACTTGAAGCAAACAATAGATAGAACAAGGTGTATTTTGGCACTAATTTTCTCAGCACGAATGAAACCATTATTTTACTGAAAAGAGTAAATAGCCCATGAACTCCCTTCTCAATCATCTACACGAACACACATGACAACGGATATCAAACAACTCACCTTGTACCTATTGTACACATTCTTTCTAAAATATTTTAGACTGGAGAACAAGAAAATCAAATGTGAGACCTTTATAAGACCATGCTAGAAATTAGAAAGAATTACAAGCATCAATTCAACATTAGACCAAGCAATTAAAAAATATGTTTAAGTAAATTCATTAACTGACCTATTTGGCGGTTAGACCAAACAATGAAAGAGTTGTTAAATTGAGTGGCATGCTACCAACCCACTGGATATGTTAGACAACTGTAAAAACCTCATTTTTCCACATCACTTAAAATAGTATATAGATGTGATGTGGAAATGTATGAAAATGATTTGCGTGGTGTATACGGGAACCCATAGGTAGAGCTCCAAAAATTTCAAGTATAGCTGTATGTATCGACATCCCTATAATTTAAGAAATTTCAACCACATTTAAACTGAGGTTATTGTATGGGTTTATAAAGATTGTTTGGACCTCTCCCCCACAAAATTGACATTACATTCAGAATTTAACTACACCGAGTAATCACTCGAGCACCCTTGATTAGTCACCATAGCAACATGTTAATGTGAAGTCATTCACCCACGTAAGAAATGAAACAATCGGTATGAGAAAGGAACCAAGGGACATCTCCCCGTGGCCTTCTATATTCATTTGTCTTTTCTAAAAATTTTACAGGATTCATTTGCTTATTTTTTGTGTATTACTGATTTCTTTGTTTATAGATTAAATGGATTTTCTGTTTACTGTTTATTATCAGTCTTTTTAATTTCTGGGTTATTATTTATTTTTATTTATCCTCCATCATTGGTTTATTTTATGTTTTTGGTAATTACCAGACTTCCCTATTTTTCTGTTTTATATTTTATCATTTTTTATTACCAGTGTATTTTCTTTTTATCAGGCTGTTCAGTCATCTTTTTCATGTTTATTCACCATCTCAGTTTTGTTTGTTATTTATTGCCCAACTTGTTATCACCTTCATATTTATTTTATTTTTTATTGGGCAAGTTATTATTCATTTCATTGGTTCAGATGTTTTTCAGGCTTATTTATTGCCTTTTTATTATTTATTATTTTGGTGTATGACTTGTTTGTTGTTTATAATGTTTTTTATACCCCTTTTATTGCTTAACTGTCTTATATTTTTACAGGTTTATTATTTAATTAAATGTTTGTTATTCAATTATTTATTTGTTGTTTGAATGTATAATTATTGTTATTTTAATTATCCAATGATTATTCATATTAGACTGATTATTATTATTATTTAAATGTCTTTTTATTGATTACATATCATTTATATGATTATTTAGTTATTACATGAACGTTTAATTACTATTTTATTGTTTAATTATTATTCTTGATTAGAATTTTATTTATTCATTATTCATTCAGCTGTGATTAACTTTCTGTTTTTATCAGTATTTATTTATTCCATTATTATAATAATGATAGGGCAATGGGATCATAAAAATTGCTTTATCACCACGCACAGAAGAATGTAAAAAATTTCATTTCATATCCAAGGGTAATACAACATTTACATGGAATGAGGGAGGCATAAATAAGCCATGATTCTCACTAAAAAAATTAAAAATATTCATGAGCATATTATGGACATATTATGATACAATGGGAAATATTTTCCCCTTTTAATATCATGTCCTTAGCTTCATGACTTATATGAAAAAGCATATATGATGAAATGTATACAAAAAGGGATGACATCCCCTTAATATCTCATCATGGCTTCATATATATGACCTAAACGTCTGCCTTCAAAGCAAAGCTTGATTCTTAGCTTTTCACTCTTTATTTTCTGCCTTGGACAGTTTTTTCTCCTCTTAGAGGCTTGTGCAAGCTTCTCTCTCTCCACCAGGAACTTCTTTGGCTTCTTCATGCCAAACCTCCCTAGAGAGCTATTTATAGAAAATGGAAGGTAGGCAGATGGAGGGGGGGATGAACCCCACCAGTTCCTAGAATTTAGGGTGGTGGCATCACATGCTTGGCTGGCGAAGTTGCTCCCACTGGTCAAAATGGGCTAATGGGGGCTATTCTACCGACAGCTGTTGGCTGGTGGAATAGCCCTCACCAGCCATGTATTGTTGGCGGAAGTTCTACCAATGAAATTGGCCACTGGGAGAAGCACTAACCATATACGGCTAAAACCACCACTACTATTTTTTTAAAATGTACTAGTGAGGGTACTATCACCGCGCAAAGATAGATCTGTGAGAATTGTCCCACCTGCTGTATATTGCCAATTTTGCAACACCTATTTTTTAAAAGTGTGACTGGTGAGGGTAATCCCACCAGGTTCACCTGCTGAAGTCTAGTGTTTGAGGATCCCATAACCTAAATATCTCATTTTTATCTGTATATTACCACTTTTGCAATTCCTACTTTTTAGGAGTGCATGACGATGTGGGTACTCCCACCAGGAAAATAGACCGTTGAGACTCTCCCACCATCTGAAGTATGCTGGCAATGAGTACCACCAGCCAAAGCTTCTCGTTTGCAGCATATTTCCATCAAATTTTTAGTGTATTTACGAAAGATGGGACCCACTTAAATTTAAAACTGATCTAGGCCATTGTTTATGATTTATCCTTGAATCTTGTGGGAAAAGACCCACCATAACTGAAAGTCTAATTTTTAGCTATTTTAGAATTATCTTGAATTTTCGTAGGAAGAGACCAATCGAGGGCTACTAACAACCCTTCAGCACACAGAGTCACCTCTTGGGTGACTGTTTAAGGGGGAATCTGGGGGAGAAGGGGAGCAGAGAGGTCCGGGGAGCGAATGAAGGAAGAACAACTCCCAATTGTGGGCTGCTGACTGCTGAGTCACCTGAGGGGTTACTGTCAGCACACAGTCACCTGAGGGGTGACTGCTTATGAGGGATCCAGGGGAGGAGGGGGCAGGGGGAGAGGGGGTGGGAGAAGAAATAACCCCAAATCGGGTGATGTTGACAGTCAGCCCACAGTCAACCCTCGGGTGACTATTTAGGGGGGGATACAGGGGAGGAGGGGGTGGGGGAAGAACTGCCCCCAATTGGGGGATGTTGACAGTCAGCAAACACACAGTCACCCCTCAGGTAACTGTTTTGAGGGGGGGTTGGCAAAATTGCTCACATAGTCACCCAAGGGTGACTGTTTGGGGGAAGGACCAAAGGAGGAGGGGGGAGCCCTTAAATAGGATGTCAATGGGAGGCCGCTGAAGCTGCAGGGGGTTTCGGAGGGGGAGGAGGGGTTCAAATCTTATAGGAGGGGAAATCGCCAGTGGGAGGGGGGATGGCCAGTGAGGGAGCCCTAGAATCGGTAGGAAAAGCTGCTGGAGAAGAATTGCCCCATAAATAGGGTGAATGAGTGGATTGCCAAAGAATCGGTCCAAATTGAGGGGGATCAATGCTGCCGCCATAGAATCGCCGGAGCCGAAAGGAAATAGGGAGGGTTTGGGAGAATTGGAGTTTAGGGGCCAGAATCATATTAAAATTGGGCCCGATTATGGGAGATCATGGGCCTTAAGTCCTGTTGTAATAATCGGTGGAATTGACCGAATCCCATCCAATACCGCGGAATTGGCTGATTCTGCTGGGAATCTAGTTTGGATCGGTCCTCCAGGCCAAAATCCGATCGAGACCGACTGATCCGATCTCGGAATCGGCCAATCCTGATCTAATCCTGTCGATTCTGCAATGAGTATTAATGGGCTTGTATATCAAGCCATGGTGGGACTCGCTTCACGGACAGCTTAGGTCAAGTTGACATGCATGAGTCATTTGATATTTTCCATGTCTGTATATGTAAGAAATCCGGGGTTAACAGCCTAATAGGCTGATACAAACTAAGACTGTGTCTGTGACCTCAGGAAAAAAAAATACATCTTAATTTAGACGACTACCATAGGGGTACCATTTCCACAAACCAACAATTCTTGCCCAACAAAAGTTAAAATGAAACAAATAGTCACACCCTGAGATGATAGATGCTTCTGCACTGGTTATATCCAGCTTCTTTGCTCAAGACTAATATTCATTTTCTTTAGGTATTAGACTATTAGTAACCAACTCCTCCCTCTCGTTAAATGCTCAGGAGATGGATGTAAAAATCTGCTGCAGGCACATATTTCATATGTCCAGGAAGATCTATGATGACAGCCGCCTAATGAGCACCAACCACAGATTTCAAGGCAACTAAAACAATTGAGGTAGTGCACTGCGTTACTGCTTAGGTCATAAGGCAAGGAGCTGGATCATGCCTTTTATATGTATAATAGATGTTGTTAGCATATCTTCTTAGTGCAAACCATCAAAATGTATCTATTATTGGACAAGCAAAGGTTTAAGATCAGAACATTATAAAGCAGATAAAAATTTGAGAATACAACTACTGTCAAGGTCCCAGGCCATCTCAGATGACTATGCCAGTGCCTAGGGTGCTATTTTGGAACCAGAAAAGGCGCCGCCATGCCTTGGATCCCTGTTGAACTTTAATAGTTTCATGAGTTGGTCTAAATGCTTTAAGGGTTTAGTACCCTTAATTGTTAAGGCCACAAAGATCAAAGAAAACAAGCACAAGTGAACACTTTGAAAAATTATGAGAAATCTCTTGGGTCTAAGACTTGCAAACACTTTGGCAGTGCATAAGAATTGTTACAAGAAACGTTAACGTGCATAAAACAAGGAAATATATGCTGAATATGTTTCTCAGCATATGACCATCCGTTGAGATACCCAATGTGTTAAGATTAATTGATGTTGTATAAAATGCTCCCCAAAATGCTTGGCCACCCTTAGTGATAGTGTTAAAATCTTTAAGTGACATTAAGGGGAGAACAAGTAGATGGAAACATAGATTTTGAATAGATAGCCAGCATATGTGAAGGTTAAACAGGTCAGACACTTTGAACTTCACCAGAAGCCAGAAAACTTTTAACTTTAGAGATCATCTAGTCATAGCAATATAGCATGCATCTTAGTGTCTTAGCCGCTGCAACTCATGCTGCATAGACTGTGACACGTCTCTCTTTTGTAAGACAAGAACAAGTGCATCGAGTACATTATTAGTGTTAACAAATATTTGGAAGCAAAGAATAATAAACTCTCCGTTGGGATGAGGTTTAACTTACACTTAGAGGGTGAAGATGGCCCCCAAAAAAAAAGATTCAGTGGTAAGATAATTGAAGTTGGAAATTCTGCTACATCTAGTTGGGCCGGTTCTGAATGGAGATCCCTCAAGGTCCAGTGGGATGAACATTCTCTGATTCCAAGACCTAAAGAGTCTCTTGTTACAGTAACTATCCCAGCAGCCCCACTTGAAGCAAGAAATGAGCATGCACGTTTTCCAGTTTGCTATCAAAACCACCTGATCTTCCTCCTGTCTTGTCTTTGATTCCTTGAAAACTTCAACCAAAAGATATCAAACTTCGACATATTCTGGAATTGTTCTCTATAGTTTCTAATATCCAACCAAAGGGAAGTTCACATCATCATCTGTTGTTCTCTTCCCAACGCTAATCCAGGGATCCTTAGGTTTCATGGGAAGCAACTCTTCACTTTCAATTCCAAGCGATTCAGTCATAGATTACGGAATCGGTGGAATCGGACCGATTCCGACCGATTCCGGATTCCGATCCGATTCCTGGCGGAAGGACCGATTCCGGGAATAATTCCGCGGAATCGGTATGAATCGACTGGAATCGGTCGGAATCGATCCGATTCCGACCGATTCGTTGTGGAATCGGTCGATCCGACCGATTCCGATGGAAGACCGGTTGAACCGGCCCCGGACTGATTCCCGGTTCGATTACGGGACCGGGAATCGAACCGATTCCCGGCTACTAAAAGGGCCGGAATCGCCCGCCGCGGTCGATTCCTTCGATCCCGCGGCGGTAGGGCTCGTCTCCGGCGATTCCGCGGCGATTCCTCAGCGATTCCGGCATCGATCCGGCATCGATCCGGCGATCCAGGCGTCGATCCGAGCGATTCAGGCAGCGATCCGTCGATCCGGGAGCGATTCAGCACCGATTCCGGCGATTTCGGCGATTCCACAGGCGATTCGGCGATCGGCGATTCCCGGCGATTCCTTCAGCCGATTCCGCCGATCGGCTCCGATCCGCCTTGAATCAACGTCTTCTTCGATCTTTGACCGAGTTTTTGGTAAGATTTCTTCGCCGAACACTTCGTACGTCCATTCTTACGCGTTTCCGACGAGTCGAGCGTCGTTAAACGTTGTGATTCCGACCGAATAAGTCCGTCAAGTTTTAAACTATCCGTTTAAGTTCATTTTGCACGGGAAAAATTCCGGATATCCCGTACGTTAATTTGCGACGATTTCCGGCAACTACGTAACCCTTTAAACATACCGAATGGTGTGTTACTTGGGTTGTCTGCTTCCCGAACAGCGTCTAATTCATTTTTTATGTTATCTAATCATTTTTAGTGCATTGTTTACAATTTTTTGCGAGATACAAGCAATGGCCGATCAAGGTGGCGCGGCAGCACGCGCGTGCTTCCGACGTGGGTTAGGAACACGGGCGAATGGTAGACCTAGTCGGGAAGAGGGTGCGGTACGAGTGGTGCGGGAAGGAGATGAACGGGGGGTGTTCGGTGAAACAACATATTGCGGGCAGGTGGGAATGTAAAGAAATGTGACAAGGTGCCCGGGGAGAAGAGTGAGGAGATGAGAGGATACACGGCCAGGTAGAGCCTCTCAACGGAACCGTTCGGATCGAGCAGAGGGAGGATTTGCGGACGAGCTACTCGAGAGGAGGAGGGACCGCGATTTGCCTACCTCGAAAGGGAAAGGCAAGGGGAAGGCGGCGGCTCGGCGGAGCCGGAGAGCGACGAGTCCACGGACTCCGAGCTTGGACGTCTTAGGCACGGCTAGCAAGCGTCGTGGGTGGCGAGGAGGAGGACGGGGAGGAGGGGAGCGGGAGGGTCCGGGTCCGAGTTGACCCGGCTTTGGGCCGATCGACGGCATCGGCTCGCCCTACTCGGGGCCGAAAGCCGGACCCCAGGGGACAGGGGCCCTACGGCCGTTCCACTGCCACCAGGACGCGATTTACACCGAGTGACGAGGTTTTATTTAGCAAACAAAGTGGCGAGATGGGGATAAAGCGAGCAATGAAAGGGGTGAAGGCTACGAGGGCCGAAAGAGAGCCGTTCGCCACATTGTCGAATGGTTTTTACACGGTATCACTTTTTAAATTAAATTTGACATTATGCACTGTTTTATTTACTAACACTTAATTTTACCCCGATCCCATTTTTGTTAACTTGATGTAAGCATCCCAGCACATGCAGCCACCAGCCCCCACTTCCAGACGATGGTGGAGGCGTGGGTGAGGGCCGGGCCGAGGTTTGCGAAGCCCGAGAGCGTGAGACACATATCTGTGCGCCAGCACGGATGAGGAGGTCGAGAAGTTGAGGGAGTGGATGGACGGGTTCAAGTTGGTGTGGAAGGAGAGGGGTTGCACATGTGCGATGGGTGGAGCAGTATCACCAAGAGGAGTATGATAAACTTCTTGGTGTGCTATCGTTCGAGGGGACTACATTCTTGAAGTCGGTAGATGCTTAAGGAAGATTAAAAATGCCGACTTCATTTTTTCTCGATGGATGGAGTGGTGGAGGAGATGGGGGAGGAGAATGTGGTTCGAGTTGTCAGCGACAACGAACCATCGTATAAGGCGGCTGGGAGGAAGTTGATGGAGAAGAGGAAGCGCGTCTTGGGTGCCTGTGCGGCGACATTCCATAGATCTCATTTTAGAGGATATAGGCAAGGAGGGAGGGTGTATCTACACTTGTCGGGCGGGCGCAGACCATCGGTTCCTTTATTTATTCGCATCCCCGCCTCCTACGTATCGTGAGATCTCGCATCAGGAGGGCGCGATCTTGTCGGGGCCCGGTCCGACACGATTTGCCACGAACTTCATTGCGGCTGGAGAGTTTACAAGGCACGGAGCATTCATTAGTTGGAGGTTCGCGCGGTACCGAGGAGTATTACAACTATATGGTGGACAACTGCGCATCGACAAAAAAGAGCAGTTGGAGATCTTCGTCGTGTACGAGAAGCGGATCAGCGACGAGAGGTTTTGGGAGAGGATTGCCTACTATTTGGCAATCATTGAGCCTGGTAGTTGTCTCGAGGTTGGTAGACTCGGATGACGGGGACCGGATGGGCTATTGTATGATCGCATGGATAGGGCAAAGCTGAAAATTAAAGAAAAAAATCCCAGAGGTTACAAAAAGCGGTGGAAAATCATTGATGACCGATGGGACAAGACCTTGCACCACGATGTCCATGTTGCAGGTAACTTGGTTCTAAAATTATTTTTGATGTATAATTATCTTATATGCGCGGTGTTAGCTAATAAAATCTTGCGGGATACTTTTTGATCCCCCGCATCCAATATGGAGAAGAGGTGGTGAACGGCAACGAGGTGAGGCGGGGTACACTTGCGATTATCCGGCGTGTGCCGATCTCGGCGGGACGGATAGAGGTTTGAGATAGAAGTAAGTTAGAGTTCATTAAATACCTTGGACTAGCATTACCGTGCAACTAATTTTTTTATTTAAATGTTTCGGATGCGAGTACGAATGAGGTCGGTGTATACTCGAATCATGTCGACTGAAATATTCGATTGACAAAGTGTCACCGGTATAGTAATAGTTTGATGAGCGATTTCTTTTCTTTTCGTACAAGTTATTCTTGATGATGGGTTTAATTGTTTTCCTTTTCTCTTCTTGTGTTTTTCTTGCAGTGAGTGGTGGGTTCGGGTGAACACCGAGAGTGGATGGAATCCACTTTGCGGCCATTGGTATCGGGATTCGAGCAGGCACCGGTTCCTCCCTTTGTGAGAGGAGCGGGTACATTGACTGATACGTACCAAAAGGAGGAACGAGGTTGACCTCACCAGTGGAGAAGGCCGGTCTTCGTCATTATAATACGTAGGCCGCGCGTAAAGAACATCGAGGATCGGCGAGAAGATCGGCGGAGCGATTTGCACGGTTCGCGAGGTGGCCGTACGAGCGAGGCATTCCTCCGCCACACCACCACCCGAGGAGGTGGACGTGGATCGATTTTCCGGGAGGAGCATGCGCACTTGCCTCGCGGATAGAGGAGAGGGAAGCCGGGGATCGCGCGGTGAGTTTGATCCCGATGGCCGTGCGTAGGCGGAGAAGGAGAGTTGGATGGTGTTGAAGCGAGGAGGATGCTCGGCTCCACCTCGTCTACTACCGCGACTCGGGCGGGGCCTTCGCCGCACGGCGACTATGGGGCCGGCCACCTGCGGCTGCCCCTCGCGACTCCGGCTCGGTCTCCGTGGCCGCCTACCACGACCCGTTCGGTCGGGAGAACGAAAACAAAGGTGTGACCGCACGGAGAATGGGAGGATTTGCAAAGTTGAAAAAAACTTTGGGTTCGGGACTTTCGGGTAGTTCGAGAGATGGGCCGAAGAGGTAAAGAGAAGGAAGTTAGAGGTCGAGGCGTCTGTCGGCCCGGATGACGATGCGGGCTCCTTCTCACTCCTCGGTGATGATGACGAGGAGTGTATACACGGCCGACGCGGCCATCGGCCAGCACCGTGAGTCACCGATTCGCGGTTTCCCAAAGCCGTATTACACGCCGGATGAGCGTACACCGCGGTCTTATATTATGGAGCCACGATTATCCGGCATTTGGCCGGGTTGACCAGGCGGTGGATTACACCACCGCACCATCCTCCTGCGCTTACGTCCCGGTCGTCCGCGGTCCGATCCATCGACGCCTTGATGGCATGGCATCGGCATTATTTTCATATGGATATGGTCCCGGACGGTATTCGGGCCGAGCACGAGGGAGGAGCGTCGCGAGCGGCAGGGGAGAGGAGGACGACCCACATCTTTATCCTAAATATTGGTAGTAGATTGATATGATGTAATTTTTTTTTTTGATGATGTATCAACTCTTTGATATTTGAATAAATGGAATTGGGCAATGTACTTAACTTTCAAGTCTTAGTCTTCAATTGGTGTTCATTAGTATTTGTATGATGTGGTTTTGTGGATATCATGCATTGGTGATTTTTTAAAATTTTTCTAACTCATTTCCTATTTTTTTAGAATTTTTTCTGAATTTTTTGAATTTTTTTGACGAAAAAAAAAATCCAAAAAAAAAAAACCGATTCCGACCGATTCCGGAATCGATTCCCTTCCCAGGAATCGGCCGATTCCGGCCGATTCTGGGAATCGGAATCGGAATCGGTCCCGATTCCGATTCCGATTCCGGAATCCTTGGATTCAGTATACTGGTCAATCAGAGTTGAAGTCCAACAATGGTTTGCAGGCTCGGCCAATATGGATTGGGATTGACAGGTGCTGACCCAATTTTGAAGGAGCTAAATAAAGGATATTTTTTTCTTTGGTTAAGCATGTGGTGTAACTGGTAGAGATTAGTTGCTGCCATCAATGGAGAGAAATTTAGAAAAAATTAAATAATCCAAGATGCTAAACATGATACTCCAGGCAGATTTCTCTAACTTTGATTCATAGGGTTTTAACTATTTAATGAGGATCATCTTGGAATTGATTCCATTGACTGATGGAGCTATATTGTTCTCACTTTTGTTGCCTTGAGATGGTGGAAACATCGAATCATGGTCAGCGATTGATTCCCTGGATATCAGGTCGGCTCAACCTCACATCGGCAGTGAGTCATCGGATCATGGTCTGACAGGTCAGTGGAAATCTAGGGGTGGATCTGTCCCCTCCCCACCCGCACCCCCCAAAATCAGGTCGGCTTATGCCGATTCAATCCCAGAATTGGCCAATTCCACTAATCATACCTACCACTTTATCATAAAAAATCATGTAGCAGATACTTCTGATGGAGAAAAGCCAACTGGTAGAGAAAAGAAACAGCCAATTGCTTCCCTGTTCCACAATTCAACGATCACTTGCATAGAAATTTAATACTAAGAATAACAGAACAGGCAAAGGTGGGGATAGTTTTAAAATGATTTTGTGAACGTCAAGTGGATATTACATAACCAAGCTAAAATAAACTGAATTTCAGATGCCTTGGAACCAAATACCCATAAAAGTATTGTCCGCAATAATGTTCTAAAGGAGAAGTAAATCATAAAGGATTGTAGTATAATAAAATTTAAAAACTCTAGATCAGTTAAAATTTACATTTTTACATCAGTGAAGTAATCTGCAAAAGTTGCAACGAGGTACTCAGTGACCAATCCCTCAAGCCAATCTGAAACAGGAAAACAAATTTCCACTGAGCCACTGATATGACTTCTCAAAAAAGGATATTACATTTGACAATATAAGAGAAGTGCAACAAGGATTTTTCCAGTATAGCAGCCTTTTTGATAGACATTATGCAAACATCAATCTTTTAGAGAATATTTATGCTTAGAGACAAAATTGGAAAAAGAACAGACAATAACAAGCAGAAGGCTCCACCAAATCAAGAACTTCAGATCATTTTGTAATGCTGAAGAAACTGAGGTGGACACTAACAGTAACAGCCTTAGGGGAAAAAATCCATATGTGAAATCCTACTTCCAGAAATTAATAACAAATATATGAAACACTCAAGAAACTATAAATTTGATGGACCACATTTCATTTCAAACTAAAAAGAATTACAGTGAATGAGAATTATAAAAAGTAATATGTTGCTTCCATATAGTACATCTAGTCCCTTAATTTCCTCTTCCTATTACTATTCCTAACTTCTTAGTTCCATATTGGACAAACTACCTATATCGTGTATATTCTCTCATTCTATTTTCTACTATTGTTTTAGTTAGATGGCCTTTTTAAGTTTTCTTCATATATTACCAACTTTTTTATGGAATCTATCCAAATATTTATCTAGACATTATTGTCTAATAAAATTTTATAACTTAATATTTTTATGACTAAATGTACAATTGACCCAAGAAATCATATCAATATTTAGATATTTCTAAGAGATCCCCTCTCCATACAATTCAAGATGAAACTTAGATGTGAATAAGATCCCTTGTATGTCTTATGTTAACAATAGTTCATCCTCTGTATTTCGCTTTTAATTGTTTGTCAGCTCATTTTGATGTTGAATATGAGTTCTTTTGTCTTTTTTGAATAAATTACATAACATTTTACATTTACACATGCACTTTGATTGACATTTCCGAGATCTAATCTCCCAAGATTTTTCCGAGATCTTTTCGAGATCTCCTCTTCAATCTCCCCGAGATAAAATCGAGATGCAAGAAGGCAATCATTGGTCGAGTTGCAATGATAACATGGTTCGACCTTGATAAAGTATGCTCTAATCAATTTGTGTATCATATGGAATTCAAGCTCACCCGATAATGAGGCAAGAAATGAACAAGTCAAAGTTGGTCAAGCACCTCACAAGCTGCTCAGATTCATTTTCAGCCTTTCAACTAATCATCAATTCCTGTCAAAATGGAAGATAAATCAATCGCTCTAAAATTCCGGGGTCCTTCTGAAGATCCTTCCGCCCCCAATCAGCCAAAAGATTTATGAGAAGGATAACCGGAGAAGCCATTACAATATGGCATCAGATGAGATAAAGGTGTTCCATCTCAGAACAAGTTGTTCACCCGTACAGCACCCTGAACCCTCAACAAGCTCAGAAAAACTGCAATATTTTATTTTTATTTTTTAACAGATGCATTTTAAAAAATGACATATAAAAATAAAATACCACTTATCCTAATACCAGCCAAGGCAGAAGAGAGCAGTATTATAATCCTACTAACAGCAAAAGCAGAGAACAATAACAACGTTATTAACAGCTGAAAATACTACATGCATCGCATCTTAAAATGAATGTTAAGCATCATGAAAATGATATTTTCATGTGGATGGGACAAGACAATGATAATAATAAAACAATAGAAGAAACTTCATATACTTCTTAAAAGGTTGGTGATAAACCTTTTTGGTAAAGTTTCGCAAGCAATTCCCGCACACCTGGATCTTCAAAAATAACATTAACAGTTTGATGAATAGCCTCCTGCCATTAACCAATAATGGGTTAGAGTATATTCATCCTACTGACAAAACAAAATTCCATATAAAACAGGTTAGAAGTTTTTTTAAAAAAGAAGCCATGTTAAATTTTCACATGCGTCTAAATTCAATAATGTACATGAATACCCTAACAAGTACAATAATAACCATGAAAACAGTAATTAACAAAGTGAAGTAATCAGAACAGCAAGGAGAGCAAAAGATTATCAAATCCCAAATGAAATCCAAATTCACCAAAATTTAAGAGTGACCAGATTATAACAACTTTTGTAAATATGTCAAATAGAAAAGAGGATTGTAACCCAATATAAAAATTCATGCAATGAAATCGTGCAAAGGCTATCTAGCTTCCTTTCAGCAAGCAACAAGTCCAAAATGAAGAGAAGAGAGCCATATATAGGATCGTTATAAGATGGAGGCCAATCCCTCCTGTTGGAAAGTAACCAGCTGCTTCACGTAGTGTCCCTACTTATGTACAAGCCATCCGCATATACTCTAGATTAAGGCATAGAGACTTTAGTAACATCAAAAGTTAGAAACGTCAGAATTTAACAATTTTTGAGTAAGCATCGTATTTCTGAAGAATATACTAAATTTTCATGAAGTTGGCAAACTTAGATTATGCGAATTCTAGTTGAGTCTCTAGATTATGTGGACAGTCCCCATTCATGGAGGACTAAGTCAAACTTTAGATAACGGATGGTTGGCACCAAAAATGCCTCCACTTCTTCTTATCTCATAGGAGTATCCGAGGGAAGTCATCTTAACCCAAACTGCATGCAGTTATGCCTACTTTTTAGGCTTCTCCCAATGGATGCCAAGTGTCTCATAATTGAGAAACTCCTGCCTATCTTTTAGGCTCTTCCCGATGACTGCTTAATGCAGCATATCAACCCTATGTTATAGGCATTTTCTGAATATTTTTGGTAACTGGTTCTATATAGAAATCCTGCCTATTATTTAGGCCTCTCCCAAGATCATCTTGTAAAGATTAGGTCCATCTATTGGCCACCATTATTGACTGATTTCACATCTGCTAACATGCTGATTTATAGGACTTCACGATACTGCCTGATCCATGAGAAGATCAGATCCTACAAATTAGGACCACCAATCAGCTGGAACCATTGGAGAGTGCCTCCGTTGCAGATCTGAACATCGCGTTTGAAAGGTTCCGATGCCAGAAGACGCATCTGCTCGCATCCTCGACCAAGCTCGCCGGGCTAAGGAGATCTGACATCATTGAGCAAGAGTACAATGCTGACTGAAACCTGTGAAAGGGGAAGGTGAAAGAATGGCACAGAGGCCAACTGGAAGGGGAGGGAAGACGTTGGCATCTTACCGGAGGGTAGAGGAGAACCAGCCACTACCGGAGGCGAAACTGGAGAACCTCCATCAGGAGGGTGAGTGAAGGGTACCTGGGGCCAAGCCCCTTGTGCACGGACCAGCCCTTACAGCTTCTCCAAAAATTCTTCAATTAGATTCCATCATTCCAACGTAAGGAGCTCCTTATATAAGGAGTCCTAATTACAAAATAAGAGCTGAGAAAAGAATATTTACAGACATGTCTCTGTGTGAACCTCTTTTTTACGTCGTCTGTTCTTTAGAAAGAAAGACATCTCCGGACTTTTCTAGGAAAATATGTGGTATCCTAAAAATATTAAGTAGTCCGGTGATAGTTTTAAAAAATATTAGAACCGAGGTTCGGGTTCTTTGAAAGTTTCATTTTTTGACCCTTCTCCGCCGGATGGTGCGAGTATCCGGCGTTAACTTACATCGAGCAACGGCTCGAACGCCTTTGATTAACCGTCGCGGCAACCTGTTTTCGGAGATATGCACATCCACAACATAAAGTAAAGAACTCAAAAGGGCAGCGGCCTTTTGGGTCCGATCAGATGCAAACCGATTTGTTCGGGTTTGTTTTATTTGTCATTTTTTTGGATGACTTTGATTCTTTCTGATTTTTGAGCTTCCTCTGCTTTAAATTCGATCAAAATCTGATTTTTTTTGTTCAAGGACTGGTTTGGGATTTCACCGGGCCACAAAGGGGTTGGAGTGAATGGATTAAGATGGGCCGAGATGGGCCTGGACAGAGGGCTGGTTTGGAACCGTCTCTAGGACCTGAACGTGGGCTGAGCAAGGGCAGCGTCGGATCTGCTTAGGGGTCTGTTCAGATGACTTTGAATAGACCGGTCGGGGACTTGCTTGAGATGTCCTGGATAGGTTGAAACCGGGTCACAAGGGGACTGGTTTTAGGCTCTGGACAAGGGCCTGCTGATGGGCCAGAATACGGGCCTGTTTGGGATGTCCTAGGTGGGCTGAAACCGAGTCACAAAGGGACTGGTTTTAAGCTCTGGACATATGCTTGCAAATGGGCTGATATGGGCCTATCTGGAGGTCTGCTAGATGGGCTGCTCATGAGCCTGAAAATGGGTCGCCTGAAGACCTGTTCTAGACCGGCTTTAGGTAAGCTTCGGAGGGTGGAGCATAGGCCTGCAAGTGGGCCGGTTGGGGGCCTGTTTGGCGGTTGGCTGAATGGGCCACAAAGGGGCCTGTTCAGGAGGTCCTTGATGGACTGAAAACTGGGTCGCAAAGGGGACTGTTTTTGGGCTCTGGGCATAGGCCTGCAAATGGGCCGGTTTGGGCCAGACAGAAAGGGCTGATCGCAGGCAGGATTTGGGCTAGATTTGTGCCTGGCGCATGGGTTCAGATTGGGTCTGAAAAAGGGGGGGCAGCAAGTAGGCCGAACAGGGTGCTGTTCATGGGCCTGGACTGAAGTCTGCACAGGTGGTTTCAGGTGGGCAGCCATGGGCCTGGGCAGGGTTTGCAGCGGGCTAGGAGATGACCTGCTAAGGGGGTGCTCAATGGGCCAAAACAGGTGCAGCTCAGGGGGGATTTGAGTGGGCTGCAAGAGGGCTGAAGATGGGCCAGGATGGGGCTTGTTTCAGGCCTATAGAGTGTGTTTAGTTAGGCCACATGGGGGCTTGGGTTTGGCTGCGAGGAGGGCAGGCAAATGGGCAGGCTTATGGGCTCTTTTGGGCCTGCGTAGGGGGTTTACTAGGTGGGCTGCAAATGGCCTATGCAAGGGGTCGGACAGGGCTAGGATTGGACCAGCCAATGGCCTGTTTTAGGGGGGGCCTGAACATGGGCTAATTGTGGCCGAACATGGGCTGGTTATGGGCCTGAACAGGGGTCAGGCTATGGGCTTGCAGGAGGGCCTGTACATAGGCCTGAACATGGGTCGGCCATGAACTTGGATAAGCCTGCGCAAGGGAGTTTTCAGAGGACTTGCTCTAGGTCCGGAGATAGACTGTACAGGCTGATCCTTACAGGCCTACGAGGGGCAGGAAATGGGTCTGGAATAAGCAGAAAGAAGGCCCCTTCAAGGGGCTGTATGGGCGCACCCAGCAGGCTTTTTACCTTTTTCTCCTTTCCTTCTTCTCCTCCCTTCCCTCTGGCGGCAGCAGGTTGTTGGCGCAAGTGGCAGCAGCTCTGGGGTAGCAGTCCGGCAGCCTGTCGGCGCTTCCAACTCCTCCCTCCCTGGCTGGTGCGTCCCCCTCCCTTTTATAGAGAGTGAGGAGGGGAGGTGAAGAGCCAGGAGTTGTGGGCGCAGGTGACCTTTGGCCTCCCCATAGGAGTTACTCCATTTAACCACATTGATTGAGTGGCTGTCCCTTGGCCTTCTCCTCCTTTAACTGACTGTTGGGGGCTGTGCTGGCAGCTTGGTGCGTACAGGGGTGCTGAGGTGGCAAGTGGGTGCGGCTGGGCTTGCTGATGTGGCAGGTGGGGGCCAGTGTGGCATGTTCACACTAGACTGCAAGTGAGCTGGCATATGGGCTGCGCACAGGCCTTTTGGCATGGGTTAATTGGGCTGGCTGGGGGAGACTGCGCACAGGCCTTTTTTGGCATGGAATTGGGCTGGCTGGGGGGCTGCGCACAGGCCTTTTTGGCATGGAATTTGGCCCAATTCTAGGATGGGATGATGGACTTCTTATAGGGCCTATGTGGGCTCCTGATTGGGCTTGTTTTGGCCAAAATGTGGGCTGTCCGGTCTGCTCTTGGGCCTGCCCATTTGTCTCTCTTTTTCTTTTGCGAGAGAAAAAAAAAATGGATGCCAACAAATGCCCCCCACGGACGATTTCTTGGAGACGAAGGTTGACAAGGAGTCGTCCGTGTAGTTGGCGACTGGTTTGCTCTTCTTTGAAGTTTCTCTGGATCGAGAAGGGCTTGGGCCCTTGGAGACAAACGGTCCTTGTCATGTTGAGCTCCGCCGTTGCTCTCCTTTGATTTGCGGGGGCTTTGCTCGAAGTTTTCCACTATGGTTGATGCAGACTTGTCGCCACATCCCTTCCACCCAATCTTTTTTCGAAGTTTTTTTTTCTTTTTTTCTTTTTTTTTACTGACCCGATTGCCTATTTTTAGGTTTTCACCCGAGTCAGCTCCCTTGATATTTTGCCTACATGCCTCCGGAGAGGTTTTCATGTAGCGGGGTAGCCTGATTTTGCCTAGAGTGCCTTTTCAGGTTTTCACTCTAGCAAGGCTTTGTTTTCATATTATTTTTTTTTGACATTTTTTGCTCTTGGTCAGTCACTATTTGGGTGATCGGCCAAGCCCGTCGGGCACTTTTCTTTTTTGGCCCTTTTTTTGTTTTTTTTGTTTTTTTTTGTTTTTTTGTGTGGGGAATTAGGGCTTCCCTCAAGCCGCATGCACTATTGGATTTGACTACGTATGAATTTCAACGTAGTCAGCATGGAATGTGGGGCTTCTGTGGATATGAATTTCAACGTGATGTCAGGAATTTTGCAACTTGATGGTAAAAGGCCTGCCGAGTATGGGTTTCAACTCGAAAACAGGGAATCATTTGGTATGGATTTTTGTACGGGTATGAATTTCAACTCGTGGTCAAGAAAGTCTCATTGTGGGTTTGACCAAGTATGGATTTCAACTTGGTCAGTGGCATGAGGACTTTACATCTTAAGGATCTTGCGAGTGGGGCTATGTGTCCACTCGATCCATCAGATGGACTTGAGTTCAACTTGTCAAAGAGACCCGGCTTGTAGGAAAATATGGCTTGTTCGGTCCGACCAATGGCGCGGAGGCTTTTGTAGACCGTGGCGGGCCGGAGTGGCTGTCACGGTAAGACTTGACAAATGTAAAGACCGAAAGGTCGGGACGATGGAGACTTTGAATGCCATCAAGAGCGAAGGATATTTCGATGGCCAGGAGTTTTTTTTTTTTTTTTTTTGGAATCGTCAAGATTGGAGGAATCAAGACGATATGAAGTTTTTTGGTGGTGCCATCAAGACCGGGATGATCAAGATAGTGTAAGGTTTGTGAACCATCTTTACCGGAATGGTTAAAGACGGTATGCAGTTGTGTCTGCTTCTTCTTCTTTTTTTCAATTTTTTTTTTCATCCATTTTTTTCATCATTTTTTTTTCTCTCTTTTTTTTGCAGGGAATTAAGGCTTCCCTCAAGCCGTATGCGAAGATTTTGGATGGATTAAGTCACGAATGAGTTCTTGACTTGACTTTGGATGTTTGGAAGTCCTATGGAGCATTGAGGTCCTTTGGATTGGTACTTGGATTTACGAGGAACCTATGAGTGGGGTTATGTGTCCACTCGGTCTGGGAATTTGATTTGATCCTAAGAAACATGTGAGCAGGGCTATGTGTCCACTCGGTCCTTAGGAGGAAATTTTGGGTCAAGTATGGATTTCATCCTGACCTATAAATTGTGGGGGTCTCTTGCTGAGTCTGGATTTCACCTCGTGAAGTAAGAATGAAAAGATCCTAGGGAGCATGAGAGTGGGGATATGTGTCCACTCGGTCCTTCGGAGAAATTTTTTGATGTTTTGGTTCTAGGGAACATGTGAGCGGGGCTATGTGTCCACTCGGTCCTTTGGAGAAAATTTGGGTCATTCGGAACATGTGAGCAGGGCTATGTGTCCGCTTGGTCCTTCAGAATAAGGTTTGGATCCTTCGGAACATGTGAGCGGGGCTATGTGTCCGCTCGGTCCTTCGGAGAATTTTTTTTGATCCTACGGAACATGTGAGCGGGGCTATGTGTCCACTCGGTCCTTCAGAAGAGGTTTGGATCCTCCGGAACATGTGAGCGGGGCTATGTGTCCGCTCGGTCCTTCGGAAAAATTTTTTTGGATTCTTCGGAACATGTGAGCGGGGCTATGTGTCCGCTCGGTCCTTCGGAAAAAGTTTGGATCCTACGGAACATGTGAGCGGGGCTATGTGTCCACTCGGTCCTTCGGGAAGATTTTGGGTCAAGTATGGATTTCAACCTGACCTATGAGTTGTGGGGGGATCTTGCCGAGTCTGGATTCCACCTCGTGAAACAAGAGTGAAAAGATCCTAGGGAGCATGTGAGTGGGGGATATGTACCCACTTGGTCCTTCGGAAAAATTTTTGATGATGGGATTCTTGGTAGACCATCGAGGCTGGAGTGGCCAGGATGGTGAGAAATTTTTGTCTGAAAGAGTCCTAAAGAACATGTGAGTGGATTTATGTGTCCACTCGGTCCTTCGGAAAATTTTGATGATAACTTTGGTGGACCCTCAAGGCTGGAATAGCCAGGATGGTGGGAATTTTGTTTGAAAGAGTCCTAAGGAACATGTGAGTGGTTTTATGTGTCCACTCGGTCCTTCGGAAAATTTTGATGATGGGAATTTTGGTGGACCATCAAGGTTGGAATAGCCAGGATGGTGGGAATTTTTGTCTGAAAGAGTCCTAAGGAACATGTGAGTGGATTTATGTGTCCACTCGGTCCTTCGGAGAATTTTGATGATGAGAATTTTGGTGGACCATCAAGGCTGGAATAGCCAAGATGGTGGGAATTTTTGTTTGAAAGAGTCCTAAGGAACATGTGAGTGGATTTATGTGTCCACTCGGTCCTTCGGAGAATTTTGATGATGAGAATTTTGGTGGACCATCAATTTGGAATAGCCAAGATGGTGGGAATTTTGTTTGAAAAGAGTCTAAGGAACATGTGAGTGGATTTATGTGTCCACTCGGTCCTTCGGAGAATTTTGATGATGAGAATTTTGGTGGACCATCAAAATTTGGAATAGCCAAGATGGTGGGAATTTTGTTTGAAAAGAGTCCTAAGGAACATGTGAGTGGATTTATGTGTCCACCTCGGTCCTTCGGAAAATTTTGACAAAGGGAATTTTTTGTAGACCATCAAGACTGGAGCAGTCAGGATGGTGAGAATTTTTGTAGACCATTAAGACCAGGGTGGTCAAGATGGTGGGGACTTTTGTTTGAAAAGATCCTAAGGAACATGTTGGTGGGTTTGTGTTCACTCGGTCCTTCGGAGAAGTTTTTTTTTTTTTTGTTGATCATCGAGACCTGAAGGGTCGGAGCAACGTAGAATCTTTTAGTGGACCATCAAGACTGGAGTAGTCAGGATGGTGAGAATTTTTGTTTGAAAGAGTTCTAAGGAACATGTGAGTGGATTTATGTGTCCACTCGGTCCTTCGGAGAAATTTTGACAAAGGGAATGTTTTGTTGACCATCAAGACTGGAGCAGCCAGGATGGCGAGATTTTTTTTGTTTGAAAAGATCCTAAGGAACATGTGAGTGGATTTGTGTATCCACTCGGTCCTTCGGAGGAGTTTTGTTTGATTTTTTTTGTAGACCATCAAGACTGTAGTAGTCAGGATGGTGGGAATTTTTTTGTTTGAAAAAGTCCTAAGGAACATGTTGGTGGGTTTGTGTCCACTTGGTCATTCGGAAAATTTTTGATGATCGTCAAGACCTGAAGGGTCGGAGCGACGTGGAATCTTTCGGTAGACCCTCAAGACTGGAGTAGTCAGGATGGTGAGAATTTTTGTAGACCATCGAGACCAGGGTGATCAAGATGGTGGGGACTTTTTGGTTTGAAGATCATCCAGAATGAGGGTTCCGGATGTTCCTAAGGAGCACGTGAGCAGGGCTATGTGTCTGCTCGGTCCTTCGGAGAGGTTAATGATGAGGATTCTTGGTAGACCATCAAGACTTGGAATAGTCGAGATGGTGGGAATTTTGTTTGAAGAGGGCCCTAAGGAACATAGGAGCGGGGTTTTGTGACCACTCGGTCCTTTGGGAAAGTTGATGATGAGAATTTTTTGTGGACCATCGAGACTGGAATAGTCAGGATGGCGGGAAATATTTTTTGAAATGACCCAGAACAAGGGATCAGAAGGTCCTAAGGAGCATGTGAGTGGGTTTGTGTATCCACCCGGTCCTTTAGAGCAGTTTTGATTTTTTTTTTTTGATTTTTTTTTTATCGACCTAACTGCTCCTTTGTAGAGTTTTCACTCAGGTCGACCCCCTTTGTATTTTGCCTGTGCGTCCCTTTGCGGGATTTTCACACAGCGGGGTTATCCGATTTTGCCCGAGGCGCCTTTGCAGGTTTTCGCCTCGACTGGTTTTTTTTTTTTTTTGACACTTTTGCCCTCGGTTAGCTGTTTATGCCTGGCTAACCAAGTCTGTCATTTTTTTTATTTTTTTTTATTATTTTGCCTTTTGTAGGCGACAACAACGGCCTATGATGCATTGGCCGGCTCTATGTCGTGAGGACATGATGGCTGGATGATGTAACCCGTTGACCAGCATGTAGACATGGATGATGTGCCGTGTTCACGGTGTGGTTGCTTGGTTGCCCGGCTTCGGGTGAACCTGAGGAGGGTATACCAGTTGCTCCCTATGTCGATGACCTTGCCCCGGATCATGGCTTCGGCCTGGTCCTTGAAACAGAAGCAACCCTCAATTGTGTGCCCCAACATTCTGTGGTAGGGACAGAAATTGGGCTCATCAATCCTTCCGGCCTCTTGGGGGCGCTTGATTTGTGGAAGGTTGATTAGGTTGCTCTCCATGCAGGCATCGAACAACCTTCTTGTGTATTCTTGTCGGAATGAATATGGCTTAGACCGACGTTCCTCCAACGAGATCCTTGTCCTCGTGTTGTCAGGAGTTTCTGAAGTAGGAAGAGATGACATGGCGTCCTTCCCGCCCCCATTGTTGTTCTTGTTTCTTGAGAAGGAGAAAACATCGACTGTATTGACATCTGTCGATTGCTTGTCCTTTGTTAACTTTGACCTGGCTGTTGCCGTGGGTGGACTATTGAAGTAGAAGCGTTCAATTTCGGCCACTGTGATATTTAGGTCATCGAAGGTACGGATTACGGTTCCCAAGACCTTCTTTTGAATTTCGGGCCGTAGGCCCCTTTTCGCAAAGTGCCGCCGCCTCTTCATTTAATGGCGGATTGGCACATTTCATGCAAGCATCCCTCGGCGGCGTATGTAATCGACCGCCGTTTCGCTACGTCCTTGAAACATGGTGGTTAGTTCGACCAAAGTGTATGGCCGTTCGAGAAATTGAATCTCTCGATGAATTTTCGTTGCATGTACGCCGATCGACTATCGAGTTCGGCTGAGCTTTGAATACCACTCAAACGCTGTGCCGGTGAGAGTGGTGGCGAAGTATTTGAGTAGATATGACTCGTTGTATGCCAGCTCTCCCATATGAGTGAAATAAAGAGCCAGATGTTCCCTTGGGGACCCGTGCCCATCAAATTTGGAACATTTTGGAACTTTAGAAATTCCACAGGGCGACCTCGCGTATTGGTGATGCAATGGATAGGGAACTTGATATTGGCCCATCGTGATGTGGCCCTCGTTATGTTGTGCCGGCCTAGTGGCAATGAGTTGCTCGATCGTATCCCGTTGAGCGGGCTCCATGAAATTACGTGGAGGAGGAGGCTGGTAATGGTGCATTACCTGTCCGTCGTCATCCCCAAGCATCCTCGGTGCCGGCGGCTGGTGAACCTGAGGTTGTGGCGGAGGAGGTAGTGGCTCGACCTGGGCGACGCAGGGGTCGTCAGCAGCTTCGTCTGCCCCTGAATCTTGACTCGGCTGAGGTCGAAGTAGACCGGCACTGGCAATAAGAGCCTTCAACTGCTGATTTTCTCTCAGCAGATCCTCTAGTGTGAGGGCGGAGGGTGCGTCCTCATTGTTGTCGTTGTGCCGAGAAGACTCGACAATTGCAGCCGGCTGTCGTGCCGAATGGCCGCATGTTGCGGGCCCTGGTCGGGCTGTGGTCTTGGAGGCTTCCGGGTCGTCGTCATGACGGTTGCTCGCTGAAATAACATGACAAGCAAAAATACGTACCTTGTTTTCTGCCCCCTGTGTCACTTGTTCTTCGGGTGTATTCCCCAGGACGACGGGCCAGCTCGAGACCGATGCCGTGTTGACGATGAAGTTCGTTTGCCGTCGGGGCTTGTAGTGGGGTTGTGGCGGATGCACCAAATGTTCCTCCAATATGAGAACTTTGTCACGGATTAGGACTTCAGCCAAATCCTTAAATTGATAGCAGTCCTCAATTTTGTGCCCCACCAGCCTGTGGTATGGGCAAAAGTTTGACTCCCTACTTCTGGCGGCGTCTTCTGGGCGTCTGCTCTTTGGTAGGCAAATTAGCCCATTTTCCATGCAGGTGCTGAACAATTTTGGCGTGAATTCCCGTGGGAAGGAGTACGGTTTCATTGCACGCTCCTTCCAAGTTGGCCTTGGCACGAGATTAGCAAATGCCTTGCGAGAGGGAGCCATAGTGGCATTCTTGCCCCCATTTTGGCCTGAAGAAGAGGGGACGTTGATTGGGTTGACGCCTGAGACCGTTGGGCTTGCCACTCGACCGGTCTTGATTTGGCTGCCGCCATCAGTGGACTATTGTCCTGGGGGTGTTGCCACTGGTGACGTGGAGTAGACTGAGGGTGGGTGCCACGGTAGGGCGCCACCGTATTGTGTCTTCTTCCATGTTGAGCCAACTTTAGGTCGATCAGCTGTTCTATCATTGCTGCGTGAGAGGGCTCGTATATTGTTGAGGTAGAAGAGGAGGTGGCGGATATTGGGGTGCCACAAACACCTCGTCGCCGATGGTAACCTTGGAGCCGACCGTTGATGGATGGGAGGCCGAGGTGGCACCGCAAGGGTGGCCCATTTAGAGCGACACGAGGCTCATTAGAAATTTTGGCGACGGCCGAATTTTGTGCCAGCGTGCAGAAGTAGGCTTGCGGCTAGCTAGAAGAGCTTTGAGCTGTTGATTTTCTCGCCAGAGGTCCGTCATTGTCAGGTTGGGAGGTATGTCCTCGCATTCATCGTGCCGAGCGGCATCTTCGTTGTTCTTATGTTGTGCTGATTTGACAGCAACTGGTGGTTGATTGCCTTGGTTGCATGTCATTGGTTCATGATGGACTTCAGTTCTTGAAGCTTCTAGGGTATCACCCAGTCAATTGATTTCAGAAGTGGCGTAGCGGTGAAGACACGCATCTTGCCCCCTGTCCCCTTTGGCTGAGCTGGAGTGGCTTTGGGTTGGGGGTGAGTTCGGGATTTCGACCCGCGAGGGCCCATATCGGGGCATCGCGGATGACTAGATTTCAGAGGGGATGGTCCTGCCGAGGAAACATCGGCTTTTGGAAGCCATACTTGCTTGAGTTTCGGGGCAGAGGGTTTGGGACCTTGCCCCCAGTTGGCAGGAGCATTGTTTGTTTTATTAGCCCGCTGTGGAGTGGGCTTGCTCGGGAGCTTGCCCCCAGTTGGCAGAACATCTGCCAACTTGCTGACCCGATGTAGAGTCTTGTTGAGGAATTTCCTATCAATTGGCAGTATAAGGTGCCGATAAGATTGGTCGGCGGACCGACCGCCTGATGGAGTTTACGAATGGCGGGCGGCCCCTTTGTCGATTTTCCTTGATTTGGACCGCTGGTCGGCCCGTTTGTAGAATAGGGACCAAGGGCTGGTCCCTTGCCCTGGCGGCGTTTTTCCTTTGAGTTGATGGCCGGCTTGAGCTTTGGTTGTTCATATGAAAGGGCTGTCCCCTTTCGTTTGCTTTGTCAGCCGCTGGTCGGCCGGTCTTCTTGGAGTGAACAGAGGGCTCGCCTCTTCCCCGAGTGTTTGGTGCAGCAGCTGCTGTGGGTATTATTATGTCCCCATTGATCCCTTTCAACCGATCTAGGATGGAGAATCGGTTGTGCAGCAGTAAGGTGCCGAGCTGTGGTTGGCGGCGTTTGTCCTTCACGAGCACGATGGATGTTTCATCCAGGGTTGGAGGGCGTGCCTCACCCCTTGGGTACTGGATGTCCCTGACTTTGTGGGTTCGGCGGGAATTGTGCTCGATTTTGAGCTTCTTGATGTTCCATTGTTGTGGGGCGGGCGCAGGCCCGAAGTTGTTGATGGCTTGGTCCACCGGAAGTGACTCTTGTGGGGGAGTCAGTTGGAATGCCCCCGGTTGTGATGTCTTTGTAGGCAGGCAGGGTGCCCTGAAGGTTGCCCGGAGCAGCCGGGAGGGATATATCTTCTCTTCGTTGGCGATCGGGGTTTCCAGCATTGCCCCCAGTCGGTTGGGGAGCAAAACAACCCTCGGGAAGTTGCTGAAGGCGATGCCGGGAGTGACTGCACCGATGTCACGTTGTTCGACGTATGCCTCAGAATGGGCGACACCGCTGTTGACGTCCATAAGTCCTGTAGACAACAAGACTGGCTCGATCAAATGCAGAGATTTTTTTTGAATTGAAGATAATGGATGTGCATATCTCCAGGTTGCCACGACGGAGAGATGAAAGGAAAGAAGGGTCCCACCGGGCGTGCCATTTGTGTGAACCTCTTTTTTACGTCGTCTGTTCTTTAGAAAGAAAGACATCTCCGGACTTTTCTAGGAAAATATGTGGTATCCTAAAAATATTAAGTAGTCCGGTGATAGTTTTAAAAAATATTAGAACCGAGGTTCGGGTTCTTTGAAAGTTTCATTTTTTGACCCTTCTCCGCCGGATGGTGCGAGTATCCGGCGTTAACTTACATCGAGCAACGGCTCGAACGCCTTTGATTAACCGTCGCGGCAACCTTTGTTTTCGGAGATATGCACATCCACAACATAAAGTAAAGAACTCGAAAAGGGCAGCGGCCTTTTGGGTCCGATCAGATGCAAACCGATTTGTTCGGGTTTGTTTTATTTGTCATTTTTTTGGATGACTTTGATTCTTTCTGATTTTTGAGCTTCCTCTGCTTTAAATTCGATCAAAATCTGATTTTTTTTGTTCAAGGACTGGTTTGGGATTTCACCGGGCCACAAAGGGGTTGGAGTGAATGGATTAAGATGGGCCGAGATGGGCCTGGACAGAGGGCTGGTTTGGAACCGTCTCTAGGACCTGAACGTGGGCTGAGCAAGGGCAGCGTCGGATCTGCTTAGGGGTCTGTTCAGATGACTTTGAATAGACCGGTCGGGGACTTGCTTGAGATGTCCTGGATAGGTTGAAACCGGGTCACAAGGGGACTGGTTTTAGGCTCTGGACAAGGGCCTGCTGATGGGCCAGAATACGGGCCTGTTTGGGATGTCCTAGGTGGGCTGAAACCGAGTCACAAAGGGACTGGTTTTAAGCTCTGGACATATGCTTGCAAATGGGCTGATATGGGCCTATCTGGAGGTCTGCTAGATGGGCTGCTCATGAGCCTGAAAATGGGTCGCCTGAAGACCTGTTCTAGACCGGCTTTAGGTAAGCTTCGGAGGGGTGGAGCATAGGCCTGCAAGTGGGCCGGTTGGGGGCCTGTTTGGCGGTTGGCTGAATGGGCCACAAAGGGGCCTGTTCAGGAGGTCCTTGATGGACTGAAAACTGGGTCGCAAAGGGGACTGTTTTTGGGCTCTGGGCATAGGCCTGCAAATGGGCCGGTTTGGGCCAGACAGAAAGGGCTGATCGCAGGCAGGATTTGGGCTAGATTTGTGCCTGGCGCATGGGTTCAGATTGGGTCTGAAAAAGGGGGGCAGCAAGTAGGCCGAACAGGGTGCTGTTCATGGGCCTGGACTGAAGTCTGCACAGGTGGTTTCAGGTGGGCAGCCATGGGCCTGGACAGGGTTTGCAGCGGGCTAGGAGATGACCTGCTAAGGGGGTGCTCAATGGGCCAAAACAGGTGCAGCTCAGGGGGGATTTGAGTGGGCTGCAAGAGGGCTGAAGATGGGCCAGGATGGGGCTTGTTTCAGGCCTATAGAGTGTGTTTAGTTAGGCCACATGGGGGCTTGGGTTTGGCTGCGAGGAGGGCAGGCAAATGGGCAGGCTTATGGGCTCTTTTGGGCCTGCGTAGGGGGTTTACTAGGTGGGCTGCAAATGGCCTATGCAAGGGGTCGGACAGGGCTAGGATTGGACCAGCCAATGGCCTGTTTTAGGGGGGCCTGAACATGGGCTAATTGTGGCCGAACATGGGCTGGTTATGGGCCTGAACAGGGGTCAGGCTATGGGCTTGCAGGAGGGCCTGTACATAGGCCTGAACATGGGTCGGCCATGAACTTGGATAAGCCTGCGCAAGGGAGTTTTCAGAGGACTTGCTCTAGGTCCGGAGATAGACTGTACAGGCTGATCCTTACAGGCCTACGAGGGGCAGGAAATGGGTCTGGAATAAGCAGAAAGAAGGCCCCTTCAAGGGGCTGTATGGGCGCACCCAGCAGGCTTTTTACCTTTTTCTCCTTTCCTTCTTCTCCTCCCTTCCCTCTGGCGGCAGCAGGTTGTTGGCGCAAGTGGCAGCAGCTCTGGGGTAGCAGTCCGGCAGCCTGTCGGCGCTTCCAACTCCTCCCTCCCTGGCTGGTGCGTCCCCCTCCCTTTTATAGAGAGTGAGGAGGGGAGGTGAAGAGCCAGGAGTTGTGGGCGCAGGTGACCTTTGGCCTCCCCATAGGAGTTACTCCATTTAACCACATTGATTGAGTGGCTGTCCCTTGGCCTTCTCCTCCTTTAACTGACTGTTGGGGGCTGTGCTGGCAGCTTGGTGCGTACAGGGGTGCTGAGGTGGCAAGTGGGTGCGGCTGGGCTTGCTGATGTGGCAGGTGGGGGCCAGTGTGGCATGTTCACACTAGACTGCAAGTGAGCTGGCATATGGGCTGCGCACAGGCCTTTTGGCATGGGTTAATTGGGCTGGCTGGGGGAGACTGCGCACAGGCCGCTGCGCACAGGCCTTTTTGGCATGGAATTTGGCCCAATTCTAGGATGGGATGATGGACTTCTTATAGGGCCTATGTGGGCTCCTGATTGGGCTTGTTTTGGCCAAAATGTGGGCTGTCCGGTCTGCTCTTGGGCCTGCCCATTTGTCTCTCTTTTTCTTTTGCGAGAAAAAAAAAATGGATGCCAACAGTCTCCTATGGGAAGAAATGCAAAGACTCAAAAATAACTTAAAATATTTACAACAATACCCTAAGGACTGAAATACAAAAAGATCTCAAAATTCTCGAACCGGTTCTCCATCACATACACAACTAACAAGCTATTACATTCAACCTATGAAATGATGGGAAAATAAAAAGTAGTTTCATACATAATATCATATCATGTTGACAATAAAATGTAGAAGAAAACCAGATTCAACAAGTTTTTGTTCCAGAAAATGGTCGGAAATGCTACATCAACATAAAGCAAGCTCACAGACCTTTGCAACTTCAAGGAATCCTTTGCAAGTATCTTCAAAATTAACCTATCACAGCAAAGAAGTAACAATTATAAGGACGTCAATGCAATGGAACCAATAACAAATTCAAATGCCGAAGTGCCTAAAATCTGATTAGTTGGCATGTAAATATCAATACTTGAGATTGCATGTGATTCTGTAAGCTATACTGCAAGAGACATGAGGCAGTTGAGGTGATAAGGGGGTCAACTCACGTCATTGCCATCAAGCACAGATGCAAACAGGTATTTAGCAGTAAGTACACCATATAATATGTAAATGACATCATAGTGATAAACATAAGAAAAATGTGTAAGCAGTATGTTTGAACAACAAAATTTTAATTTCCTCAGTTTACTAAACCAAGAAAACAATTATGTTTTGAAGAATTCGCCATTTCAAGAGAAGGCATACAGGGCCTGAGGTAACAACCACGAGCCTTATGGCATGTACGGCCACTTCTCACTACCTAGGTGCTTCCTTCAGATTCCTTTGATCGTGAACTCTAGACAAAAACCTGATTTAGTTTCTAGAGTATGTGTGATCCCTTGTCCTTAAGTGAAGGGTGAAACCCAATTTAGTATAAGGCAAATTGCGATGGCTGGGATCATGAAGAACATCTTTCCAGAGGTACCATTAGAGATGATAATCTTTAATGCATGGAAGAAGCATGTCGTTCTCAGTTTTACTTCAGCTTTGAGTCGAGATATTAAAGATGCTTGTGGTGTTAATTTAGCAAGATGAGTTGTATTGAGATGGCTTTATGATCTTTCTCTAGTATTGTTCTTCATATACTTTCCTTTAACCTATTTTAACTAATATTTGATGACATTAGTAGTTTTCAAGTGTATTATTCCCTAATTTTATCTTATTTTAACTTATACTGTACAAAAATATAAAATGTCACTGTTAGTACACAGAAAATGATAGCCCCCACCACTGACACAAGGCTCAGGCAACTCCTTGGTCCTTAACAACTTCTCACCTTTAACTACATAGGTCAAGAAATCTAGAAATGCTACAAGCACTTACACAAGGAATTCTGGATCAGGATTGGCCGAACTGTCTGAATCCCATGATTGGTCGATTCACTGGCAACAAGGTGGGGGTCAGCAGGGCAGAAAAGATGAGAGGTTCATGGGTCTGCCCCTTAGGATACAACTGACCCAATATTTGGCCCTTAAAGTTGTGGATCTGCAACTTATATGGGAGATTTGCAATTTAAGTTACTGATCCCCATTTATCAGATCAGCAGGATTTGAATGGGCAGACACCCTGAAACCTTCATCTTCTGTGATGGTGACGCACCCCAAGTGCTTGGTGCTGGAAATACAACCTTGTATGAAGGTGCCTAAGTCTTAATAAACGAACAGTGTTTTCTAACATATAAGCACTAACCAAGAACTATCTATCTGACTCAATCAAAGCATCATTTATTACTGTACGACTCAGTTATTAGGGAAATATGGTGATGTTATTTAAATCTATAACAGGCAGGCTTTAATGCAAAAAAAATAAATGACATGACAGAAAATGACTATTGAAAAACATTAAAGATTCATCTCATGAGAATGTTATCAAAAGGATGGACAACATATAAGCACAAGCATCACAACCTGGTCAGCATAGTTTGATGGAAGAGCTTCGAGAGTGCTGTTACTGAGCTCTGATGACAGTTCATAGCAGCGTAGATTGTTGTTTATCTGACATCAACATAAGAAAACACGTTAACAGAAAACACTAATATTTTTTAAATACCAACAAAGTTGATCCAGGTGACAGACCAATGCACACAAAGGTTCTAAACCAACATCAGAGGCTGGTTCCTCAAGCCTCTGTCTTTCAGAAGCTTGGAAATCAATCATTATCTGCAAGAGAAAGGAAAAGTATCCATAAAGACGAGAATCCATCATTATAACAAAAAGAATAACCACAGAACAACCAAAAAAGATAGAAGACATTAAGTTGAAGGAACATGATGGAGTAGCTAAAACAGCAGCAGCAGTAGGTAACAGATATTGCCTAATATATATAGTAGTGCCCAATTATCTATGAGATATCATGATAAATGGTGGCTACTATTAAATAAGAAAGTGTACTAATTAAAATAGAAAATAACAAGCTGGCTACTGATAAAAATGATACAATCTTTGATGATTAAATGTACAACAAAGCCATGCTTGCCTGTATGACAGCAAGAGCAATGCGATAAAGCATAACATCAGTGCTGTTTTCGCGGACGGTTTGTACTTGCTCCCCTAAAATTCTAAATACTTCCACAGCAGCTGGTGTATACAGTTTTCCATCTTCAGTTTTCTTTGGAGGTTGTGTCTTATCTGCATCTAAGATATTTGTATACCATTTCTAGCACACATACAAAAAGGTTAACAGTTAATGTCAATTCTTACCTACAGCTACTGGCTTTTAACAGGCCATAGAGATATGAGCATGCAATATAGCATCTATTACCCGAGTAGTTGCCTGCATGCGTTCAACATATGCATTCATAAGAGGATCCATTGCACCACTTTCAGAACAAACTTGTGCTAAGGACTCGTCAACACCAAGTCCAATCAGATTCTCTTGATACTCAACAACCCATCCAGTGACCTGAAGATGATAACATTCAATTGGAGAAGTAGTTTTATTACATAGACAAGTGAATTATATCACATTCAAATTGGTTAAAAAACACAAGTATAAACATGTGTTTCAATCATCTCTAAAGAATCAAAAAGCATATTAGAACAGAATCTGCATCCTAATAGATGGCATAACATGCTCAACCTCCTAGAAAGAAGAAGAAACCATAGCATTCATATTCATATGGTAAATGTTATAGTTGTTATTATACCTTTAAAATTTCAATGTTAGTAAGTGTATTTGCCCTGTCACTTAATAGTCGAAGCATCTGAATGAATCGTTCGGTGTAAAGATTAACCATAAGCTGAAATATTTCATATCTGCAAGCATCAAATCAGACAGAGTTAATACGACAGAGATTAAACAGCACAAAATGTTGCAAAAGCTTACATGACATAAATGGTTAGTAGAACTGTTAATAAAGGGAAATGTTTCTTTAATGAATGCACCAACCAACACTGCATTTCCCAACCTTTAATCACCATGCCAAAAGAACCTTCTTTCACCATCAAAGCTTCCAAATTGAAGAAAAAGTTGAAAGGTGGACACCAGATGGACCTGTCCATGGCCTTGATTAGACAGGATCAGGTTCCTGTTAGTAGTCAACAGTGTTTCACATATCCCCAGCTCCCATACACCTAAGTATGTCAATCAATCTGTTGTAAGTTTTTTTAAAAAAAATTTAACTGAAGGAACTACACTAAATGAGCATCCCTCTCTTTCTACACATTCTCAACCAAAGAACTACAATTGATGCATCTTCCTACAATTGAAGCACACTTGTTGAAGCAAAATAGCTCCAAAGTTACGCTTTAGCCTTCCTTGAAGTCCTCAGAGAAGCTTTTTCTAGGATCCTAATCAACTCAACTATTCATTAGTGCAAAAGGAAACAAAAAACAAATACTACCCAGATGGTAGAAAATGAGAAAAAAAAAAGTCACCTCCCACAGCACCAAAAACCTACGTGGTGAGAGAATAAAGTGCTTCCCATACAAAGTGAACTCCACTTGCCGAGGTTACATGAGAATACTAGTCTTAAATGTCAGGGAAAGCCCTTAAAGAAAAACAAATTCCTCAACTCAGGTACCAACATCTTTGTGGAATTGTTTAAGTTGTAGAAATCCCTCGATCAAGGCTCATTGAAATCCTTTCCAACGATACTGACTGGCAGTAAAGGCAAGCGTCCCATACCTCCTGTTCTTGAGGCACAGGATAGGAGTCCAGATTCCACATTATCAGAAATCTTACTCTGAGTACCTCCAGAGATATTGAAGAAGGTTTTCAAAATAATGTCAATAACCAAATTGGAGAAACAAATCTCTTGGAATCAAGAATTGCTGTCTCGGATCTCAGCTTTGTCTCGGGAGGGGGGTGAAAGAGAAGAGATCTCAAAACAATCTCTGGAGATTGGATCTTGGATTCTCGGATCAAAATGTGTATATGTATGAAGATGGGAGTACATCAATGAATTTACATGAAAATGTATAACACAATTGCACATCAATTGTGTGAATGAACATTTACAAAGCACTCTCAATACTAATATATTTACATTATCATAAACGGGTGCTTGGGAATCGTGATCTCGTTTCTCAATACCTTAGCAAAATAAAAAATCTCACGAGATCTAACGAGATTTCGGCGAGATGACTTTACATGCTTGGAATCTCTTTATGGATGCCTTAGAAAGCAGGAATTTGTAAAGCCAGATGATTTTATTTTGTTTTTAATGGATAACCTTTTGTCAGGATGTAATTTTCACTAGAAAGAAAAAAAAGAGCACTTAGTGAGGGAAGCCACCATATTGGGCTCTACCAATCAAGTTGTCCAAAGATTTCCAGCCCAATTTAAAAAAAGAAAAAGAAGGAAAGCAACGGACCTTGAGTGCTGCCTGAAAGAAGGGAGAAACGAGATTTAAATCTCACTTAACCATATCAGCCGAAGCTATAGAAAGAGAAGGGTATGAAAAGGAGGGAAACTCATTGTGGTTCAAATTTGAGAAGCCAGCGAACCTTCCTCACATATTTGGAGGAAGTATAAAAAAATAAAAGAAAAAGAATCCATCCATTTAAGCTAGGAAAATTCATTGGGTGGCCAATCCAATCCTTGGCCTATATATACCAAAGACACAAGGAAATGAGAAACTACACTGGGGCTGTTAAGTGAAAAAAAAATCTTCAAATTGGCATTTCTCCACCTTACATTGGAAAAAAATGTATCAACTGTGGAGTGAGGATGGTTGATCTCCATACAGTTTCTTGCCAGCTTTATGCCCTCAATAAGCACCTCTAGCAAATTTATCATACTGAGCGTCTGACAGCAAGAAGTACAAAAGAAAAGGTAGGGACCCACCCTGCTGAAGCCCTCCAGAACTTTGAAAGCAATCACATGCTACCAATGATCATGTCCATAACATGGCTGATCCAGACAATGGTTCACCTATTCAAATTAAATATCTCAAAATTATCAAGTAAGAAGTATAAGCACCTGGTACCAATTTAATCTTTCATAGCCCATCTCACGTCAACTTTCTACATAGAATGTTCTTATATTTTCATCTGGTCATGAAAAATCCATAAACAACCATAAAATTATCTAAAAGACATCAATCCTTCACAAATTTGACTAGTCTTGATCAATAAGTTCATTCATAACAGGTTTTCATCAACTAGCCAAGATGTTGATAATGATTATTTTAGCTGGGATTGAGCAAATTAATGGATCTATAGTCTGATAGAAGCTGGCAGTATCCTCTTGATAAGAAATCAAGACTAAAATGTTACATTTCATTTCCCAAGGATGATTTGCAAACTCCTGTAAAGGTGCCATCAGGTCTTGATTACCTCCCAAAAGTTCTAATACATCTCCATGCAAAACAAATTAATGGTGTTCATGGAAAACAAAACTTCTTTCACTTTTGATACCGCAACAGGATCAACCAAGTAACCAATCCATCAACCCCAGCATTATAAACCTCTAAAAATTTGTAGAATCTAATAAAGCTCTCCACCCCTCTCCTCCTTGAACAAATTCACGTAATGGTCCACCACCTGATGCCAACAATGGTCGTCACCAAAAAATGACCACAACCCAAGGATTTACGGAAGGGCCGATCCCAATCAGGATTGGGATTGGATCAGCCGATCCACCAGAAGAAAAACAAATCCAGGATCAGCCTGGACCGGTCCTCCAAAAAATTATAAAAAAGAATACTGAAAATAGTTCCTAACTGATCCACGGTAGAAAGGTGGACAGAATTGGCTCCTGATCAGTCCATAATCAACCAATCTTGCATATCTAGCTCGATCCCAATGGAAGTTTGCCTCTAGCTTGGGATCTCCCCTAGATAAGATTGCCACCTGCCAATGCCAATCCAGGCTGGCCAATCTTGCAAACCAGCCACCGCCAATATGGATCTTCATTCCACAAATAGTTTGACAATAACTTTATTTCTATTTCAAAAAGTACAGGATAAGATTACTTATTTTTGTGGATGGGGATGAGAGAAACTATAAATGACAAATAAATCAAAAAAGATAACTTAAATGACTGCTATTCACATTTCAAATTTTCACGACAACATTCAAGAGAAGACAATAACGCAAGAGAGAAAGTAAAGAGGCCAGTCATGACAGAGACAAGCAGTAAACAAACCTTGGTGGGAAACAAGGATCGACATGATCATAGATATCACCAAGTTCTTCACCAATCTAGGAAAAGGAAAAAGCATTGACTTTCAGACAGTCATCGCAGCATAATCAAGAGAAATCTTCCAATAAACATGGTGCTACAAAGTTATGCGGGAATGTAGTAGACAACCATGATTTCATTTCCTCCCATGGAAAATGACATGGCATGACATAACATTGAAATAAACGGTATAATACATAACACTTCCAAATGAAGTGCCACAAACAACCACACTTGAAAGAAATCCATCTAAATATAGTAGAATACCCTACTCTACCAGGAAGAACTCTGTACAGAAACATCAAAAACAAGAAAATATATCTACAGAGATAGTAATGGATGCTATCCTGAGAAAACATACGAGCTTAAAAGATAAAATCCCAAAAATAAGGTTTCTCAAATAAAAAACAGTTTTCACACGTCTTTATTTTGCAATCCATTGATAACAAAAGGTAGAAACAAGTATGGCAAGAAAGGAGGAAGAACAAAGGTAGTACCTGTCAAGGAGACAACACGAGCCGGAGGCCCAGAAACCCTTCAAACAACAACAAAAAAGAAAGAAAAATAAAAACCAATAGAATATACAATTTACAAAAAGAAAACTCCCATCCCTGAGCTTGAAAAGGAATCTATCCACCTACTTCCTCTCCCACTCCCTGCCAGCAACTGGTTATGGATAAACCACAAGACAGAAAGTCAACTTAATAAGATGATGATCACTAATGATTTTTTTTGAAGCAAAGATGGTCACTGACAAGTGACAATGGCCATTGATGCAAACCATTCTGAAAGATATTTAATTTTTTTTTCAGCAATTTCAGTGAGAAGTTCTTGATCTTGGTCAGAAACTTTCAGCTTTGAACACAGTTCAGCCAAATTATTTTGTAGCCTCCTCCTATAAGCTCATCATTCTATAAATGGACTTGTTTCAAAATACTTTGTTCCTATCCTGCATTGATTAAACAGTCTTCCCGCTCTACTCTCACTGACATTCTCCAGCACGTTCATTAGTGCAAGAAACTGAAATTAGGGGTGTCAATGGGCCGGGCTTGGGCTGGCCCGGCCCAGGCCCACTTCAGCCCATATATATAGAGCCCAAGCCCAAGCCCATCTAGAAAGCCCAACGGGCTTAAATGGTGTAACTGGGCTTTAGCCCGCCAAAGCCCGTTAGCCCAATGGGCTTTTGTTTTGTAAAACAGTCATAAATAAATTTTTTTACAAAAATCATAAAATTGTGAAAAAATTTAAGAATCACAATGATATTATAAAATCATCCGTAAATTTCATAATTCAGCTAAATATAAAATATAAAAAATAGAATGCTTATCAATTTGTGAATTCCCATAATTTAAGAAATAAAAACAATACAATAGAGGTGATGATGCTGTTCTGAAAAGCTACGACAGTCCTATGAACTTGAACAATGCAAGCATCAACAATGTGAATAACCAATTAATCTGGTGATAAAAAAATCACTTGTGTTTCCAAAACTGAAGACCATAATTCAGTGAAATTTTCAAGGACTGAGAGCCAAACGTGGTGATTTCATATCTAGTTTTAATATAAAATGTTCACGTAAAATACATAAAACCTCAGTAAAAAAAATTAAGAGACCTCTAACACTTGAGGAGGTGGCAACAGACGGTCGACAACGACGACGGAGCGAAAAAGAAAGAGGGATCCGCCCACACTCAACAGCCAGCCGTGTCGCACCGCCACCGCCACGGACGGCGGCGCAGCGTCAGCTCCGCCGTCGACCTGGGATTCCCCCTCCGAGCAGGTCTCTCCCTCCTCGGCATGGCAGGTTGTCAGCCATGCCTGCCACCGGCCGGCTCATCTGATCTCGTCCGCGCTCTCCAGCCCCGGAAGTCAAATTGACCGGGGCGCGACCACACCGCCGCCTCTGCTCGATCAAGGGCCACAGCAGTCGTCGGCCGGCTGCAGCGTCCCCCACGGTCCTTCCTCCCTACGGGTGCAAACAAACGCCCCTCCTCCCTCTTTGCCCGGTCGGGGAGGATCGCGGGAATCCGACTGACATGGACACTTGCCGGAGGTCCGATTCTGACGGTGTGGGGCTCGCTCGCCGTGCGGCCGGCCGGCTGTTTATCGATCGGTTGTCTCCAACATTGGGTAATAATTAAGGCGGACGCCACGCAGAGATAACAGCCCCTCCCGGCCTGGGCCATCAATGTGCTCTCCGGAAGTCCCTCTCCCTCTGGCGAGAGCGAGCATGCAACAGCTTCTGAGAGCCGCAGAACACCTTACGGACGTCGACGCCGCACTCGGAGACGGCAGGATTCTGCCGCGCGCCGCCCGCAAGAGGACAACGGAGATCCCGTCCTGCCATGGATGAGATTCCGTGCCGAGCTACCTTGAAAGCAAAGGGACGGCGGGCCGGGAGATTCAGGACTCCCAGCTCTGCCTGTAACTCGGGCCCGATCTCTCTAGAAGGTGCGTCGATGGAGTTCCCTCATCCTCCGACCGTCGGTAGGGACGCCGAAACCCTATGCAAGCACTGAGCAGAAGTCGAAGATGGGGGACCGGCCAACCGAGGGTGCTGGGGGCGCGCGAGTCGCCGCCGACGGGCTTTTGACGGGCCGGCGGGCCAGGATCAACGGGCCTGCTGATTTCTCTAAAATATGAAACACATTTATCATTAAGCCCTCGTAACTTTTTGATGGGCCTGAGCCCAGCCCGCAGCGGGCTTTTTGGCGGGCTAACGGGCCCAGCCCGTCCGTTTGACACCCCTAACTGAAATGCCACCTAATGTAGCAAATCTACAATGAAATTTCAAGTTCCAACATAAGACAAAAAGTTCCCATTAATCAATAATGTGTGATCTTTCAAACCAGAAATTGAGAAACAGCACGAAAATGGTCTATATCATTGCAAGGCTGGGTCTTTCTATCATTGCAAATCACTAGCGAAGTAGTATTTGTCTTGACCTCCTTAATATGGGTGATGTCCCATCAAATGTTGAAACATTTAATATTATTAAAATTAAGTCTCCTACCAGCCATGTCCCATTATATAACATTTAGTCACTAACAGTGAGACTCATCACACTTCTCAATCCTCCACGTCCATTAACATAGGAGGGTGTGATATTGATAATATCCTTTGCCAAAATAAATTCACTCTGATGGTCTCTAAAATCTTGCACACCATGGAAGCTTAAAACTGAAGGGTACATCAGATTTGGTTTGCACGATCAGGTCAGGGGGGATCCTGGAAGGAGCTTCGCCCAGGATCGGGCTCTGGATAGGGGTAGGATCTCTGCAGGGAGAAGACGAGTGACAGTGGTGCTGACCCTACATCATCCCCACACATTAGGGCTCCCTCCACCCTGCATATGTTTGGGAACCTTTTATGTTTTTTTTTGGAAAGAAATGAACTAGGGGCTGGTCCCTGCCAGGAAATCAAAGACATCAGAAAACTGGGCAAACCTACTATGATAAACATTTGTCATCAGCAGGTAGTTATTAGCCTTTCTACCTCGCCAATTATCCTCAAATTGGCAAGGGAGACTAATACTCTGATTGCGATCTACAGCCCCAGGGAGGCTATCTTTTAAAGGAGGCCCAAAATACCCTATACAAAGGCATCCACGGGCACCATAAAATATTTAAAGTTCTTCCATTTATGTTAACAATGGAGTCAAACGTAATTGCCTCATTAGACGACACTTAAAGGCAGAAACAGCTTTTTAGTGTGATACCAAAAGCCAATTGATGTAACCTCATTCTTTAAAATTTTAAAAAAAATCATGTTTCTTTTTTGGAAAAGAATTTTATTTTGATTTAAGATTGACAACTAAGAAATAGATGGTATTCCAAAGGACTCAGTGTGCTATGTATATTTAAAAACTTACAAAGTAAGATCCACAGATCTTCCAAGTGTTGATATAGGAATTGCCCTATCACTTGGTCCATCTGAACCACATTTTTTATTTGGTTGAGGTTATTTGAGCTCTTTCAAAATTTGAGCACTTCCGACCTAACTTTCAATATTTCAGTGTTAATTGTATCAAGCAATTACTCGAATATCATTAATTAACTCCCATACCAACTCGTAGATTAAAGGCATACATTCACAAAAATAAGGACATGGGAGATATAGCCTCAAAGTCATAATGGAATGCAAACTTCGTGTCTTGAATTTAATTTAAGTTAATTTGGATTGTTTTTTGTTTGAGATTTGGTTTGTTTTGGATTAGTTTCGTTTTCAGTTAAGACTTGGTGTCTTTTTAGATTTGGAATTTCATTTTTGGGAGTTAAAATTCAGTAATTTGGTTTGGTGTTTTAAGATTTTAAATTTAGGTTTCAAAATAGAGGATTTTGATTTGTTGGTTTCAGCTTTAAAATTTTTGATTTGGAAGTTTCAAATTTCATATTTTAACCCTTTCTGGTTTTGAGATTTTATATTTAAATTTTGGATTAGATGATCCTTGGATTTTTTAGAATTTAGATTTGGATTTCAAATGAGGGTTTTGATATTGAAATTTCAGATTTGGGATTTCTCGAGTTTCAAACTTTTATTTTCTTTTGATTTCTGTTTCCAGGATCTAGAATTTGCAATATAAAATGCAATTTTCAGGTTTGGTTTCTCCTATGATTTCAATTTTCAGATTCAGTTCCCTGTGGGTTTTTAGGTCGATGAGATTCAGAAATTTTAGAACAGATTCCCAGATTTGAGCTGTTTTCAGATTCCCGGGTTTGGTAGTCCTCGGATTTTTTCCCAACCTTCAGATTTCTGGACGCTTTGGCATCCAGATTTTTTCTATTTTTTTAGATCTCATGATTTTTCAGATTTCAGATATTTCAAAGTTTTCTAGACATTTCAAATTTTGATAATTTTCATATCACCGAACTTTCAGATTTCTCATTTTCATTGAACATTTAAATATCCAGATTTCTGAATTTTCTTAGTTTCCAGATTTCAGATTTCTCAAGCTTTCGGATTTCTATCCCCTTTGAAATTTTCAGGTTTTGAAAGTTTTCCGATTGGCAGATTTCCAAATCTTTAGAGAAACCTAGATTGTCTGAATTTACAGGTTTACTGAATTTCATATTTTTTTAAGATTTTAGAACTTTTCATGAAAACTTCAATTTTCAGATTTCCTTAACTTCGTGAGTTTCACATTTTTACCGTTGCAGATTTTTATGTTTTTTTTTATTTCATTTAGAGTTATGAAAGGAGTGAGCTTTATCTTTGGGGGTGTTTTTGGTTTGTTTTGAGTTTCTTTACGTATTTTTGATCTTTTTAGTCAACTTTGACTTCCTTGAGGTATTTTCAGTTTTATTGGTCTATTACTGATTTTTGGGTTTATTTGGTTCATTTGCCCATTAATTGGGTTTTTGGAGTTAAAAATTCAAATTAAATGTTATAATTATCTAAAAATTATGTTTTGAGTTATTTTGGGTTAGAAAATTTTATGGTCAAGTGTTTGACCAGATTTTTGGTATTTTCATAATTATTTAATTATTATATTTTCTTTCTCCTCTTTTTTTTGCTTGCATCCCTTTAAGTCTATGGGGCTCTTTGTAAGTTCCCAATCACATCCACATATACAAATTTCAAATTTTCTATTCATTGGAGAATTTGGTACAAAATACATGGGTGGGAGGTATGAAAAGCCATAATCCAAATTTGACGACTTAGGATAGGATCCAATTGACCCTTGATAGGTATTGGGGATTCTTTCATTAGCCTCCTTAGCTAGGTACATGCATGTTAGCATGAAAAATCATGCATGGTTTTTCCTTAGCTTATGGACTATGATTTGCCTTAGCATTGAGGTTTGATACCCCATGCATAGGGCTATTTTAAGGGCATGTTAGGTGTCAGTTTTGACAGCATTTTCCCATAATATACTCCTCATTGGATTACTCCTCAAGGAAGTATTTTTGTTACATAGGGTTCTACCCTTTGATTACTTCTGAAGGAAGTGTTTTGTGGCATAACCCTTGCCCATTAAATGGGTGTTCTTTCATAGCATAGCATAGAACTTTGCCCTTAAAGGGAATGGCCCTTGCTTGCTTGATCTTTGGAGCATACTCAATTTATTGTCTTTCAGATATGATTAATATTTGGAGTTCTGAATTGGATTTGGGTCTTGGTGAATTTCTAAACTTTAACTTTAAGAATTTGGGGTTTCAAATTTCAGATTTCAAGATTTGGGTTGCATGAATTCAGGTTTGTTATTTGAAGGCTTTTAATCCTGGGTTCTAATTTTCAGGTTTGGGGACATTCTGATTTTGTTTTCGAGTTTTGGATTTAAAGATTTTTAGATTTGAGATTTGTTGGAATTTGGGTTCAAGGGTTTAAGTTTGATGTTTTGGATTTTCAATTTTTGGATCTCAGATTTGAAGGCTTTTGAATTTGGGATCTGAGATTTAATTTTGATATTTGGGAATCTGACTTCAACTTCAAATTTGCTACCTTTGATTTCAGTATTCAAGTTTAGGAATCTTGGTTGGATATTTGGAGTTCTCAGATTTGATAAAGCTTTTATGTTCAGGAAGATTTTAGTTGAGCTTTCTGAGACTTAAGGGTTTTTTAGTTTCACATTTCAGATCTGGTAACCTTTTGATTTCAGTTTTGAACATCCCTTGTCTTTGGTTTAAGATCTCAAATTTGGCAACTTTGGGATTTGAGATCTTAGTTTGAGATTTCAGATTTGATGGTTTCGTGTTTTGGAGGACTTTGACTTTTGGTTCCTGGGTTTGAGAGTTTCAGATCCGTCTAAAGAAAGAATCTGTTTTTTTTTTCGTTTTGTGTTCAACTTTAGAATTTCAAGTCCAAACCTGGTATTTCTGATTCTTTAATTCAGTTTTGTGGTATTCGATCTTAGGACCTCATTCATGCTTAAATTTATTGATTGAGGACAGGCTATCAGATTTACCGAGTTCCTGATCTTGGCATGTTTTGCAAACTCCGATTTTTATTGATGTCACAGATTTTTTTTGACAGTCCTGGGATTTCTTGGTCCCTCGAAACTTTCCGACATTCTGGTTCACTGGAATAGCCAGGTTTTCCAGTTTGCTGATTTGTTGGAGTTTCCAGATCGGTTGAGTTTACGATTTTCAGATCAATCGGATCTTGGATTTTCTGGTCTTCTCATCTTCAGAATCTCTGATTTAAATTGTCTTGGATTTCAGATGATTCTGCATGTTTGCAGAAATTTTCCAGATTTTGGTTCTTCAGAGCATTGATTTCCATCTTAATTCTAGACTTTCTGGTTTATCATTATCTTACTTTCAGATTCTCTGATTCACATGATTGCAGGATTCTTAGAACTTCAGATTTCCCCTTTTTATATTTGCATTCCTCTAAGCTCATTGGGCTGTTGAGTCTCCCTCCACATTGGTAGTAGCTTTGAACATCGGATCCTTCTCATTGCTTGCATCATTTGGGTGTGCATGTACATTGAGGGAGGCATGAATGCCATAATACCTTGATTGAATTAGGGTAGAATTTCCCTACTCTTTATAGGCATATGGGTATTCTTCTTATTGTTTTCACCTCATCATCCTATGGTTGGGCATGTGAGCAGATGAATATGCATAGCCTTCCTATCGTATAATGGGTTTAATCCTTGCCTTGCTCGTAAATTGATTCTATGTCATCAGGGGGTTAAAATAGCATGGCATTGGGTTCCTGTCCCTTTGTGGGATTAACCTTTGTATGTCACCCTTAGAATTGTTTTGGATTCTTTTAAATTTTGCCAAAGTGTAGGACTCCCCAATTAGCTTTAATTGTTTGTTTATTTGATGCATTTTTATTAAGTTTAACCAAGGTTTTCAAGGCGACCAAGGCGATCAAGGCGGCACAGTACCGCCTTAGTGCTTTGGCAATAAGGCGAGGCGTTAGGCGACGCCTTTTTTTATATAGTAAAATAGATAAAATAACAAATATATATGTAAAAATGATGCAAAATAACTTTGACATCATGCAAATCAATTAATAATGTGAGAAGTGCATAGTTACATAGACTAAATAACTTGACAAATTAGTTAATTTTACTATTTAAATTCTATCAACTATTAGTAAACACTTAAGAAATCATTTAAGCGTAACTATTATTTCATCAAAATGTTAATTTATAGTCAAATTAATTATTAGAACTACATGCATTTACTCCAAAACAACTTAATTATGTGATATTGACACTTAATTAACATTATTTATTATTAAAATATATAAAATAGTAATTTAAGGCAATGGGTGCCTAGGCGCCCATCGCCTTGCCCCCTCTTGGGGTGCCTTGTCGCCTAGGCGATGCCTTGAAAACATAGAGTTTAACGAAGACAAAAGGGCCTAGCTCAAAGTTACTCCGGCACACAGTCTTAGTTGGGTTTATTGTTGATTTTTATTTCATATTGGTGGCCGGTTGAGGCCTCTTTGCTTGCTGTTGCCATCAGATTCTCTGTCACGGTCAGCCATGCCAACCCCTATACTTGGAGCATCTTCAGATTATGCATCTGTTTTGATCTACACTGCCTTGTATCACCTTCTTGTTTTGGAAACCTGTCATACTGCAGGTCTTCCAGTGTGATCTGGCTTCTGTTTCTGCTGCACTTTTGACTGTCAGGCCCATGCATAGCTTGCCTGGGAGTTGGACAGGGCTGGATGACTGGTTTGCAGTCTGCACGGATGGCTCATGGGAGGTTGCATAGAAGACTGAAAAAGTGTTTTATGACCTTGTTGGCGTATCTTTTTCAAAAAAAAAAGAAGAGAACAGATGGGCTGGCTTAAAAGCTGGGCCAACAGCCCATAAGACCATCCACAATTGGGCCCCATTGGGCACCCCAGCAGGAGCCTCATTTACCTGGCCCATAATTGACAAAGTTCAGCCAAATTCAGGCCTTAGGCGCAGCCCATAGAAGGGCTTGGGCCGCAGCCTCCTGCTGGCCCAGAAACCAGGCCCAAGTTAGGCCAGGCCCACTTCAGCTCCAATGTGAACAGGCCCAGCCGCACCCACCTGCCACCTCAGCAGCCTTGTGCACACTATACAGCCACCTTAGCCTCCCAACAGTCAGTTGAAGGAGGGGGAAGATGAAGGGACAGCGACTCAATCAATGGGATTAAATGGAGTAACTCCCATGGGGGAGGCCAAGGGTCACCAACGTACACACACCTGCTGGCTGTTCATCTGCCCCCCACTCTCTATAAAAGGAGGAGGGGCGCACCAGCCAGAGGGGGGCTTCTTCAGACGCCGATAGGCTGCCGGTTGGTCCACTGCACCTGCTGCCCACTGCGCACCAGCTGCCCACTGCACCTGCTGCCTGCGGCCAAGAGGAAGAAGAGGAAGAAGAGAAGAAGAAGGCAAGGTAGGAAGGAGTAATACGTACTAGCTATGTAGCCCTCTAAGGGCACTCTTTTCAACCTGTTCTAGCAGCCCTTTTCTGCCTTTTCTTCATCTGCAGAAAATGCCTCATCTCGGCTCAACTAAACCCCCTTAGAGTGGACTACACTGACCTCTGGACAGGCCATTTTTAGGTTCCCAAACAGGTCCATTTCCAGCCCATACTTGGCCCCAATCCAGGTCCATATACAGCCCATGTTTCGGCCCACCTGCAGGCCCATGTTCAGACCCCAAAACAGGTCCCCTGGTGACCCGATTCCAGCCCACATGCAGGAGCCTCAAACTGACCCCAATCCAGGTCCATTGCCAGTCCAAATCCGGCCCCCAATCCAGGCCCAAAACAGGTCCCTAATCGGCCTCCTCTCAGCCTGCTGTCCAGGCCCCCCTTGAGGCCCATTAAACAGACCCCAAACAGGTCCCAAGCGGTCTCCAAATCAGACCCCTGCACAGGCCCTGTCCGGTCCCTAAATCAGACCCCAACCAGGTCCTGTTTGGTCTCCAAATCAGACCCCTACACAGGTCATGTCTCGGCCTCTTCTGCCCACACTCCAGGCCGCTGCAGCAGGGGAGAAAAAACTCCCAAAACAGGTTCTGCAGAGGTCCAATGAAGCGGTGGACAGCGATTTGAAGGTGGGCCGACTTGAAGGTGACGGCCCGGCACCCCTTGGAAACCGTCCGACGGGCCAAGGGCACAGCGGGTGACCTTCCAAGTCGGTCCAGCCAGGCAGCTCCAGCAGTGCAGCGGCTTCCCAACAGGCCCTTCCGGCCCAAAACAGTCCAAGACAGGCTCGGCGGGCCTATGAAGATTGAAGGCCGGCTCGGAATGCCGATGAAATTGAACCGCCCTCCGTGGCCTTGTTCCAAAAAAATAAACAAATAAAAATTCAGAATGCAAAAGCAATATTAAATTAAGGAGATCCACCCTTCGCGGGGACTCCAACCTTGGACGACTCCCCCCGGGTCCCCCCCGGAATGTCGATCCGGACGGTGGCGCGGGCATGCTCCCGTAGCCAGCGGTCCTTCCCCCAATATGGCTAAGCTAAGGCTGGCTATTTTGGATGGGTAAATTTTCACTAAGTTGGAAAAATAGCCGGCATGCCGTCGTAATGCCAAAATTTTTCCAAAGTAGTGAAGATAAACCTATATTGGGGGAATGATCAATCACATTGTACACCGATGTACTTCACCCCATCTTTCAATGAAATGAAACTTCGATGTTCATATTGATGTATGAAACCGGGCGTCCGATGGCAGCCCGATGGGTCGGAGGCGATGCAAACCGCCAAACAAAAAAATAAAACCATTTCAAAATAAATCTGGAAATTCAAACAGAAAATAAAAAACAGAAAATCAAATATGAAAGTCATAAAATCAGAACTAAACAAAATCTGAAATTCAACTTATTCCGGTTCAACAAACAACCGATCTTCAACAAGATTGAACCGGTTTTGAAACAAACCAAACCGAAATCAGATTTCAAACAAAAAATCTGCTAAAACAAAATCAGATTTCAACTAAATCTGTCAACATAAAAAGAAATCAGATAACCTGCCAAAAATCAGATTTTGACCGAATCCAAAACAGACAAAATTCAGATTCAAATTAAATCTGTCAACCACAAAAAACCAGGTTCCAATTAAATCTGCAACCAAAAAATCCAGATTTGAACAATCAACTAAAACAGATTCTAGCCAGCTTCAAAAATCTGATTTTAGCAATCTGAAAATCCACTTAAAATCCACTAAACTTCTTCCCAAAAGGAATCAAATAAACAACATTCCAAACACCCAAAATGGATCAAAACCACCTCAAAACCAAAAAATCCAGGATCTGAAAATTCAACAAACCGATCAAACACCAAATGCCAAAATTGCTTAAAACACTTTAAGCACATCAAAATCAAAACCAAAACAGGTTCAAAACAACCCAAACTGGTCAAGCCAAATCAAATAAAAGAAAACAAATCAAAAACCAAACAACAAATCAATCAAACAAATTGATTCAAACTCCAAAACTCAAAATCGACTTTCAAGTCAATCCAAAAGTCAACCAACAAACAAATAAAACAAACCCGAACAAATCGGTTTGCATCTCATCGGACCCAAAAGGCCGCTGCCCTTTTGAGTTCTTTACTTTTTGTGGATGTGCATGTCTCCAAAAACAGGTTGCCATGACGGTTAATCAAAGGTGTTCGAGCCGTTGCTCGATGTAAGTTAACGCCGGATACTCGCACCATCTGACGGAGAAAGGTCAAAAAATGAAATTTTCAAAGAACCCGAACCTCGGTTCTAATATTTTTAAAACTATCACCGGACTGCCTAATATTTTTAGGATATCACCTATTTTCCTAGAAAAGTCCAGAGATGTCTTTCTTTCTAAAGAACAGACGCAGAAAAAAGAGGTTCACACAGACCTATTTCAGAAACTACTATGTGGCTTGTTTAGGATCTGGTTCATGGAGTTTGCAATCAGGTCCAGGCAGGGTCTGTCTGCAGGTCACTGTAAAGCACTGTTGGAGGCCAGACTTAGGGCTAGTTATAAGGCACATTCCGAGACTTGGCAGAGGTCAGAATAGAAACGACATCAGGGGCCAGATTGAGCTTAATCTAAGATGATCTATAGGTTGTACATAGGTCAAGGTAGGGGTGTAAACGGGTCAAATTTGGTAGCGGAATCACAGAATCCGATTCCGATTCCGATAAGGGATAAGGTGTTCCGATTCCGATTCCGATAATTTCGGAATCATCATGTTCCGATTTCGATCCGATTCCGATTCCGTTATCGAAATCGGAATCGAATCCGATAATTTCCGATTTCGATATTAAATATTATTTTTTATTCAAAAAATCATTAATAATTCACATATAATTAATAAATTTTGATATAATATTTTAAAACTGTATTTTTATTGTTTTATCAATTTATATATTATATTTTATGATTTATTTGACTTTATTTTGATTATTTTTACTTATATTTATTTATTATCGAAATCGGATAAACGGAAACGGAATCACCTGATTTCGATTCCGATTCCGATAAGCTATCGGAATATCCAATTCCGATTCCGATAGCTTATAGGATACAAAAACAGTTTCCAAACCCGTTAATTTTTATCGGAATCGAATTGAAATTTTGGATTATCGGATTCCGTTTACACCCCTAGGTCAAGGCATAGACACATTTGATGGGTAGGCCATGACGTGGTCTGTGTGAGGTTAGGACATTAGGGGACAGATTTCTAAATAAAAAGAAGGGGATTGTTGGAGAAGGCGCAGCACCATATATGGTATTACATACCTTGTCTTCTTCCCTTCAGTTCTCTTCACCTTCCCTTGGCCATGATCACAAGTAGAGGCTTGCAGAAGCCTCTCTTTTCTTTCTTCTTGCTTTGGTTCTTCTTTTCTTCTCCTGTTGATAGCCACGGGGTCGGAGGGTGTTGCTGCTGCTTCCATGACCTCAGGAAGAAGCTGCAGTGTTTGAGGCATGCTGGAGATGCCCCTCCTGTGCTCTCTTTCCAGTGCAGCCACTTTTTTTTTGAATCCCATTTGCAGGTCGTACCTGTTGCTTTATAGAAAGAGTGGGGAGATGTAGGGGTGGGGATGCTAAACAGGAGGTCAACTGACCTCTGGGGCCTCCATGCACCTGTTACAGTCCCCATGTGCCTTCTCATCCACCAAAGGCTGCTGTTTAAGAGAGGATTAATGATCCCCGGCCCATTAACGCAAGGTTACGGCTCTCTTACTGGGTGGAAGGTTCTAGAGCAGCTGATGTTGATGTGGCAGGTGGTTGGGAAGGTTCTGGAGAGGCTGATGTGACAGGTTCAAATGGGCTGTTATTAGCATTGAATGGGCCTGTTTTGAAGTTGGATCTTAGCCCAATAAATGCCAAGATGGTGGGACACGCCATGGACATAGAAACAATGCTGATATTTCATTTAAATGGGCCTGGTTTGTGCTTGAATTCCAGCCCATTAGGAGAAGCATAGGTAGGCCACGAAATTAATATAAGAAGTGGGCTAAAATATCATTGGACTATAACCAAAGTGGGCCTGTTTTGAATTTAAAACTTATCCCATTAATGGTATGTCATGTGAGTTGCGCAATCAGCATGAGTCATTTCTTCATGAATCGGCATTGGAGTGGACTCATATTATTGCCAAATTTAGGTGCCAACAGATGGCAATGGCGGTGGTGATGACAAGATTCCACAGGGGCAGGGGTAAGTTCTGGTGGTGGTTTGACAAGATCTGGCAGCAGGGGTTGAAGATCCAGTGGGTTCAGGCTCCAACAGCAGGGGTTCAAAATCTGGAAGCAGCAGTGGGGCTTCCAGCAGGGGGTTTCGAAGCTCGTGTGCTGGGCTGCGGAAGGACCATCAGGACTTCAAGGCCCAATTGAAATTGGAAAGGTTTGGTTGGTCCATACCGACCCACTTTTTTCTGCCAGATTGCCCCAAGTCTGGTGATCTCGATCTCAATCGGCCAATCCATGCCCAATCCAGCCAATTCAGGTCAATACAGGAGACGTCCATGGTCAAATTGGACTCCCTGTCCCCTGATTGAATTGGCATCGGCCTATGCCGATCCCTATCCAGATTGGCCAACCCAATAAACCAAGCTTGAACCCCTTTCCAGGGGCCCAACTCATTGTAATTAGCTTTATTTTCCCATTTGTCCCCAAGCTGTAGCACAGTGGACGCGCTCGACCTGCTCAGTTGCGGAGCTTGTGGGCTCAAACCCACTTTTCAAGCCTTAGAGCCCTTGACAGCAACTGCTGCAGTACTGGCCCAATAGAAAGTCTTCCCATTTCAAAGGATGTAGCCAACAGCATAGCATTATTAGCAATACAAACAAGATGAGTATGAAAGTTTTAGATTGTAAGCAATATCACAAGAAATAGTAACCACACAACACCTGGCAATAATCTACTGACAGCACCGAAGAGATCATTCACGTGTACAAACTACACAAAGTAGGATGCCCAATTGTTAACAAAATGTCTAAAGAAATGCTTAAAGAAATGTAACTTTCTAGCACTCTCCACCAGCTGGCCTTATAATTTCATTAAGCTCCCCCTTGATACAACCTATGGATTCTAGAACTAAAATCTAGATCAGAACTGGCAGATTAACGTCAGAAAACATTGCAGCAATCTTACTGCGTTAGACACCCAATAGTTCAAATCAAGACTGTAAACAGAAAGAACAGGGAATACCAGGAAATACGGATGGGTTTCTCCCAATTCTACCCGCTTAGAGCTGACTTAGCAGAACTGAATGGGTAAGTCAGAAACAAAAAAGAGGCATCTGGATCCACCAAAAATCGGCCGAATCTGGTAAGAACTGAGGGTAAAATTTCCATGAAAAGCAACTCTTCAATCCTAGGTTAAACTAAAATACCACAGGTTTCAGTAAGCTGCTCTGCTCCCTGGCTGTATTCCTTTTTTGAGCTGTGTGCATTGTCAAGTCAGCCAAACAAAGTGTCCAATCAGGGAAGAAAAGTGCAAGGTGAGGCCAATGAGTAAACTTTCAGAAAATCTTTGAAGTGATTCATCCAGCCAAAAGAAATATAAGACACTTTTAATGAAGTCGTCTTGTTCAATTAAAAAAGAGTAAGAAAGTGGCGCAGATTGGAGAAGAAGAGAAGTCCAACAGAGACACCTCCCTGTACCACCTACTCACATTCTCCCTGATCCTTGGCTTTGGCTGATTTGATCCAATCCAGATCAGGATTGGCTGACTGATCTAGTGTCCACTCCCAACCCAGAATCCTTGTTCCTAGTCTATTGCAAACCTAGCAAAAGCCTCAGAGGCTCAGACTATATGGGTTAACAGTGGACCAGAGCTAGAAGTGCTTTTATAGGGTCAAACCAAACCAGGTGACTGAGTAGAAGGGCAGGCAGTCCTATAAAGCAGCCTAGTGCACTACCCATCACACTTCACATGAAACAGAGTGAATTTATAAACAGTAGGATCTTTTTGAATGGATCAATGGTAGAATCTGAACGTGGGGTCTTTTGCTCACCAAGTGCAACCTTATGATTCCACCCGTCCATACCAACAATCTCATCCACTTTTAGACACTAACCTGTGATACAACATGCATGCATACAAGTGCACATATAAACACATAAGGCTGGAAGCATGGGTAAAGAACATCACACCTTTCGAGCTTCCTCTAAAGCAGCTTTCAGATCCTCAAATACAAGCTGTGAACATTGACTGTCATCAGAAAGTAAAACATTGGAGAAAGGAAAGACATGCTGCATACCTTCTACAAATGAAAATAAAAGTATTCAAAACAACAAGTACCTCAGTCAACAGTTTATTAAACCGTTCCTCCACAGCTTTCCTAATCTGCTCGTAGCATTTATCCTTGTAACCCTTCCCCTGGGTCCTCAGCTTCTCTTGCATTAAGTTTCTTGGAGAAGCTGTTGCGGATGTGGTTTTCCTACATAAATAAGTATTCTCTATGACAAAATGCAATTTCAAACAAATAAGGAGCACAAGTTAAACCTATGTTGGCACCAAAAAATTCATAAGTACCTAAATATGTCAAGTTTTGGGTAAAAGTACATAAAAAAAATGAACAGATGGAGGTGACCCACATTATACCACATTTGGGACCAACAAGCCGAACGGACCTGATAAGTCTTATTGGGCATGATCGACCCGATACCTGGCCGATAATGATCAGATACCACTACCTGGTCTGCCCATCTCAAACTTGAGTAATGCCGAAGTCAGATTGGAAATCTGACTTGTATTTGACAAGTTACGAGCAAAACAGTGAAAAGGACTTCTGGCTGGCCTTTGGTAGGCCTAATGGACCCAAAAAAAACAAAATAAGTGGGTCCACAATACTGTGCTGGTCAAGGCCTCTGCAATAATGTCTTGAATGCCAAAATCTGGTTCTGGGTGGCATAATGACCATTTTGCCCCTATACGGCCCGGGCAACTAAATGTCAGCCTAGTGACAATCAGGCACCACCATCAGGTCCGCCTAGCTCAATGTTGAGCAATGCCAGAATCAGATCGGAAATCCAATGCATATTTGCCCGAAAGTTACGAAAATACCGAGAAAGTCAATTTCGGATGGCCTTATCATGGGCATATCAGGTCCGAAAGACAAAACAAGTGGGTCCATGAGACTATATTTGTCGAGGGCTTCGCAATGATACTTTGATTGTCAGAATCCGATGTCGGACGGACCTCAAACGGTAAAATGGCCTCTTTCGCCCTTGGTAGGTTTGGACACTTCGGGACAGATCCGATAACACATGGACACATCATTGGGTCTGCCCAGCTCCATATCGAGCAACATTGAAGTCAGATTGGAAATCCGACTAATATTTGGCAAGTTATGGGCCAAAACGCCTGAGACGGGTCCAAATGACCAAAATGCCCCTCCTCGGCCACATTCGGTTCGGAAGACCCGGACTCGGCCCATTAACAAACTTGTGGGCTCATATGATGCAGGAAAGTTAGTACATGCGGAAAACTGATTCAAATCAGAAATCCGACCCATTTTCGGAAAGTTATGGAAGAAAATTCAAAATTTGTGCTTCTCGCCAACCCACCAGGTCAGGGGCAAAATAGTCCAATTGATCAAAGAATGATTCAGATGAGCCAGAATTGAAGTCAGATGTCGGATATATTGATTAGAAAATTTTCAAGCAAGTAAGCCCATATGATAGCTTATTTTCGCAGCCCACTTAAGTCCTATATAATGGACTGTTTTTTAATTCATAAATGGGCCCATTTTATATAATTTTCGTGACCTATTTTATGATATATTAATGGGCCATCTCTTAAATGACATATGGGCCTATTAACATGTCAAAAGATAGCCCATGTTGATGTCAACCTTGGCCCATTTTCTGGAAATTTCAAAAATCTGCCACCTCATCAACTTTGGCCACGTTATTACCTCCCCACCATCCCACTCTCACCCACTTGCCCACGTACACCACTTCCCCCCACCTTCCCACTCCTACCACAACCACACCCCCACTCACCCATGACCTCCTGGAGGTTCTTCCATCCCCGTACACTATAAAATAGCTTGCTGCACACGGACAGAAGGTTGGAGGAGAATCTGTCGGGTGCATCTCCCGGTGGCAGCCTCTCTCCCATCGCTCCTCCTCTTCATCCCTTCGGGGGCAGATAATGATGTTCCATGGCCCCCCCCCCCTCTTTGCTCTATCTACTGCTGTCATAGAGAGGACCGAAGGGGAGCCCATGCTGCTGCCATCGATGCCCATGGAGAAGGAGAGAAATAGGCTGAAATCTTCCCTGGTTGCACCTGCCGATGCTGCCCTATGGTGCAGCTGATGCCGACGTCCTTTTAGGCCTGCTGAGATAAACAGAATAGCTATCTTAGGAGACCTGCGGATGGGTCTTTGGCCCATCATCAATCTGCATACACACCCAGTTAGATGCCATGACCAAATCCCTTCCTTTACTTCAGCTCAATCATGTGTAGTGACCATATAGGTAAATTTCCTGATCTCTCTTATGTAGGTTACTCACTGGACCCATTACAATCTATATATGGAGTCCCCTTTAACCCCATTGATAGTCACACGACTGCTTCATATCAGTCCATGGCAAAAATCAGGATTTTTACTCCTATGAAACCCTGCACAAGTCATCTGTTTTGGTCCCTTATTTGATCCAATCTTCAAAAGCGGCAAGCAACTCTTTCCTATACATGTTACCCATTTAGAGCAAGAGGCACAAGTAATGATTGGAAGACATGAAGAGGGGGTTATATCCGGCCTCTTTGGAACCCACACGATGGACCAAAGACTCCCCGGATAGCCCTGATGAAGCAAAGGGAGAAGAAGCATGGAATGATGGCCAGCCGGGCCTTGAAGACTTCATGATTGCTGAGTATAAAAGCATACACAACATGCAGAGGAACTGTCCATTGCCCCATGTCAGCTTGGAGATCAAGGCCGGGAGAGCCCTATGAGGAAACTGGTGTCTATTCGGGGGCATGACAGTACCATATTTTGGGCATGGCCCAATACTCATGTTCCAGACAGAAACTGGAGCCATATGCCCAGTTTTCTTGGTCCATCCTACAATGGAAGGAGCACATAAGCTCAGAGAACAAGAGTTCCACATAAAGAGGAGGCCGTTCATGGACCGAACTTTTATGATTAGAGTGACATTCTTCTTTAAGAAGGTTTATGTTTACAAGATGAGTGAGATGACCACAAGATAATGGAATTGTGGTTATATTCAAATCCCACAGTAACATGTTATCATTATGACATATATTGATGGTCAAGGAGCATACACATAATCTCTATGAACCATATGGAATGCAAACATGGAAAGGTACATTGTAGACCTGATTTCAGGACCTAAATATCTAGGTTCTGATCTACCCATTAAAAATGATTGGAGGAAGGTGGCTCTAAGATCAGAATAAGAGATTGGAGGCCGGACATATAAAACTTAGCTCTAATAAATATTGCTCTGATCTAAGGCATAAGATCAGAGGTCACCATCAAACAGTACTGCGGGATTTCATATCTGAAAGCCCATATCTTTGAGGCCCCGACCAGAATATGGAGAGAGGTTTATGGGATTATACCCTGGGCATCTTAGGCCTTGAAGTTCCAGCCATTTCAATAAAGCTCAAAGGTTTCTAACCCTCAGAAATCTGTATATCAGGGAGTCCAATCATGGCCTCAGACTTCCGGCTCTGGTTTCAGCCTGTCCGAAGGAGGGCAAAGAAGGGGTTCTGCCCGGCCTTTGATCTGGATATACTCAGATCACTGAAAGCTTGTGCAGAAGGCCGAGAGAGGCACCTTGTGGTTTGTACAAAGGTCTTGCATAGCAGATGTATGGTCGAACCTATGGCTGAGATGAGGGACATTTCAGGATTGGACAAATCTCATTTAGTATGATATTTCAAACTTTGGGCAAAGTAGAGCTGGCACCCTCATCAGGCAGAATTTAAGGCATGTTTAAGTGCAGATTTCTGACCATCCTAAGGTCAAATATCAGGGTCGGCCATAGGTCTGAATCCTAGCGGTACTCAGAAGCTAAATGCTCAGGTTCAGGCTATCAACCTCCAGATTTCAGATGTTAAGTATGCAATTACATGAATCCCAAAGCGAGCCGGGATCATCATCCCTAAGCATCTAAGATCCTGAGGAGATGAGTAAATGCAGGGTGTTGACGGTCATGTTCTGGCACCAATGAAGATGATGGGCCAAAGACTCCCCGGGTAGCCTTAATGAAGCGAAGAAGATTTCATGAAAAGGAGGATTGGAAGCCTATGCAAATATGACTGCATATGAATCTGATCGATGCATGTCTTGTCCATCTGAATGCCACATTATATTCATATACGTGGCCTTGCTCGACCTCATCTTGAAGCCATATAACAGCCCCTCGAATGCTCACCATTCAGCCCTCATCATAAAGACTATACAGAGCATACTTGATCCTCCCTCCATAACCATGTAATGCTTCCATGGACAGCATGCTTATGCCCATATATAATGACCGAAGGCACATAAAAATAGCCCTATATTGACCCACATACAGGTCTGTCATTGTCCTCTCATTGACCTATATACAGGTCATCATTTCAACCTCCATATCGCCCCATGTTCAGCTCACACTCGGGCCTATAACAATCCATATATCAGTCCCTCTACCTGACCCATATACATGTTACTTATCCAATCCTCTATTCGACCCATATACAGGTCACCTATTAGCCCACATATCGACCCATATACAGGTCACCTTTTCAGCCATCTATCGACCCCATAATAGGTCACATCCAGCCCATATCGGCTCCATACACAGGTCATATACCTACCCCCTCATCACCCCATACACGAACCATATACCAACCCCCTGTTCGACCCCTATACAGGTCACTTTCAGCCATATATTGACCTTATAACCGGTCACATATTCAGCCCCTATCGACCTATATACAGGTCATTTTGTTTAGCTATATATCAACCCCATAGTTGGTCATATATCTAGCCTATATTAACCCCATAGCAGGTCATCCTTCCAGCTTATATCGACCCCATATCAGGTCACTTTTCCAACCTATTGACCCCATAACAGGTCACATATCCAGAACCCATATGAACCCCCATAACAGGTTCTCTTCAAACCCTCTATAAATCCCCAGCTGGTCATGAAATAGCTCCCGATGTTGTCATCTACATGGAGAGGAATGAAGATGGACTGCAGCCAAAAGATAAGGCGATATCCGGCCCCCTTAGAACTCATACGATGGACTAAGGGCCACCCCGGGTAGCCTCAATGAAGCCAAGATACCATGAGGTTGAAGATATGAAGCATATGAAGACATGGCCAACTGGACATAGAAGATGATGAAGACTTGGTCACCCGGACCAAGATATGACAATGACATGATGACAAGGCCAAATGTGGCCCAAATGACATAAAAATTATATATCTTAAATATTCTGACACATAAAAAATATTTAAGATGCATAACATGAGCCTATACTTAGGCAATATTCATGACACTCGAACAAATATTATCGGGTATGTCCCGGATTGTTTGTTCCGGACGGGGCTCCGAATATGCACTCGGTGTCATCGATCCATCCCAAAATGGGAAGAGTACATACACTCAATCCATTAGGGAAATTCCCACTTCATCTAGAGTGAGGTCAATTATAGACCAGAACTCTATGGCTTAAGTGGAAAGTTCATGTCTACATAAGACAGGAAATTCTCAAATGAGATGTATGAAATGACATTATATGATGGGATTATGGCTATATTCAAGCCTCCCCACATGATGATGTGATTATGCTTTGTGGATGACTGTTTCCTTTTCTGTGCGAGTTGCTACGACGGTTAATCAAGGGTGTCCGAGAGTCTCGGTGTAATTAACATCGGAAATTCGCAACTTCCGATGGAGAGAGGTCCAAAGACAAACGTTATGAACCCTAACCTCGACATACATATTTTATGCATACCACATATTTTGGCTAATATTTTCTATGAAATATCATGTATTTTCATAGTAGCCAAAGGTAAGATAATGACGAAAGTTCATTTCCCAAATAAACGGAAATCAAATGAAATTTCGAACTATGCCATACATATATTTTTATATTTATATAATTCTTCAAGGTTTCACAACCTACAACAAAGCAAAAATACCAAAAATGACGTATATAAAATAATAGTAAATAATGTAACTCATAGTACAACTGGTATCAAAGTAAAAAATTAACTTGCAAAAAAGTGTGGTTAGCAAACAAGGACTCAATCAAGTAGTTAACAAAGAAATCTAGTTTCAAAATTTTGAATAGTTCAAAAGAAAACATATGTCTAGCACATTTTATGTCTATCTGTATGAAACAGAAATGAGAGAGGGAGGTTGAAAAAAGAATTCGATAGATCCGATATAACCATCTTCGCCGCCCACAGGGGCAGCAGAGCCGCTGTCTCCTGGCACCGATCCAACCCCAATTGCCGATCAGTCCGGAATTGACTTATCCAGTGGCTAGGATCCCAATCCCAATGAACGCTCTTTCCGAGATCAGGCTCCCCCCCTCTCCACACAGATTGGGCTGGCAGGTGCCGATCCCAATCCATAATAGACCAATTTCAATCCAGATAAGTCGATCCTGCAAACTGTGTAGTAAGCATTATGATTACTTAAACACAGTGCCTGGGCTCAAGAATACAGTTGATTACTGACATTTTTATGAAAAGTGGAAAGCAATTATCTGCACCATGAGATTCATTACCAACTCTAATGACAACAGTTCAAGTGCCATTAAGAACCAGTACCCTTTTTTATGCAGTAAAAATTTTATAACAATGATATACGATCATTAAAGTAAATTAGAATAACCAGCAGTCAGAGATTTAATGTCATTAGAATGAATTGAATAGTTTTTGTGCTTGCAGATTAACATCTTAAGGCATTAAAACAACATTTTACTGGAAATTACTTGTTAGGTCTACGAGGATTGGCAATTGATGCCATACTGCCACCACCCTCAGCCTCAGCTGCTTCTTCGGCCAGTTGTTGATCAAGAATTTCTTGCATCTCAATCACTCTACAAAAAAAAATTTGAGCAATAAGCCAACAGCATCATGAAGAAAGCATTGTTAAGCATAAGATAAAAGTAGACTATAAGTCCATAAAAACCAACAAATATTAGCACGTAGGTAAAACTATTGGGAGTGAAAGTTAAAAAAGAATAGAAATGTCAAGCCCAAGAAAAAATATATAATTCCGTAAAATTCCGGAAGGGCTTGAATTCAACCAAGTAATAACCAAAAAAAGGCCCAGAACCTGTCATGAAAGATGTTAAATAGCTGAAACATGAAGTATTTGGCTAGAACAAGAAGTAAAAGCAAGTTTTCTGTACCTGAAATTTTCATTTCAGGTCGATCAGATGCAAAAAATAAAATGCAAATTACAAGACTTACCTAAGGGCAGCAAGGTAAACCGTCAGGTGTAGATAGACAGAACAGTATGAAGTCATCTGATCTGCCATATGATTGAGAGCAGACAGATCAAGTAAACAAAAAAGCATGAGAATCTTGAAGCTTCAAGATCAAATAGGAGTTGAGTGATACTTCTCAGAAAGCCTCTCAAGCTTGTCGCATATTTTCATATATTTTGAAATATGTCGGAGGAAGGAGAAGCCCTAATACCTGCTACAATAGGTGCAGGATAAAAAGATGTTTACTTGATGGTTAAAGCATCCAGAAGTCTAGAAACTTGTACATATTGTTGATGAAGAATCTTGCTTTGGAGGAAAAGACTCTAAGAAAAGCCTGTTGCAGTGGAGGAGAGACTCAAACAAAGTCAACAGGTGTACAAAGTCAAAGAGAAAGGCTGGTAAACAGAATGGTTATAAGCCTCAAGCAGTGGAGGATGTCCTATCCACCCATTCACCCCAACCAGTCAAAATTGGCAAGCGACTGAACAGTCTTGCCTGACTTATGGAGATCACATGGTCTCAGTAATTTTCCAACCAATGAAAGTTGTTGATCGGTTGATCCCATGATTCCACCAGAAAAGAAAAAAGTTGTTAAAAAACAAAAGACAGAAGAAAAAAGAGGTGTCAATGTGCTCAGAAGAAAGCCTGAAGTAAGAAGTAAGGAGCCAGGTCGAAGGCAGACAAATAACAAATCCAGGAAACAAATGGTAGAAAGGGGAAACTATCCCCTCCATTGTATCCCAACCACACAGGCCAATTCCAAGTAACTACTGGCCTCCCAAAGTCAAAAGTCCAGGAGAAGTAACATCTAAATCTGACATCCCTGCACAACTTTCAGCAAATACACACTAGCAGGAAGATCAGTTGAAAAAGTTTCAGACTTTTGATGAATGAAGTTGCCACCCAACACTCTGTTGTATGGTAGGAACAAGCTGATTCCTGATATTCAGGATTAATTCAACAATCTCGACCAGTGGTATGAAAAACTTTCCCTTCCCCCTATATTCACATATTGGGTTATGAATTCTGTATGATCATTATAAAAGTTTCTGATGGACTTTATTGCTCTGCTGCACCACCTGAAAGAATTCACTGGTTAGTTGCTGCTGGTTCTATGTTCTAGTACACCTGACCTCAAATCGATGCTCTGATACTTCCCTGTCACTACTACACATGCTTTTTAGGTCTGAGCATAATTGTCAAGGCACCGCCTAAGCAGCGCCCAGGAACTAAAGCACTTTTCCAGGGCCTAGGCACCCAGGTGCCTTTTTTAGGTGACGCCTAAGCAGCTGCCTCGTCGGCTAAATAGAAATTGCACCTATGAATACTTCAGGTGCCTTGTTGCCTTAACAACTAAGGGGTACGAGTCAACAGTCAACAGTCAACAGTCAATGAGCTTCAGCAATTCCATGAACCCTTAGGATCTGAAGAGTTTTTTGGTTCTTCCATTGGTTCTCTGCTTATTGAAGAGATATAGCTTGTATCGATGTTATTGCTAACAACTTACATAGAGGGAGAAAGTTCACGTTTATTTCTCAATTAAATAAACTAAATTGATGATTACTTCTAAACTCCAATATGGCAAACATCTCCCATCTGAAGCAGTGCAGGGTTTATGTTACTTCTCCATATAAATTCATGTAGACCAACTTCAGCACAAATAAAATACTTAAGTCTAATGAGCAATGTTTACCATCAGCACTAGCGGATTCAACATATAGAGCATGGATTGCAAAAATCGGCCAATCTTGGATCGGATCAGCCCCAGTCGATCCGATTCTAGGCGAAACTAGCGATTCATACCCGAATTCCGGCCGGATCAGTCGGAATCAACAAGATCGCCTAAGATCAGTTCGATCCAGCTAGATCAAACCGTGGATCACTCAATCCCGAGCGATCCACTAAACTTCGGAAACATCTGGAATCAGGTCGATCCATGGATTGCAGAATCGGCGGAATCGGTCCGATTCCGACCGATTCCGGAATCGGATCGGTGGATTCCGATCCGATTCCAGGCGGAAGGACCGATTCCGTGAAGAATTCCGCGGAATCGGTATGAATCGCCTGGAATCGGTCGGAATCGATCCGATTTCGACCCATTCCTTGTGGAATCGGTCAATCCGACCGATTCCGTCAGAAGACCGGGTCAACCGGCCCAGTTCGATTCTGGACCGGGAATCGAACCGATTCCGGCCCTAAAGGGCCGGAATCGACCGGGGGTCGATTCTGTCGATCCCGCGGCGGCAGAAGCTCGATCCGGCGATTCCGGCGCGATTCCGGCCTCAATCCCAGCTGCCAGCATCGATTCCGGCCGATTCCGTCGATCCAAGCATCGATTCCAGCCCGATTCCACCGATTCCGGCGATTCCGGCGGTGAGTGCGGCGATTCCGGCGATTCCAAGCAACGACTTCAAGGTATTCCGCCGATTCAAGCTCGGACCGGCCTCGAATCAACCTCTTCTTCGATCTTTCTAAGGTTTTTGGTAAGATTTCTTCGCCGAAAACTTTGTTCGTCCATTCTTACGCATTTCCGATGAGTCCGAGCGTCGTTAAACGTTGTGATTTCCGACCGAACAAGTCCGTCCAAGTTTTGAACTATCCGTTTAAGTCCATTTTGCACGGGAAAAATTCCGGATATCCCGTACGTTAATTTACGACCATTTCCGGCAAATACGTAACCCTTTAAACATACCGAATGGTGTGTTACTTGGGTTGTCTGCTTCCCGAACAGCATCTAAATCAATTTTTATGTTATCTAATCATTTTTAGTGCATTGTTTACAATTTTTGCAAATATAAGCAATGGCCGATCAAGGTGATGCAGCACCAGCACGTGCTTCCGACGTGGGTTGGGAACACGGGCACATGGTAGACCCAGTCAGGAAGAGGGTACAGTGCAAATGGTGTGGAAAGGAGATGAACGGGGGGGTGTTCCGGCTGAAACAACATATTGCCGGAACAGGTGGGAATGTCAAGAAATGTGACAAGGTGCCCAGGGAGAAGAGTGAGGAGATGAGAAGCTACATGATAGGTAAAGCCTCTCAACGGGCTGTTAGGATCGAGCAGAGGGAGGAGTTGCACGACGAGCTACTCCAGATGAGGAGGGACTGCGATTTGCCTACCTCGAAAGGGAGGCAAGGGGAAGGCACCAGCTGAGCCGGAGCCAGAGAGCGAGGACGAGTCCTCGGACTCTGAGCTTAGACGTGCTAGGCACGATAGTAAGCATGCATTTGCTGAGGAGGAGGACAGGAGGAGGGGAGCAGGAGGGTCTGGGTCCAGAGTTGACCCAGCTTTGGGCCGATCAGCATCGGCTCGCCCGACCTCGGGCTGGGACCGAGAGACTGACCCCAGGAGACAGGAGCCACACCGCCGTTCTACTTCTACCAAAGACTTCGATTTACACCGAGTGACGAGTATTTATTTAGGAAACAGAGTCTTTGGGCGGATGGAGATTAAACGAGGCAATGAAATGGGTGAAGGTAACGAGAACGGCCGCAAAGAGAGCCGTTCGCCACATTGTGAAATGGTTTTTACGTACAGTATCACTTTTTAAATTAAATTTGACATTATGTGTGTTTTATTTACTTAAACTTAATTTTAGCCTGATCCCAAATTTTTTAACTTGATGTAGGCATCCCAGCACATGCAGCCACCAGCCCCTACTTCCAGACGATGGTGGATGCTGTGGGTGAGGGCCGGGACCGGGTTTGCAAGCCCCGAGCGACGGACATATATACGGCGCCGGGCACGGATGAGGAGGTCCAGGAGTTGAAGGAGTGGATGGATGGATTTAAGTTGGTGTGGAAGGAGACGGGTTGCACAATTATGTGCGATGGGTGGACAGGTATCACCGAGAGGAGTATGATAAACTTCTTGGTGTACTGTTCTGAGGGGACAACATTCTTGAAGTCGGTAGATATTTCTGGGAAGATAAAAAATGCTGACTTCATTTTTTCTCTGATGGATGGGGTGGTGGAGGAGATCGGGGAGGACAATGTGGTTCAGGTTGTCACTGACAACGAACCATCATATAAGGCGGCTGGGAGGAAGTTGATGGAGAAGAGGAAGCACATCTTCTGGGTGCCCTGTGCAGCACATTCCATTGATCTCATATTAGAGGATATAGGCAAGGAGGAGGGTGTATCCACACTTGTCAGGCAGGCGCAGACGATCACATCTTTTATTTATTCGCATTCCCGCTCGCTACATATCGTGAGATCACACGCGGGAGGGCACGATCTTGTTAGGCCCGGTCCGACTCGATTTGGTAGGAATTTCATTGCGTTGAAGAGTCTAGACGGGCACAGCATGCATTGGTTAGGTTCACACAGTCCGAGGAGTATTACAACTATATGGTGGACAACCTGCATGACCAGAAAGATCAGTTGGAGATTCTTGTCAGGTCTGAAAAGCAGATCACTGACAAGAGGTTTTGGGAGAGGATTGCCTACTACTTGGCAATCATTGAGCCACTGGTAGTTGTCTTGAGGTTGGTAGACTCAGATGACAGGGACCAGATGGGCACGTTGTATGATGCCATGGATCGGGCAAAGCTGAAAATAAAAGAAAAAAATCCCAGAGGTTACAAAAAGTGGTGGAAGATCATAGATGACCGATGGGACAAGACCTTGCACCACGATGTCCATGCTGCAGGTAACTTGGTTAAAAAATTATTTTTGTTGAATAATTGTCTTATGCACAGTGTTAACTAATAAAATCTTGCAGGATATTTTTTGAACCCCCGCATCCAATACGGAGGACAGATGGTGAACGACAACGAAGTGATGCGGGGTACACTTGCTGTTATTCAGCGTCTGTGCCAATCTCAGCAGGACATGATAGAGGCTGAGATAGAAGTAAGTTAGAGTTCATTCAATACCTTGGAGTAGCCTTACCAGGCAACTAATGTTTTTTTATAAAATTTTCAGATGCAGAAGTATAAGATGAGGGTCGGCGTATACTCAGATGCTGATCTGAAATATTCAGTTGACAAAGTGTCACCTGGTATAGTAATAGCTTGATGAAGATTTTATTTTCTTTTCATATAAGTTATGGTAGATGATGGGCTAATTGTTTACCTTTTCTCTTCTTGTTTTTTTTGCAGCTGAGTGGTGGGTTCAGGTGAACACCAGGAGTGGATGGAATCCACTTGCTGCCATCGGTATCAGGATACTCAGCTAGAGCACCAGTTCCACTTATTGTGAGAGGAACTGAAGTACATTCAACCTGATACATACGAAAAAGAGGAACAGGTTGACCTCGTACCACCGAGAAGCCGGTTTTCTCGTCATTACAAATACGAGGCCGCGCATAAAGAACATCAAGGATCGACGAGAAGATCGGCGAGGCACGATTTGCACGATTTGCGGGTGGTCCATACGAGCGAGAGGCATTCCTCCGCCACACCACCACCCGAGGAGGTGGACGTGGATCGGATATTCCGGGAGGAGCGTGCACTTGCCTCTGGATAGAGGAGAGGAAGCCGGGGATCGTACGGTGAGTTTGATCCCGATGACCGTGCGTGGGCTGAAGGAGAGTTGGATGGTGTTGAAGCCGAGGAGGATGCTCGGCTCCACCTTCATCTACTTCTCGTGCTCGGGTAGGGCCTTCTTCGCCGGCGGCTATGGACCGACCACTGCCGGCTTTAGCCCAACTCGGCTCCGGTCCCGGCGGCCACTACCCGGCCCGTTCGCGGTCGGGGAAAACGAAAACAAAAGTGACCGCACGGAAAATGGGAGGATTTGCAAAGTTGAAAAAACTTTGGGTTACGGACCTTACGGTACTTCGAGAGATGGTCGAAGAGGTGAAGAGAAGGAAGGTAGAGATCGGGCGTCTGTCGGCCCGGATGACAAAGACGCGGTGCTCCTTCTCATTCCTTAAGTGATGATGACGAGTAGTGCATACCAGCGACGCAGCCATCAGCAGCAGCTGAGTCTCCTGATTCACGGCATCCAAAGCCGTATTACACGCTGGATTCGGATACACATGATTCTTATATACAGGAGCCACAGTATCCAGCATTTGGCCAGGTTGACCAGCAGTGGATTACACCACTAGCTCCACCATCCTCTGCTTACGTCCCGGTCGTCCCGCAGTCCGATCCATACGACCTTGATGGCATGGCATCGGCATTATTTTCATATGGATATGGTCCCAGATAGTATACAAGATTGAGCACGAGGGAGGAGCGTGAAGCGCAGCAGGGAGAGGAGGAAGACCCATATTTATATCCTAGATGTTGGTAGTAGATTGATATAATGTATTTTTTTTTTTCATGATGTATCATCTCTTTGATTTTTGAATCAATGGAATTGGAATATGTACTTAACTTCAAGTCTTCAATTGGAGTTCATTAGTATTTATTCGATGTGGTCCTGTGGATGAATGCATTGGTTATTTTTAAAAAAAATTATAACTCATTTCCTATTTTTTTAGAATTTTTCTGAATTTTTTGAATTTTTTTGACGAAAAAAAAAATGGAAAAAAAAACCGATTCCGGGCCGATCCGGAATAGATTCTCTTTCCAGGAATCGGCCGATTCCGATTCCGATTCCGATTCCGGAATCCTTGGGTCGATCCGAAACCCGATTCCAGACCAATCCCCGGATAAATCCCCCTAAAAAGGGAGAGATCAACCCCATGCTCTCCCTCCACCCCCGATTCTCATCTCCCCCCTCTCCTTCAAGCCCTTGCGCCCCCCCCCGGTGATCCTCCTTGGTGACCACTGATCCCCCCTTTCTGGCGTCGATCTACTCTAAAACAGATGGTTTTCGATCCCCCCTAATCTTTGCTTTGGGCCCCTTCCCCCCCCCTTGGGCTTCAGCCCTTCCAGCTCACTTGATACCACCATAAAAAAAATTTCTTCGGGGGGCGTTGCCCCCTTGATATCCTCCACAAGGGACGCTACCCCCTTGACCCCTACAACTTGACTACACAGGTCAATCCGCGATTCTCAAGCGCCGGTCTATGATAATGTAAACAAATTAACATATTTCATTATCACTTATATTATCACATATTTATATAAGATTCATAATCATAAAATATGTTATATACTTAAATTTTATAAAAGATCTATTTTAACTCTCTTCTCTCTCTTATATGATAATTTGTATTTATATGACAGATTCTTAAAATGAACTTACATTGTATGGCATTATTTGGTAGAACATCATCCACATTGTTTTTCATTGTTTTTAATTTTTTTTACTCATTCTTATGATTTTTCCTCATTTTTTATAATTTTTTAAAAATTTTATGATTTAAAAAATAAAAATTTTGGCTGATCCAGACCAATCTGGATGGGATCAGTGGTCACCGATCTCGATCCCGATCCTGTGATCCTTGATATGAGTATGGCCTATCCCAGAGTAAACCTATAAAATCAGCCAAGATCAGCCCATTCCAACTCAGAATCAGTCAATAAGGATTAGAAACGGTAACCCACCTAACTGGTCGAGATTGGCTAGGAACCATGGAATGCAAAAATGGCCAATCCAGATCAGGATTGGTATAGGCTGATTCAATCCAAAGGGGAGAGCCCGATCAGACAGACTTCCCTCAGATCATTCCAGAACTGCTGGGGATCAGTCTAGAATCGGCCAATCTGCTGATTATGGGCCAATCCAGAGCTGATCCTGGAGGTATTGGTGACTCCCGGTGGTGGAAGTGGATGCCTCCCTGCCCTAAATGGATGCAAAAGAACAAGGCTGTGACGGCTGCCACACTCACTGCTGGGAGGCCTGGATTCAGCCCACTCTGACTGCATATCTTCCATAAATCAGTTAGGAACCAACCCAGGACAAATTTTTTATGTTTTCTTTTGTTTTCACTTTTTGGAGGACCAATCACGATCCTGGATTGGTTTTCCTTCTGGTGGATGTCCAATCCCGCTGATCCAATCATGATCCAGATTAAGATCGGGTCTGGTCGATCCCGATCTGGATCATGATTCGGAAGTCCATGCAAGGAATAGAAACAGCCAACACTGAGCCTGGAGCAATTGAACAAGCTTGGAATCAACCATGAATCAGCCAATTCTAGCCTGATTTGAGCCAAGTCGGACTGAGTCATGCTGAGTTGAGCTGAGTAGGCTAGAATCAGCTGACCCTAGGTTGATACCTGTCTGGTCCAAAACGGGATCGGCCCTGGACGATCCAAAGTCTGATCCCAACCAGGAAATCCTTGCTAGTGAATGTCTATTTTCATAGCTAGTTGAAAGAATGTATAGTAGACTAGATGTTGAGTATTCATAACTTGATGAAGGATTAATGTACAACAGCCAAACTTTAAAATATGTTATATCAAAATTAGAGAATATCATACCTCAATGCACGGACAAGAGTTTGTGGACTGCAAAATACAAGGATTTGAAAATTAGAATAGGTATAAAGAAGGCTAAGTGCATAACAACTTTCATTAAACAAGAACCGACAATAAAGAAGAGTTAGACTGCACCCAAGATGGGTGAGCAACAAAATGTTTACCAAGAAATATTTACAAGATAAAGAAGAAACTTAAAGAAAGACAGGATAAACCAGTATTATGAACAGTTTTATAAAGAAAAACAGATTCCCGAATTCAGTAATCCACAGTGCCACTTTCTGGTGATCTTAAAAATAAGAAAAGATTAGATGTAGAATATTACAGTAGTAAACATGAAATAAACCTTCATATTACAAAGGAAAGGCCAAATATACACTAATTTTGCAAACACTATGTTTGCAGTTTAAACAGCTCACCAAATTTGGCAGCATTAAAAAACTTAAGTGAGGAAATGCAAAAACAACACTTCTACCTCTCTTTAGCCAGCTTGAAGAAGTTTGAAATGTGCCCCCATAAAGTTTTTTCAAATGTCTCCCACGTTCTATCCACATCTTCAAAATATTCTCTACAAATAACATCTATAAATTATTATAAAATTAAAAGAAACTAGCTAGATCACTTTCTGTGAACTCAGAAGCATACAAGTATAAAAGGAAAAAGAAAAACTCTTGAAGAGGTTCTTTAAAAACAATGAGAACCGGAAGAGAAGCATAATTCCATGATTAGATAGTTCAAACATGACATGTAAATGAAAAGAATTGCAAGCCACTTCTTTCACTATGATTAACAAAAATCAAGAAACAACAGAAAATTTCTGTTTCAAAAGGAAATGGCGTATCAATAGATTCATAACTTACCTTTTTTTCCTTTTGGGGAGCTTTGCTCCCCTAATACACCCCACAAGAGACACTGCCCCCTTGGCCCCTGCAAGCTAACCGTGCATATAAATTCGCGATTCATGAGTGCCCATTTATTGATAGTATACTAATATTTCACTAGCACTTATACTATTAAGTATGGTTAAGATTTGTGATTATAAATATATGATGTATACTTAAAATTTATACAATTGTTTCTTAACCGTCTTTACCCTATCACTTGAGATTAACTCTTTTCCGACATATACTAATACAACATAATCACAAAAAAATCATATTTACTTGTATACACAGATAAACACTCATATTCAATTATAACATAAAAATATAATTATATTTATGTATATATTATTTATGTGTACATAAATATATAGTATGAAATAATCAATTTTCCTATTTTCAAGCATTTTTTATATTTTTTAACATTTTTAAAAAAAATAATAAATCCAACCCCGTCCAACTTGAGCGGTGACCTAGTCTAACCGGGTCAAATTTGGGGCCGACCAACCCTGGGCTGACCCTCGACCCCCAACCCAGCCTTCCTTGGCTGAGACAATCTACAAAACTCGAGAAGACACACTGGAACCCAACATTCAAGTGCAATATCAGATATCAGAGGATTCTCCTTCAAAGAGTGGTGACGATAAAATAAGGAATGAAGAAAGCAAAGACACCAGCATCGCCACCGCTTCTGGTGGAAGAAGAAAAGATCTGGAGATGCACCCTCCGTAACACTTCACCAAAGAGAAGCATTACACACAAGTGATGCAAGACACCGACCATGGAGCAAAACAAGAACAAGGAGATGGAGGAGCCAAACACAAACAACGGGGCTTGATTCCACATTACAAGTATGTGCATTCCACGTATGAATTTGAATTATCCCAAAATTCTCTGTGTCGTACGAATCACCAAGAGAGATATGAGATGATCCAACCATCATATGAAACATTTTTTTGATAGTTTCACACAGTCTATGTATAATAGGTATGGTGGATCATTTGAATCTTGTCATAAGATGATTATACGAGATAGTGATGAGTATAATCATTTTGTATATATGTTTAATGTCTCAAATTCTTTCACAATGTCACAAGGAAAGTACATACAATATGCATAGCAACAATACAATATAACATTTGAGTTAAAGTTGAATGAAATATTCTCCTAGTCATATTCCCCAATTTTTCAGAATTTTTGAATAATGTTTCTTATTTTTCCCTTTTTCATGCAATTTTTATTTTTAAAAAAATAATAATAAATTTGACCTGGTCTGACCAGATCGGGTTTGGGGTCGACCAACCCAGGGCCAACCCCAACCCGGCTTTCCAGCACACACAATGATCTGAAACTGCTCTGGAAATATCATTCATGAAAGCCATTTGGGACACCAGCCTGGTGAAGTCACATGGTAGAAAGAAGTTTCAACCACGTAAACTCAAGTCCTAGGTTAGAGCATTCAATCAGCCCACAGCCATTTACCCAGTCATTAAAGTGTTATATCTTGAGTCCAGAGTCCCTGACCCAATCTCTCACCAAGCTTCAAAACAGCATTGAAATCACCACCAAGACACCAAGCACTGCTACAATTGTCGCTAGTGGCTTCCTTCACATCAGAAAAGAATTTTTCCTTTTCGGCTTCAATAATTTCCCACATTTCAGACTTATGAAATACTGATCCTTGGCAAAGTCCAATTTGGTTTCCTATAGTAAAAACACATCCAACTTATGAAGTGCTACAATGTTGTGCAATTCCCTAACCTTCTCCCTTCCAAAAATACGCCTACAATTCCAGCCGACCACAATAATTATGTATAACTAACAATGCATTTCCCCTCCAACCTCATCCTATTGTCACAGCATGTCATTGCTCATGAGGAAGTTTAGTTCCCTCGAACCCACCCTTTGTTGCTTCAGTTTGGTATCGGTTGGAGAATTTCTTCCCTTGGTTAAATCCTGCCTCAATTTAGAGAAAAAATCCACGACATCCTTCTCTCTGCCAATAAAGCTCAATCCTATCAGGCCCATGATTGCTTTGGCATCCTCATCAGAGGCAGAGAGAGCTCTGTCAATATCCTTTGTCCAACAAGAATGAGGTACGGCTTAGTCTGTCAACAAAACGACAAGCAATTCCACCATTTCATATTCCACTCTTACCCTCTAGGCTAAGGAGAACCACTATCAACATCAGCACCATGGTCCACCAGAAGGTCACCCACATGGTGCCATCAACATCTTGGCTGAGGTCACCTTACTCACCTTGAGTGCCTAAATTCTCACCGTAGGCCAGGTGGCCCCCTCTCCCACACTGAAACCAATGAGGTTAAAGAAGACCCAACTCAGACCCACCCTATCAACCTGGGTCCCATCCACCCCCCCTCCAGTTCGTCCCCATTCACAGAGCCCTAGCCTTAACAAAGTTGTGCCACCATCCGCCCTTCCGTCAGACATCATAGTATACCTTTGTTGTGGAGGTATGAGATGGAACTTCACTGGATTGGGCCTTGGCTCTCCCCTGCCTCTCACACTATCTATCTCCCTCAACCCTCCCAGCCCCTCATCTTCAGTCCACTCTCACTCACTCATGGTCCTGCCAACCTATCGGCCGGCCCGGCCATGTGCTTGGTCTCTCAATCTCACTCTCAGTCCCCTCTCACAGCCTTCTCAACCCTCAATGCCCCTACAGGCCTCACTGTTTATCTCTCATTCCCAATCCCCCCAGTACCAATCCCCTCACTCCAAGACTCTTGGCCCCTGCTTTCTCACATCTGTTCTCAATCCTGACCCCCTCCCCACCCCCTCCAGTCCCTCCCAACCCCCTGTTCAATCTGTCACTCCCCCAAGCCCCAAGATTCTTCCCAAACCCCACTCTCAGTCTCACATTTTCTTGTTGTATTTAAATCGATGCAACTTTTAAATTTTTTGGTACAAAAGGTGGCTGATTATATATATATATATATTGCAAGGGATAAGAAAGCAAGAAAGAAAGACACCACAGAAAGCTGGAGACATTTTGCAGAGATGGCATAATTCATCGAGGTCAAATTTGCAAACATAGTGGAAAAGAGACAGTATTGTAATCCTGTTATGCAATTCACCCATAACGAGAATTCATTCAAGTTGCACCCATCAGCCAATCATCAACTTCCAAAAAGTCAACGGATGCATGGCAACAGCAAACTCAAGAAGTATAGCATATTCGAAGACATCCTTACCTTAATCTGCCAACCTCTTCTTTGTGTGTACCTACGGTAGCTAATGCAAACCGTCTCTTACCGTCAAGTGCTGTTAATCTCTGTTTAGAACATTAAATAGAGTATCAACTGTGAAATACATAAACATAGTTTGACAACCCTATCAAAATAATAAAAAGAGCACCTCAAATGTATTAATCAACTCTTTATCATCACTTAATGATTCACGCGCAGCTGCAGCTTCAACAGAGATTGACATCATTCCCTCAACATCCTATAGGAAGACATATTAATGGCAGATAAGCAAGAGAAACAAAAAGGATATTTGAACTACAGGGGTCTAGAGTCTCTACACACCAAGGATGGTAGGATCGGAATTGGCCACCAGATCAGTGGGTACCGATCCGATCCGGATTGGATCGGATCGGTCCGATTCTGAGCGATCCGCCGGAAGAAATAACGATCCGGAATCGTTCCGGATTGATCCTTCAAAAATGGTAAAACCTAAAAAAACACCAAAATAACATTCTACATCGGATTCCGATCCTATCTAGAGCATTTTGGGAGCGAAATCGGCCTGAAATCGCCCCCAAAATGGTGCCGCGGCCGTCTTCCCCGCCCAGTCAATCCGGTGACAAGTCACCGGATTCTGGGCTACTGGGTCCATCGGGACCCGGTAGCCCTGAGAGGGGAAGACGGCCGCGGCTGCCGCAGGGCCACCGCGGCGCCATTTCCAGCCATTTCCAGCACGGAATTACCGGAATCGTTCCGGAATCGACTGATTCAAATGATTCCGGCCCCGATTCTATCCAAAAACACCAATTCCAATGGATGTTTTCTCCGGATCGGTGATTCCGTCGAGAATCAGATCGGCCATGGCCGATCCAATCCAAGAATCGGCTGATCCTGATCTGGATCGGCCGATTCTGCAATCCATGCTACACACATAAAAAAGAAACATACAGTTTAACATTCCAAAATTTTAATGTGAAAACAGCATGCTCTGTGAAATTCAAGATCTTTCTGGCAAACCTTTATAGTTGTGTTCAAATTGTTCCTTGCATTGCTGAGAAGTTTTATCTTGTCATGGTTTTCAATCAATGTTTGGCATTCTTGACACAACCTGATTCACCCAGGTCATATTAAAATCATAAAAGAATAAAAAATAAATCATACAAATTGAGAGGAAAAGGCATTGGGTTCTTCATACAGCATCAAGTTGAAGAATATGAGTAGGTACATAAATCACCAGATACATACTTCTCAATGGATAAGAAATTGTCGTGGAGCTGATTTATTGTCCTTTGACATAAAGCAAGTGCGTCAATGCCAGATTGTGCCTGTTCAACCTACAATAAGTGCAAAGAAGTCAATCCTACAGAAATCACAAGTGAACATATCTATCACCTTTCTCTTGATCTTTATTAATTTAACCAAGGTGAGTCAGTCAGTCACGTCATGGGTTGGGACCGGGTTTTCCCAATCAAATCTGACTGGTTCGGGACCCGGGTCAGTCAGATCGGATTCAATTCAAAAATAAATTATTATTTAAAAATTATAAAAATAATAAAAATAATACAATAAATTAACTTTATATTATTATACTTAAAATAAATATTTAAATACTTTAAATATTTTAAAATATTAATTACATTAATATATACAATAAAACATAAATAAATAATAAAAACAATAAAAAATATGCCTTTACAGCATTTGGAACGCATGGGAAGCCTCCCGCGCAGGCAGGAAGACACGCCGCATACAGTGTCCACTGTCCAGGAGTTGAGGTCGGAGTCGATCGTCGTGAAATCCAAAGGCAACCCAACCCAATCCGGCATTCCATGATTTAATCCACATACAATGACTGCAAATGGTGATCATGGGATGGAGTTTATTAATGGCACCAAAGATCGTTGTATTGATCAGAGGCAACTTTCCTTTCACATTTGGTGCGGTTGATGGAACTGCAGCACCATTTTTAAAGAAATTGCATTACAATCATTATGCAATGCAGTATTTTTGTCTAAAACAACCAAAAAGAGGGCACAGTTCTTTTACAACAGAGCTAAGAAAACTGTTCACAAAAGCAAATTATAAAAAAAACTAACAGATATGAGGAATCTCCACGCCAAAAAACAAAATAAGATAGATATTAGCAGCCGAAGGAACAGATCGCACCAAACATGAGCCACTAATGCAACACTCTTGTCAAACAAAAGGTTCAAGAAATTTTACTAGCATGACATGTGTAACATTCAAACCTGTAAACAGCTGGGAAATAGAAATAAGTGCTTGTTGAGATAAAACAAAATTGCAAGTGAAATGTGGTATGGTGAAAATGACCAAATCCAAAAAGAGAGACGTAGAAAGAAAATTTTTCGAGGATGAGGAAGCTAGGAGAGAATGCATCATCTCCATGAGTAGATTTTTTTAAGGTGGTAAAAACCACAATTTATTAATTCAAAGGAAAGAAAGATGGTTACATAATGAAGAAGAAGAAGAGAAAACAGCAAACCAAAAGGTGGAAAAATAGACTAGCCTATTACTGAGCACGTAACAGACTAGTAAGTAGACTACCCAAAAAGATATTTCCACTTAGTGATATCCTTGCAAGCTCCATGAGAATAGATTTATGGGATGCTCAGGCTTTAGGAGGGATTCTTAGACACACCACATGATTAATAAAAAATTTTCTTCTGGTGAAAACTCCCTTGAAGGCTCGACCCCTCAATCTTACCGCACAAATAAATCCACCATCGTAGAGCTAAATTAAAGATACTGAAATTACATTAAAATCTCTAATAATCACTTAGAATATACATAGTTACACATGCACATACATTTACATGTATGAATGCGTACATACAAATGCATTCAAATATATACACAAATATATATATATATATATAAATGCAAAACTCTCTTATACCTAAAGCTTTAAAGTCTACTCTATGTCCACCCTAGCTCTTATTTCTCTCTCTCTCGGTCACCTTATCACCTTAATAGACATCGCCCCTTTGAATGTTTTGGATGCCTTGACGCCTTGACAACAAAGGTTGATTGACTCTATTTGTCCATTTTTTATGAGGTTCCAATAAATTTCCAAACTGTATAGTAGTAATGAGTGATGAGAAGATAGATGGTTTATTTAAAATAATGATTAGTTCCACGGACTGATTTCCAGGTAGCATGCATTGCCATGTGATCACTTCACAAGTAACTTTGGCACACTTTAATTGTCCATTTCTCTGCTGAAACAAAAGAAGATTAAGCTTTTCAAACTCTGATCTTAGTGCTTTTCAGAACCCTCTATCAATTAACTAAGATCTATAACACATCAACATATCTCACATTCTTTGGAGGGGCAAGACTATAACAAGGCAATACCAACTTCTGTACTAGTCTATTCTGTGGAGTGGATAAATCTGTGATGAGACAGCAACAATATTTTGTTTGCTTTTATGCATAAACTGGACAAAACTATGATGGTTTAGGACCACCATTCTATTTTATTCTGTTATGTGTAGTGAAGAAGACTGTAAAACAACTCCTTATGTTTCTTTTGTTTTGGTACAGTAAAACTGCAAATTGCAACACAACCAATCTGTGTTAAGGAGGCCATGACATATTTAGTAAAATAGTCCAAGAATTATATAATCAGCATATGTCATATATCAAATATATTGAACAGGTTGAAAGATTCTTATTATCCAAAAGGAAGTTTATCCTTATAACATCCTAGTTCAGATGGGCAATTCAGCATCTGCAAGTACAGGTTTTTGCTTCTGACTACACTGAGGTGCAAAAGGAAGTTTATCCTTGTAACATCCTCAAGAGCTCAGATGAGCCATTCAGCATCTACAAGAACAGGTTTTTGCTTCTGACTGCACTCAGGTGAACCCATCTGGTTTGCTGGACGTCTTGAGTTTTTGGATGTCCATTTTCTTGCAATATTCGGTTGACCCTAATATGTGTCTGCTTTTACTTTTTACTTTCATTTTACTTTTTTAGTCAGCTTTAAAGAGAGAACTGACGCATCTTTTGTATTTCACTTTCATTCTTAAAAATGAATGCAATGCGAACTAACCTTAGGTCACTTTAGAAAAATAGGCACCAGTTCCAAGGAATGGAAGAAAAAGAGAGTTATTATATTTTTACTCCCAGAAAAATGAGGGAACTAGAAATAGCTTACTGCATCTTGGCTATTTGTGTTACAATCTTTGTAAATTTAAAATTACATTTAAGTACTTATAGGGACTCACGTATAACTTTTGGAATATATGTTTGTCTATTTTTTGGGAGTTTACAAGGGTTGGAACACAAATGCCAAAATACAAATAGTTATCTTCTCATTTCTAATTCTCCATTTAAAGGCACTCTAAGATAAATAACCAAATGTGTCACTGAGATTTGTGACCTTTCGAAATGGCAGAGTCAGAAGCCATAACTCAATATAATATAAACTAATTCTTGGGTTTTGCCACTAAGTTTGTCCATTAACGTGCAAGTATATAACAAGGTTCACCAGATCAAAGAGCTTTCTGAACTGGGTCAGCTTGGAGACCAATACTCAGTAACAAACAATAGAAGAGAACATTTTCCCTACTTCAGAAAACAATAGTAACAGAAAAGTGCAAAGCTCTAATGTGCCACGACAAAACGAAAGTTGCATTCACCTGCTCTGCAACCATTGTGCTAAGTTGTGCATCATTTGCCTGAAGAAGCATAGAACAAAAATTACAAAGTTAGTCATTTAGATGATAATTGATATGCATAAAATCGTCATAATGTTCTGAAAATGTTAGTCATTGTCAAGAGCCTTAACTTATGCAAGTCAATTGCATAGTCAAGAACCAACTGAATAAATAATTACTGACATAAAACATAAATATTATATAGTCAAAAAACAAAAATAAATAATTGTTTTGAAGCTAACCACAAAAGGGTTACAATTCAATCCAAACACAAAAAATACATAAAACATATAACAAACGATAGAAGAAAAGAAAATGAAAAAGAAAGAAGAACAGTTATACCGAGATGGTAGAGCACCATCGTCAAGAAAGTCTAACCCCCTCCCCCCTTGAGAATAAGTAAAAAAGCCAGTACAATGCAAGTTTACAACTGTAGAGAGTTGTCAGATGAAATGGAAGCTGCAATCATCTTGTCTAATCGATATGCTAGCACTGACATCTATATCTTCTGCACTGCATCAACCTTTTCTTTGAGACCCACCCATTTCGCTCCTACTTGATGGCCTTATAGAGCTGCCAGCAACAACATATCCAAAACTAGATGTTAGTTGCCTGTCATAGGTCCGCATCCAAATCATTCGAACTGATAAACCTGAATCTCTTCAAACATATTGCAGAATGCTCAGCTGATCTATCTTCCACTCAGCTCATCTGTCTTCCACTTCCCAATCATTTCAGTCCCTTCTTTGTAGGTAAGAACACTTCAATCTTAAGTTGCATCTTCCCCTTCAAAATGTTTCTGTACCAGTATGCTTTTGAGGCATCTTTTTGCAAGCATAGTCAAAGTTTAGTTAACTGTGAACACCTATTGTTCTTCCATAGCCAAACCCTTTGATCCCTTTTATCCTCCAACACCTTAAGATGCTAACATAGACAACTTAGAAAGCTTATTTTCCTCCACTACATTAAATCAGACATCCCAGGAATGCACCACAAGGGAAATGTTCCGCAAGTCATTTACCAAACATCCTTCAGAGACACACAAGGGGAATCATCCCATCAAGGATCTATCATCCACCCCTGCATCCATTCGTAAACCGTCTCAACCCCATCAACCAAGCTGATTGCCATGACACAATGGAAAAATCTAAAACTCTCAAAATTTCTTTCCAAATTCTAGATTGAGATATTAATCCTTGTAAACTCTCCACCCACCATCTGCTATTTGTAAAATGCTTTCTCCTAATAATCTGTACCCTTGGAGTATCCTGTCTTTTGACCCACCAACGCCATTTCAAGGACAGCTTTATTAATTACCTTGATTGGAGTCAAACCCACTCCCTCCCTCCTCAGATCTGCAAACATTAATACACATGACAAGGTGGAGTGCCCTCTCTCTGGAAAGGCTGATAGTTTGTTTGGTCTTCATCCCTCTTATAACAGAATCCCAGTCTTTCCTTTTGATTGATCCATTCCTCAATCGCATCACCAAATAATTCATGGGAAAAGCACCCTTCAAGGAATCCAAAATATCTGAAAAGAGCTTGGTCCATGTAATGTCAACTCAGACTTAGGAATCATCTTGGGATAGCCAGCGAGGGGAGAGGACTAGGCCAAAGCAGTGATGGCAGGCAGCAGGCAGACTGGCAGCGTGCAACAGTGTGGACCGAGCAAGGCCTCTCCGTGCCATCTTCCCCACCCAACGTCCACCAGTCCAGGCTCCTGGACCCGGAAATGGGCCACATAACATGGATTCACAACTTAAGTTGTGAATCTGGTACTACCGGATCTCAAGATCCAGCGAGGCCCTTCTTCCCCGTCAACAGAGCAGGAAAGACACCGCTGGATTGGATGGCACCATCCAGTGCTTCTGCCCCCATGGAAGTGCTAACGACATTCCCTCTTTGGTATGGGCCCCTTGGATCTCAGCAGCTCACTGAGACCGAGGTCTTGCGAGATCTTTCTGAGATTGCAAACTATGATTTGGTCTCACTGTGACTGACTCCAGCATCTCCAAGGGCCTTGAGATACATGACTTTCACCTGTTCAGTCGCTGAAAAAAGGAATTATGTCATGCCCGCACCATAGAGCTGTAATTTCCAAAATGTCACTTTCAACAGTGATGTCCCAAATCCCAATAAGATTAACCTGTCTTAGTCTGCTCCACTTGTTGCTCATGACCTGCTGCATAATGACTAATGACAAACAAATACAGTGACAATGGCCTTTTAATGACAAACAAATACAGTGACCCTGGGTTTTTAATGACAAACAAATATGTTGACACAGTTTTTTTGCCTTGCTTCAGGCCCTCAACCCCCTTAAGCTTAAAAAGAATCCAGCTGGGGCACCATTGATCAAAATTTGAACCTGGCCAAAATAATGCAAGCTTAAATCCAGCCATTCCTCACAAAAATTCATGAAATACAAAGCTCTAAACAGGCAATTCCATTTCACTCTGCCAAAAGCCTTTTCAAAACTGATTTTATAAACCAAAAGTTAGTCTCTCTTTGCTTTTGGTCATGGAATTGTTAAGGATGTACGTATTATTAAATTAGCTGGATATATATTCAGCAACAATCATGAATTTGTTAAGAATGTACGTATTATCAATGAAAGCTGATTGGTACCAATTAATTAGCTGGCCAATCACCCCTTGAAATATGTTTGCCAACACCTTAAAGAAAACTGTGTACTCTACATTAAGGATGCCAATTGGTTGTAATTTCCCACACCACTGGCATCCTTCTTAAGAATAAGGACTTAAAAGGTGGAGTTGAAGAAACTGAGGTTATCGGGGCCAAGTCAGTTCCATGACTGAAGCAGCTGTCTTTATGTTATACAGTCCCAAAACCATTGGAAAAAGCACATGGACTGTTCGTCCAGTCCAGCAGATTTGTAAGGATCTATCTTAAACAGTCCTTGTTTTCTGTAAGTGAGATATATATATATCATCAGCCCTTTCACCACAGAGTCTGACAGCTTCTTCAACATGAATGGGTTTCAAATAGGTCTGATTCTCCTTGGTGAACAGTTGGCTATAGTACCCAGCAACTTAGTTTAATGGCTCCTCCTCTTCATAGTCCCCAATTTTCTCGAGGTCCACTTGTGTCTCTTCCCTATACAAGGCCATATAGTAAAAAAAAATCTTATGTTACTATCTTTTTCATGAAGCCAGCTCATGCTAGCTATCCATTTATTTCCTCTCTCATAAATCACCCCTTGTATTGCTTCTTGAGGACATCCTCTACAGGGCTTTGCATTCAGATTAGAGTAAATCCTCCTCATTCCTCGTCTCGAAATTTCCTATGCAACGTATCCAGCCTAAACCTTGAAAATATGGAGGCTATTGTTTCTTGAATTCTTCATCTTATCTCTTACATATCTCAGTTTCTTCCCTGAAGTTTTGCAGGCATCCATCTCCCTAGAAGCTTCAAGACACCATAGATAAAGCAAAACTATATTATTAATAAAAAATAAAGATAAAAATTAACTCAACAGTTTATGTCCACATTCTTTCCCACTACTTTTCACTCATCCTTGTACAGACAGTGGTACAGTACATAGAATATAAGTCTGATGATTCAAAGAAAAGAAACAGAAAAGACATGGAAATTGGCAATTTTTAATACCAAGTCGTTGCATGAATGAATATATATTGCATATGTATAAAAATTAACAAATCTTCTAAGCTACTAACTGTCTTTATTGCCAGAGGGGGAGGGAGGTGACAACCAACTGAAGAGACCCAACTCATTTAAAATCAGAAAGACACAATAAAGCAAGATTTATGCGGTTCAAATTATTGGACGGCATGATATCCAAGATGTGCCTTGAGAACTAAAAGGAAGCACACCAGCTGAGAGTAAATTTATCATGATATCACGCTCTTTTCTTCCAAAAATTGCAAACCCTTGCAGAAAAAGAAAATGATGCAATAGACTTCTAAAACTCAAATCAACGGAGCCTTAAAGCCAAACGGGACAAACCCTTCTGGGCCAATTACAGGGATTCTTAGTCTCCAACCTGAATTGTTTTTGGCTATCTCTTCAGAAAGGTCTAATTCCCCCATATTATGTTGTATTACCCTCCACCAAGTACCTAGGTTGATTCTTTCTTACCTTCCACTATCATAATATGTTCTATTTTTCCACAGGAAGCCACTCTATCTCAATGCATGACTAAGTTTTCCTTCCCTCAATTTGTTCTCACTTTATACTACTGCTCTTATCTTCTTATAACCTCGATATTCTCATTTCTTGACAAAAATATTTTAGAAGTCTACTGCCTCTTCATCATCAACATTTGCTATTCTACAACATCATGTCTTCAAGACTCTCGCAGTCACAGCTGCTCTCCACTCAAATTATCCTGCTTGGATTCTAATTCCATGACTAATACCCTCCTCACACCCTACATCTTTTTGGATAATCATGACAACATTTTAAAATTTATGATTTGGAATAATGCTGCAATAATCAACCAAAATCATCCAAACTGAAGATTGAACAGGACTTTTAAAGCTACAGGACTATATTTATATGCATGTCTACCATTTTTTCGTCACCTGCTGCCGAGAAAGATAATCGGACTTAATAGAAGCGATAGAAGCCAGATGCTCCGGCAGCGTGAGCAGCTTCGCCACTTCCCTCACCGCAGCCTCCTTCGCCTCGATACCGAGATCCTCCACCATCACGCCAGATCCCAATCAAACGTCCAAACGTAGCTTCACCCCCGCACCTCGCCAGTTACGCGAAGACGAGGCCTGGAACTCAAGGAAGCGCTCCGTCCTAAAGTTCCTCCAACGCAGTTGTTATGCACCAATACAGCTGCTACCCCCCCCCCCCTCCCGCGAAGTTGTCTATTCGACGACACCGCCGGCTCAGATCCGGTACTGCGACGACAACGAGACGAGGAAGAAGCCAGCCACTTGACTGCCGCTGCACCCCTCCTGCGCTTCCCCTTCTCGAGCAAGGAAATGCAACCCTCCCTCCCTCTTCTTGCTCTCGGTGTAATCACAATCCCGAAGGACCGCTGATTTCTCCTTCCCGTGGCCGTCGACATGAGCGACGAGGTCGGACCTCTGGTTTCTTGGGTCCGAAGTCGGCAACCGATACCCGTCCACCCGATCCGAGACTGATAAGAAAATATCAGTTTGATACTAGCACGATAACACTGATAAGAAACTATGGTGTATGAACATGTACGGTGTGTCGTACGAGTTATTTTATTTTTAAAGTTATAATTAAATATTATTCTATAAATTTTTAAACAATCATAATGCTTGATTATATGGAATGCTGTGTCAATCACTATGTGTTTATTGCTAACAGGACCTTGATTTGGCAAAACTTTGAGATAGGTTGCAGACATTAATGGGGGTGCTCGATCGAATGACAGGTTGAGTTTTGATCTTCGTAAATATTAAAAATCATAAATTTTGGATTTTCTTCCTGGGCAAAGAAAGAATCGAAGTTCACTTTATCTTTTTCTTGTTGTCTCTCACCTGTTTGGATTGTACATCATTTTCACTTTCCTTTTAGATGCTTGATCATTTCCATATTCTGATATCTTCGTAATTAATAAAAATATCAAATGTTCTGGGGTACAATCATTGTGAATGCTACCCATCTCTAACCATTCAGTAAAACTGTAAGACATTTATATCATTATCGATTTAATTATATCAATTTTACAAATTTTAGTACAAACCAAATATATTACGATCACTTTGATATTGATATTTTGATCTCTAGAAATATTAATATCGATATTAATATGGTATAATTTTAGATAAGTTATGACATATTTGGTTAGAATTTTAATATTAAATTCGATACGAATCTTACAATTATATCATATACTATATTTAATGTGTACTATAAATTCCAAAATCGACATTGTTAACTAAATTTCACCGACTAATTATTATTATTAATAATTTTTAAATTTTGATAGCGACAAAAATATTTAATAATATTACCACCAGCATTAATCAAATAGACCATGCACCATTCTTTTATTCTCATTATTCGGACGACTGATTTGCTGTGGCATCTCTCACATCCTCGCTATTTTATCCCCGTGGGTAGGAATGTTAGAACAGCCTTTATACGAAGTTAGGCAATTCCAACAAGCGAGGATTCACAGTTTCTAAGGTAAAAAAAAAGTTTTCGAGATGAAGATTTTCATCCGGCAGAAAGAAAAAAAAACATCTTTAATTAAGCTCCAGAAGCAAGAATACAATGATAAAACTGGATATTATGAGATTGTAAAATAGTACCGAGATCAAATCTTTTCCACAACTAGATTTCTCTCCCCCCTTTTGTTTGTCTGCATCTCTTGCGTTGACATAAGTCAAGATACATATATACACGCTTTTCTCTGGGGCTCTGCTTACCCAAACCCATTATAACGTGGTTGGTTGTAAAATAATTTGCACATACTCTGTAAACATATACAAAAAGTATAAGATAATTAAAGACACGAGGTTATCATATCATGATAACGCCGTCAAGGATGGATACCACAACATATGAGACTCCAGAGCCAAAAAAAGGCCTCACATTTGTTCTGTATAGTCAATATTGTTTATAACAATATATATCTGTTCTGATTGTCGAACGCCATACTTATCAAGTTTTGTTAAAAATATAATTTCGCGGCATACCTCGTCTCACTTTGCAATTTTCATAGCAGGGAGAAAAAAGACAAAATAAGAATTAAAAAAAAGAACAAGCTCGAGGGACCCAATGCGATCACTAACTGATCCAGATCAGGATCAGGAATAATCTATGCTAGATTAGAGTAGCAAATCCGTCTCCGGATCAGGAATAATCTATGTTTGATCCAGAGAGTTTGATCATGCTGCACGGTCACTGTACTGTACCCACGGTTTTACTTCAGTTTTATAGAAGTGTGTGCTCTTCTTAATAAAAGAGGCCAACAAGAATAAAATCGGACGATGAACCAACTGGAGCTGATCCTCGGATCTGATAGATATGCCTAGTTTTTATCGTGTCCGTGATTTCTTCGCGCAACTTCTGTTGGGTTCATTTTAAAAATATATACTGCAAGAGGCATCGGGTGTAATCAAATAAGCTTTATTGCGTCTCAAACTGCAACGAGTTGAAAAAGGAGGGAAACAAATAGTATTGTAGAACTGAAATTGAGCAGTTAGTTGAGGAGTGCTTTTTTTCAGATTATATTACACTGCTCCAACGTCACCGATTCTGAACTCGGTCTTATTTTCAGACAACCCGCGAGATTTTCTCGGGCAACGATCGGCCTCCAAAATTCAGACATAAACGACGGCCGTTTCCCCGGGTTCAGGATTGGGCGCTTCCGAAATTTCTGCTTGACATTTTCTCTTCGGGGCAACCGGACAACGGGGGTATGCCGTGGGGTCCATGTGTAGCCACCCTCCCTCTCCCTCTCCAGCTGTTTCTTTTTTTCCTTTTTTCTTTTTTTTTGCGCCGAACTTTGCTGCAGGAAGCTGCCTGTTTGCGGAGAGTTTCGGCAAAATGCTCTCTTTCTCACGGGAACGCCGTCTCCGGCTCTTCCCTTCGGGATTCTTCCTCATCCGGACCATCTCCCTTCCTCTCATCCTCTCTCCATAGATATACTTAAAACGGTTGCTCAGATTCTCATCTGGTTACCGCCGTACGTGTCCGGCTTGTTCACTGCGCAGGGGTAAGCCCTCCTCTCCTCCCTCCTCCCCCCCCTCTCTCTCTCTGTCCCATTTTCTTCTGTTTCTACCTCCAACCCACGGCCAAGGGCCGAATTCTCTCCGTGGAATTTACGAGGATTTGGTCTTGGATGGGTATCCGATGCCGCATTTCTACGGGGTGCCCGAAAAATCTGATTTTTCTCGACGAGTAGCTATCTCATGGCTCGTTCTTCCCTCTATGCCAGAGGTCGCAGGGACCCTTGGCTCGTTCCTAGCTGCATTTCCAAGCCTTCGTCATTCCCCACGCATTCAGGAAGACGATTTGATTTCAGATGGTACGTGGAGTATCATTCCGCTTTCGACATATCGAGAAATCGTTAACCTTTTCATTCACCGGGTGTCCTTTGCCCTACATCAACCTAATCGAGGTCGCGTTTAGCCGTGTTTCCGAACACATCCGTTGATGCCCATTTCTTTGTTGGCGGCATGATTTGGGGCTTCTCTGCACTCTCGATGCACTTGACTAGTTTCCAAGCGGTCTTCGTTGTACATTGTCGGAAATAGCTTGAATCTTTGCTGTATACACAGACTTCTGCAGTTCATCGAGATCATCGAGGTGGCAGATAAAAGGACTCGTAACAGAATGTATCCGACGGGCATAGGAAGCAACAGCATTTCGTTTGATATAGAGAGCGGAGTTTCAGCCCCCCAAGATCTTCCGCGGGGTGTTAAACAGGAGAAGCAGCAGGCCCTGAACAGGGGCTGGAGCAACTTTGCAAAAACGGCAATCAGAAGTGAAGAAGCAGGAACCACTGGATTGCACACCCATGTTGATATTCCAGCAGAAAGTGCAGAATCTGAGAAGAAACTTGGAGATGAGGAGAATGTGGCTGTTTCGGGGAAGATGATGGGGGTGGAGAAGCCAAAGAGGAAGAGTAGAGCCTGCCAAAAGGCCCCCAAACCACCCCGGCATCCCAGGGCCCACTCCCTAGATGCCTCCGATCACAAGTTCATCCACGAGATTTCAAAAATTGCCATGTTGGAGAAAATGAGAATGGAGAGGATGAGAGCCCTGAAGAAAATAAAGAATACGAAGGCATCATCTTCCAAGTCTAACATATGGGCTTTGGCCATTACCATCCTGTTCTGCCTTGTAATCTTCTGGCAAGGTTGCTGCTTCTGATGATCTTGTTGTTTGTTTCTTTCTTTCCCCTGATAATCTCATGCTCTACAAAATCTTACGTAGGTCATTTGCCTGTTTGTTCATTTTGCCTAAGTTCTTCACGTAACTCCGCACCCTATGAACAAATTGGTGATACCGAACTCTACGGATCGTCCTGTCTGTTTCTTGCCATATTAATGAAGTTAAAGTTGTTTAGTTTTCGGAAAGAACATATGATCATATGCAAATTGTCATCTGCTTACTGTGTTGCAGGTTAATTTTTATTGTTATTGATGTTTTATTGTTGATCTCATTGAGTATCAAAGGTAGATAACTTTTCTGTTGTATGTTAATTGTGTCGATAGAACATTCAAGGCATTTTTTTCATCAACCAATGACAAGGTATGCGTTGGACGCCCAGGGCTGCATCTGTTCATTTTATTCTAAACCTCAATACAAATAAGATACCCCGCAACGTGTGGCATGCGCTATATCTCATAATTCATATGGGGGCTCTCGTTTCCATGGTAAACAGTGATTGCTTTGCTTTGAAGTCTTTTCCCTCTTTATGGTTGACTGAAAATTGTGGAATATGAAAAATGTGGCCGTCAACTTTCTGGCTTTAGTTTATAAAGGACATCCCCTGGAAACCAAACAAGGATGTCAGTTTTGGCCCTGATCTATACATAGCTAGTTGTCATATAGACTTTTTTTTAAACAATAAAATACTCATGAAAGATTCAGAGATTTTAGAACATGATATTTATTTACACTGCAACAAGGAACTCTTAATATGAAACCTGTGAATTACCCACATTTATGTAAATCCGTGAATCACCTAAATTTGTTGTACTGGCTGCGATCTATTCTGCTCAAGTGGCAAGATGGATCAGCCATTATATATCGGCAGATGCTTGATTTCTAAGAATTGAATATTTAGGTTTCAGTTCTGTACTTAGATTTAGCAAATTGGCAGGCAATTTTAAACTCATATCTACGGTACACTTGGCTGGGATTGGGGGGGGACTGCCTCTCCTTACTTTTCAGAATGTCTGGAATTTGTAATAATAGATATTCTCTATAATCATCTATTGATTGCTTTAGAAGTTGAGAGAGAAGAGATGAGTCTATCTCTCTCTTCCTTAAAAATGTAAGCTCAATCATTACAAGCTAAAAATCAAAAGGGATAGAGTACATTTAGATGAGTTTATATGTTGAAGATTTTAATGATTAAAATCTCTTCAATAATCCCAACCAAATGCAACCCTTGTCTCTTTAATTGCTGGTTTCTGATCAACAGATATTGGTAAACGCAGGTCTCTCCCCCAAAAGCCATTCGGATTTGCAGTTTGAGGGTTCTCGCGAGGCATCATCCACGAGAACTAGGGGTGGATTCATCTCAGCCCAGGAATTTAGAGATGCTTCTCCTAATGATTCCGTTTCAACATATGCCAGGTATCACATTCTCTCTAGTTTTCTTTTAACTGCATTCCACTTTTCTGTCACCTGAAAGCTTTTAAGCAACATTGTTTTCAGTACATTGAACCCCCCATCTAGACGATGCTAATTGTGTCATTGTGACACCCCGCAAACCCATTTCATGAAATGAAATGACTTTGGCACTGCAACATTACACCGGTTTGGTGCATAACCTCCGTGAGTTGCAACAACACTATGGCAGTTTTAAAGAGAGATTATTTTGGTTATTTGGTAATCTGCTACTTTTGGGTTCCAAACTCCAGTAGATTAGCTGCTAAAGCTGATGCGTGTTGCAGTATCTCTAGGCCAGTCTCTGGAGCGGCCTCCAATGGCGATGAAGATGCAAGTAGAACTGCCGGTTGATCTGAACCTTGTTTCTTGGCTCCACTGTCGATCACCTGGGGCGATGCCGTAGCGAATATGGAACCTTTTTTTATCCACCGGCAATCCTTGTCGAGTTGGAACGACTTCTTGTGTACATATTAGGCCTGTCCGGAGGACTCTTGTAGCTGGAGACCTGTTAACGAGCTGCTCCGTTCATGTGGTTCAAATACATTTCTTGAAAGCCAACTTCTTTGATTGAACGGCACTTATATTAATACCCACCATGTAGGAAGGGATCGAGGGTCAAAGACGGATCTCTCCGCCGAGTTCAAGCTCAAAGTTTAGAGCTTGAACATTTATTTGTTTCACCGATGGCTATCAGAAAAGACTTGTGGGGAGATAGATTAGCCAGATGGATCCGTTTAAAATTCGTTCATGTTAAAAAAGTAATTCTGAATATAAAAGCCTCAGGAAATAAACCTAAATTGTTGTTTAACAAAATGGAATCCTGTTAAAATGGGTTTCTGTTGTGTGGGGATTTGTGTTTGATCTCTACAAGTATATATGGAGCTTGTTTGCTTTATTGCAATTTCTCTTGTTTCAGTTTCACCTGTTCAAAATCAATATATGTATATATATATATCTATCTATTATCTATTAGAAGTGGGAGTCTTTATTTCGTCGACAAGAATATAGCCTCTCTTGTTGTCTAGATACATTCTCTCTCCTCACAGTTTTGATTTATCACTATTCAATTGATTGGTGGTGTATATCATTTTATTATACTTCAGAAAAATAGTCTTTTATTGTCCATATTTACCATGGACTCGTCGTGGTCTTTTTCTTTGAACCTAAATAGTATCTTAGGTTTGTGATAAATAACTATATAAATAGTTACAATTTTGTTATATAAATGATACAAAATAAAAATAAATATTAATGAGAATAGATTAAATGTAATAGTAATACATTCATGGTGAACTCGTGGTTAATAGTATCTTAGGTTTGTGATAAATAAATATATAAATAGTTAAAATTTTGTTATATAAAGAATACAAAATAAAATTAAATACTAAATATGCTAGATTAGATGTAATAGTAATATGACATTTATTAATTTATTTTTGTATAGATTAATGTAAATTATATTTTCATAAATAAAATTATTTTTATTTTTATAAAAAATCAAAATTAGGACAAAGTTTCAATTTATTCAAAATAATTTAACCCTTTTCATGATAATAGAAATATCTATTACCAAAATTCACTACTCTCGTCACATTTTAAAATGATATTTTATTATATTGATAGCTAATAAAGTGTACTTGAACTCTAAACTTAAACTTAACATGTAACATTATTATTATTCTTTATACGGTCTTATTTTGTGTGTGTAAGAAATGCAATGTTAATCACCATTTTTACAAACTTTGTTTTATGATAATTGTCAACACCGCATAGTTGATATTATCTATTTTTTAAAATAAAACTAACATTGCATTTTATTATTTTATCTATTGGTATTATAAATGTATTTTGTGTAAATATAAATGCTATATCATTATTAAAGTATGATATAAAATTAAAATATCTAAATATGTATTTACTAAAAATTAAATAAAGGTAAAAAATGAAAGCATCTAAAAATGATAATCTTATTGATAAATCTATTTATTGCTTAGTACTTATTGTTGTCAAACAAGATTCAACAATATAATATGACGGGATATTTTTTATAATTGTGAAATCAACAACGGTCGAATAGTTTTAGGACATAATGATGATAAATTACAAAATATTTTACTAATAGATCCCCAGATAACATGAAATTTTGACAGCATCTTAATTATATGTATTCATAAAGTGTTTGGACTTGATTTTTTATTTGTGTGATTTTATTTTTAAAATTTATAAACTACATTACGCTATTATAAAATTTAAAAATTTGTTTGGTATGTATTCATTCATGACCTAACTTTGCTCTTACATCACTTAGGGTGTTTGGTTGCACAATAATATTTTGTACATTTTCATGATAAAAGATTGTAACAAAATAAAGTGTAAACTAATCACTAAAATATATTTATCAGGTTTGGGAAGATATGATAATAAGAAAATAGTGGATACCATATATGACTGAACAAGGTGGGAGATGACAAGATAAAAAAAGGTGTCACTTGCTTTTTTTATTCATAAAGTAAAACTCTTTGAAACCATAAAATTGTAATGATTGTCAAACACCTCTTGTAAGAAGTTTTGTTACAAAAATATAAAATGGTAATAAAATCCCAATTTACCATGCATACAAACATCCCATTATGAAAAATTGTTTGTGGTATTTTTTCTATATAAAATACAACAAAATCAATAATAAAACTCTGTTGGTTGGGTTAGATTAAAATTCTTTCTTTCACAATTTTTGAAGCCGTCAAGATTTCATGTATCTATTTCAAATCTCAGAGAATTTTGAACTTTTCAAGTGTTTAATTAGTTTTTATATTTCCAATCTTTTCAACTTTCATTTTTCTAATCTTTTCAGATTTCAAAGTTTTCGAAGTTTCCAGATTTTGAATCCCTACCCTTTTAATTCTTTTAGATTTCATAACTTTCAGATTTTTGATGTTTCTATAATTTTTATATTTTTATATTTTTTACATTAATTAAAATTTTCTACTTTGCAAATTTCTCTATTTTCTATCTATTAATTAATTATTTTTTATTCACTAAAGTAGGAGTTAGCTACTTCCACGGCTACACAACATTATCTTTGATCTCCATTATAATGGCCAAAGCACATTTGACTTATACCATTTCATTTTATGTAAATATATATGTTTGGTTTGCAATACAAAATGTTATCATTTGAGCAATTCTCTCTCTCTCTCTCATATTTTATTGAAGATGTTGGCAGTTGAGAGAGTTAAATAAATAAGAAAACTTTGTATTGCAAACTAAGTCATCAAAGTTGTTACTTTAAATCTCATAATATTTTAATAGAACATATTGTGAACTGAGTCATCAAAGTAGTTACTTTTGGATCTTTCACTAAATTTTCAAACTCTCTCATATTCAATTAAAAACCTTTAAGTGCTTTCTAATTCAAACCTAACTAATATATTTAAATAAATAATCATGAAATCCACAAACTATCTAAAATATTACCTTCAAAATAAAATATAATATGTTATTTAAACTACGTGAACAGAGGTGTTGTCCCCTCGTCCAATCGTTCGATTTTCACCTGTGTTACAAATGCCTACTGACATCTCTAGTCATTTCTGTTTCCATCTCCACCTCTTGGCGCCATCTCTGCCCCCATCTCCTCGCCGTTATCGCCTCTCCCTCCTCGTCGTTTCTCTCTCTCCTTCTCTCTCTCTCTCTCTCTCTCTCTCTCTCTCTCTCTCTCTCTCTCTCTCTCCGATCTCGCTCTCCCTCTCGCTTTCTGTTGTCGATTAGCAGTAGCCCCCCTTCTCTCTCTCTCCCTTCCTGGTTGATTTGCTTGGGCGAATGTTGTTTGTTCATCCTACCTCCCCCATCGTCCAATCAACATTGAGTCACTCGATTCGTCCTCCAGTTCTTCCACCAACTGTCCTCCGTCAGCCATCTATTCTTGTAGAACACGTTGCATCCCGCATAACACAAAATACTGCATTATGGGCTTGGTGTATGCACGGGAGAATGACACCTCGTCTATGTAAAAACACCAATCTCCTCTACGTGCAAGAGCAGTTGTTGCCTTTCTAAAGGAGATTTGCCAGAGTGAAGTAAAGAGGACATCTGCAGCAGTGTATGCACCGTAGAATGACACTTCGTCCATGTAGAAAACACCGCTCTCCTAAAATTGAAAAATGTCAGTTTACATTGTAAACCTAAAATGTCAAAAGTAAAAATGAAATAAAGTAAGATGTAAGTTCTTAACTAAAAAGGAAATTCTCAAATTTAAAATTTTAATCTCTGAAGTTTAACTGAAAATTTGAATTAGGCTTTGTAGACCCAATTAGGATTTGGATTAATTGTTATTCCTAATTCAATTGGGATCGGGTGATGTCATCATAAGGTGAATTTTGTTTAAGTGGAAATTATACTAGATCTAAATGTTCGTTCCCATTCAAAGTTCTTTAGTGCCAAAAACATTTTTGCATTGTTATTGTTGATGCAAGAGGATCCCACTTTCTTTCTTTTATGATTTTTTTTTGTGAAGTGGAAAGTTTGTTGGTGAGGTGAGACACATTAACGTTGTTAATTTGGAATCTGACTTGCTAGGAACAAAGTAAAATTTGAAAACATATTTCTCACTCACCTCTTTATATAGTTTCTTTGAGATGTATTCATGCACGGATGGTAGCTTATCATGACTCAGATTTTTGATGACTAAGTAAAAGTTTTGTATCAAAAGTATGAGTGGCCTTTTTGTTAATCCATATCTAATTGACATAATATTTTTGTCTTACCTATTTTGGATTGATCTATGATAATTTATGTTATAATATTTACTTCTTGCTAGGTTGTGATGGATGTTTTCATTCTCCGCATCTTATTTTGCTTTCAAAATTATCTTCATTTTCATTTGGAATGTATAAGTCTATAAATATAAAAATATATCATAACTAACTAAAATCAATGAATCTTTACATTGGTTGCAAATAAATAAGTATGATAATAATAATAATATAAAAGAAGTGTTGTTTATAATATTATAAACAATTCTTATAAATCAAAGTTGTTAAATTCATATAAATGTCGCTCAAATCAATGTCAGTTTGATTACTGATTTATGTGTATATTTGAAAAGTAAACTATAATATTTATAATTTAACTAATTTTTTATAATGTGCTTGTCTAAAATTTATCTCAATTATCTTATAAATTTATATCTAATCAATATATAATATATTATTCAAACATGTGCGAAGCACGTGATTTAACTAGTATATATATATATATATGAAACAAGAGTTTGCTTGATTAAAATTGTGAATACATATAACAGGTATGTTGTTCTTGTTCTCGTTTTCCACTTTCTCCAGGTCTCCTCATGTAATCTGAAGTATTAATTCTTTTTCAAAAATATATTATTTTGCGCCAACCAAACGGGGCAGAAAATGAGGCAAAACCGGAACGTACGCGCTACTTCGCATGATTTTTCAGTCAACCGAGCAAGTCTGACAGTCTCGGAAATTTATGGATATAAAATTTTAAGTGTGACTCATGTATGAATTCGAGATGCAAACAAGTATTGGATTTAGGAGTTATTTTAAACTTTTTTTGTTCTGGGAGTTCAAACAAAAAAAAAATCTTCTGTATTTATATGTCAACCTATCTTCTTCGGTAATGACCTAGGTATTAAAACTCGAACGAAATTCTGTGTAAAGTTCTTATTGGAATTCAACTATCGGTTGATGACCAACACAAAATTATTAGCCATAAAAATAGGCGGTACAATGGTTGCATGTAACTAAATAAAATCCGAACAATATAATACAAAAGATGGTGGCAGATAGAAATCAAAGCATTAAATAGGGGTTTTCTTCTCAAACGATTTGAAGGGAACTAGTAGTAATACCATTCAAATGAAAAAGGTCATCGACGAGGGTACTGTAAATTTTGGTAAATATCATCCTTAAAGTCGGACATAAAACTATCAAAAGAGCAGAAAGGCCATAATTAATATTTCTTCCCGTCGTAAGATGTTACGAAAAATACTCCAGTAAGTTTTTTTATTCTCAATTTTTCGCTGGTGTCAAAGAGAAATATATATATACATATTTCAACGTAAGACTAGCATTCTGATGTTCGATTTTGTATTTGTTAGTTATACATATTAATTATTGGATGATCCTGTAAAACTTTCTTTTCTTTTCTTTTTGTTCTACTCTCCCGGACGTCACCCATCTCTTCCCTCTCCCTCTCTCTCTGATCGGCGATCGCCCCCTCTGTCTCTCACCGGCGCCCGGAAAGCATTCTTCGATGGCGTCGCTTGACACGGACTTGAACATGGTTCCAGCCGGGGAAAGCTCCGGCAGCGCCGCCCCCTCGGCGCCGTCCGTTGCTTCCTCCTCCTCCTCCTCTAAGAAACCCAAGCGATTTGAGATCAAGAAGTGGAACGCCGTTACCCTCTGGGCCTGGGGTAAGATCTTTCTGTCTCTGGGGTTTCGGGATTAGGGTTTCGAGATTTCTATCCTGAAGAGTTTTATTTTGGGGATTCAGACATCGTGGTTGACAATTGCGCGATTTGCCGGAACCACATCATGGATCTTTGTGAGTTATTCCTTTCCTTGTGTTTTTTTACCTAATTATTTATTGCCATCAATCTTTACCTGGGTCGATGTTGTGCTTTCGCTGCCGGATAAAGTGTAATCTTTATCTTACCCTCCCTGTGTCCTTGAGCAGGTATTGAGTGCCAGGCAAACCAGGCGAGCAACACAAGTGAAGAGTGCACTGTTGCATGGGGTACGCCCTCCAACTTTGCAGACCTAAGAAAACATGCTGCACTTTAACTGTCATGTTACGCATGTTATGTCTATCTACTTGTTTAGGAAAGGATATTGTGTTATTCTTTTTTATGCTGTTGATACTGTACTAGTCCGTCTCAATTGCATTGCCGGGTTCATTGTTTGGTTTTCTGTTGCTCTGGCTAACTATGGTGTCCATGTTTCTCATAGATGTTTGCCATTCATCTTGGTCTATGTCTGAGAATAGTCAGATATATCAAATAGCACATATCAGACTATAAAGATGTTAGTTTCTAGAACTTGATCAATAGTGTTTTTTTATTTGAGGTGGATCCTTCTATCTGGGCCTTTACTTGGCCTAACAGATTTCCTGGCATCCAAATTTATATCAGGTAAATAGCAACAAAATTTCTCCAGTTACTTCCACGGTTCCTCCTAAGATGGTATAAGATCAGAAACCAATCATCTTCGAGTAGGTACTTCGAAGAAGAACAGTACATCATTTAGTTTGAGCTTTCTAGAAAAATGATGAAGAGTTTATTCAATTGTTTAGAGACTGGTTTCTGGTGTTCTAACTGGTGGAAAAGCTTGCCCAAATTTGGCTAGGTACAGTGATGGCTTAGTTCATTCATACATGGCGAGTGGCAAGGTCGAATCTGATGGAAGAAATCAAATGGAGACAACAACAACAAAAACAAACATGGCTAAGGAATGGGGATAAGCATACACCATAATTTCATTTGACTTCAATAAGTGAGAAGAGGATACCTTGAACTCTGTAGTTGGCAATGCGCTTTACGTAGAAGAAGAATATTGACGAAGAGGGTGGAATTTCACTTAAATCCATTTAAGAAGAATGTTGGAACTTGGAACACTTATATATTGTTCTAGCAATTTTACCTTAGGAAGCTGATAATTTGATTAGAATGTCTTCTGAAGCAGATAATACGGAACGGGGACGATGTTCAAGTCCACGAGGCTGTCGGAGGATTCTGTTAGTCTCATGCGAACACGGAGATGAAGCGTGATGATCTGACTTGCCGGATCACCAATCTGCACGGAAGCTGAACGAGCCCGACGGTGGAGGAGGTGGCGGAGAGGGAGTAGATCCGGCATAATTGCATAAAGATTGACAAGGGCTGACTGAAGCTCCTTCTGGGATTGCCGGAGGGTGCTGATTGCCAGTGTGTTATTGAGAAGCTTGTGTTTGGGAGCAGATCTGGCAGAGAGACTGACACAGGTGCTGATGAACCTCCTTTGGGGATTGCTGGAGGGTGCTGATTGCATGTGTGCTGCTGAGAAGCATTGTTCGAGGAATCGGCCCTTGCGATCTGATTTTGGACCGGAGTCCCGATTCCAGACAGACTTCCGATGGAAATGACCAAAATCGGCCTGAATCGGGACCGATTGGCTTTAATCAGCTGATTCCGGGCCGATTTCAATGGCTCCTTGCCAGAATCGGCACCACAGTGGCTGCTGCAGTGTGCACTGATTCTGGCCTAAAAAGGGTTTGATCATACCAAAATCCAATTTAGGCTCCTATTTTGTGGTTCTTTTTCCAATTTGTTAGGGTTTTTGAAGAACCGATCCGGACCAATTCCAGATCGGTTTTTCTCCCAATGGATCATGTGATTTTCCAATTCAATCTGGATTGGGAGCTGGCACTCATGACACCAATTAGGGTCCCCATTATGAGATCCTTGTTGAGAAGCCTGTTTTGTAGATGTTTGTTTTTTTGGATTGAGACTAGCTAAACAGTGGTGAAACCCATGGTCGATGGAACAATGAGCTGTGGCAGATCGAATGGACCTGATGCTGTCAAAAGAAGGAACTAGATGTCACCGTGGGGAAGGAGAAGCCGCGAAGCCACCATGGAGGCTGATTGAGGAAGAAGAGAGGGAAGAAGGTCTCCTCAGAACCTCACCTAATTGCCTAGGCAACTGAGGTGATCACCTTTGTTGAAATGAAAATTTTGAGTTTGAGAATTTGTGCGTGAAGCTCCGGTGCACTTTGAAGCTGCAAGCATGCGAAGTCTTCTTTGTTCTTGCTCTTCTTTTCGTTCTGATTATGTTTTTAAGAAGTAAGGTTCAAGCATTGTTTCCCCTTTTTTTTCTCACTTTCACATGCTGGAACATGATAAAATGCTCAAATACTGAAGGCAATAACTCAATAATTAGGAAAGGTGCACAAAAACATGATATGTATGCAGGCACAAGAAATATGTTTCCCCTTTTTTTTCTCACTTTCACATGCTGGAACATGAGAAAATGCTCAAATACTGAAGGCAATAACTCAATAATTAGGAAAGGTGCACAAAAACATGATATGTATGCAGGCACAAGAAATATGTTGACAAAAAGTGTCTTTCACGATGACCAAAAGCAGAAAGGAAAATGTCTAATTATAGCAATTCTGTTTTTACACACGCTTATAGGCCAGGAACTCATGTAGTAGACTAGCTTATCCTTGTTTTAAGAGAGAGGGACGAGTTTTGCTTGATCCTCTCATTTTTCTATTATCATGCTTCACAACTTGTTCCAGTGATAAGACTGCTAGTATCCTCAGTGACTTTATTCTCATTGATACTGAGACCTATTGTTCACTCACTAGAATCTATTGCATATTTATATCAACCCCTTGTGCTTTTTTGCTGATGCTCCTATACAGAATGCTGTTCATCTTCCGCAAGCAGATCATTTTCTCAATCTTAAGCCGTTGTGCATGTTTAATTACATTCAGTTCAACTTCTCCGAGTGCAGGTGCACCAACATATATCTCCATTATCTTATTAAGACCACTATCACCTTTTTTTATCTTTGATATATTGGGGCCTGTTTGATATGATTACTAATATCGAGGGTAATATGATATTGACGATTACTCTAGTATCCAATCCAAGCAGGCCCTTAATGTGCCTGTGGGTGAAAATGTTACTTTTAGGTCTCAAATTGACTATAACTTTTTAAAATTTTCACTAATTTTCCTAAAAGAATAAAACAAAGAGCATTTTGCTTATCTTCTCCGCTTTACTGTGTTTTACACTTGTTTTGCATGTTTACTTGCTCTTATAAAATATATCTAACTAATGTGTGTTTTTGCTCATGGTCAATAAGCAGTTCTTCATAATTAGAATGTGATGCTACTTCGGTGTCACTTGGAAGTCAGTATGTGCTTTTTTTTCACAATTAAAATATGATGCTACTAAGGAAAGGTATGTTTATCAAAAAGGAGTTTTCAATTACTTGGTTTCATGTTTCTCTTGAAATCTTGCGCCTGCATATATATATATTTTAAATTAGCTGGTCAGATTTTAAGAGAAGGGTTCTTGTTAATTTTCCTGATTGATGAACTGCCTTACTGACCTTGTGGTTTTCAATATGTTCTTCCGCGCACACAAGCAGCAGACAGTTATGCGCGCAAATGCATGCAAATTGAATTGGTCATTCACTTTCTTCTGGTTGACACTTTTATCTGCTTGTTAGGTGTCTGCAACCATGCATTTCACTTCCACTGCATCAGCAGGTGGCTGAAGACTCGTCAAGTTTGCCCGCTCGGTTGGCGTTCTTGCCCGTGTTCTTGTTTGTGAACGTTGAGACCCTGCCTTCGGATCCTAATATTCACATTCAAACGTTGTCTGCAGATAATAGCGAATGGGAGTTCCAGAAGTATGGCCACTAGAATATGGGGTTCGACTCGTCGGACGTGCTGCAGAACACCAAACTGCCCGTGATATTTTTCGGCCGTTGCCGATCGGGGGCCATCTTTTATTAGCATGTTTGGTGGATATTTTCATGGCAAGTTGGATAGCTGTTGTGGATGGAGAATCATACACTTGCAAGCTGGCGTTTGTTTCAGCTGAACCATGCCTAAAAAGCTCTCATTCGGTTAGAGTTTAGATATGTTAGTAATATTATGTTTTGGCAATTCCACTGAACGTGCATCTGACCGAAGATCTGAGTTCTGACGTCTGAAACAAGATCTTTTGAAGATGTAGCTTCTCATGATTGGGTAACATAAGGGTGACGTTTGATGTGACTTAATACGAAAGTCTTAACTCTTAATTTTATGTCTAAGTTCTTGTAAAATTAAGTAGTTAATTTGATCAAGAAATTTTAACTTAACATGTTTGATGATTTGTTTGAATGGAAAAAAAATTTAATGTCAACTAGCGAAGCTGTTCGCGTTCTTTAAGTCTTAAATAAAAAATTAGTTTGATTTATTTGTTTTTAGAGGTATTTTTCAAATATTTAAAGTTCATGCACAAGTATTTTGTCAAACACATTAAAAATTCTGGAAGTTCTGCCCTGTCACGTACTCACGTTGCACGCGCTCTCTCTCTATGTATGTATATGTTATTCTAAGATTTATCTTCTTATTTAAAATAATTATAAAATTTTTACTTTCATAATCTATTTAAAATATTTTTATACATGTCAGCATTTAATACATTATTGTATATATTAACCTTTTAAATTTGGTGTGTAGTTTACGTTTTATGTTCATAATATGCATCAGTGACATTTATATTACAATATGTATATTTGAAGTCATTTCATCTTAATAAGTTCTTAATTTAAATTTTTTTATCAAAAAACGTTGGTCACTAAGGAGGCGTTTGGTACCAAAATATCGTGGGGATAAACTAATTTGAAGATAAATCAGATTTATCTCTAAAAAATTTTTGTAAAGAGTTCGAATCCTACACGCCAGCTTCTTCGAATGAGTGATTTTTTTTTTGGTTTATTGCTGCGGCGGTCAACAAAAACTATAAAACAAATGTTGTCATCTTGAATTCTTCATCGTTTGGCTGACACACCTCATCGAGTTCAAACAACATACGGCTCAAGTGTTTGGGGGCAAGATTGGTTCGTTCGCTGGTGGCATAGCTTCACAAAATTATATTATGCATTGCACAACAGTTCCACTGTGATTACACATTTCTCAACCAAAGAAGCAAAACCCCTTTCAGAAATATACAGTGACCTGGAGATGTGTGGGATAATAATAAACATGAAAAGCTCCCAATGGAGGAATTTGTCTGTCATGAAAACCCCTTGAACGATACTGTTGCGTTTACTTTACGCAACTCCACTGTTTTATAGTCTCACTCAACTGATGTTCAGCGCCAAAATTTTATTTTCCCTGGGTGAGTTCTGCTTTGTCTGGGCGGATCACCATTGTTTCTTTCCCTTTTTCTTTTTCTTCGGGTTGCTCTTAGAGGAACCGGAATTTTTGGCGACAGGGCTCTCGCTTGATGGGCTGCCACCATCGAAGATACCTGATTTCTGTAACCACTCAAAGAATTCTTCTGACATGGTGTCTTCCGTGTTAGCAGTAGGTGCTCCACCACTGCCACCCCTGCTCGTCGAACTTGTTCCCTTTGTGGTGTTGCCTCTCGAGGCTATACTGGTATTTACATGAAAGCTAGGCTTGTGCGTGTTTGCAGCACACCTCATCCCCTGTGTACACAAGATATATATCAGAGGCTTGCTACCGTGACTGCTATTCTCGTTTGAGTACTGAAAAACGCCATATAAACTTTTTCTTTGAATGGAAAGCAAAACTTGATAATGCAATGGCACGAGTAACTATTTCTATTTCACTCGAAGGAACAGCAGATGTTCACAGGACATTGCAGATATCTTGCACGATGATCAATGGCTTCCTCATGTACAGCCCCTCCTGGTCTACATGCTGGAAACGAAAGAACTACCCTCTATATTTCTGGACGACATGAAAATGGTTCTTGGCCCATTTTCCCGATGCTGGTGGCCCCATACAATATACCGTGGTTTCTTTTTCAATGGAAGATATTTGCCCCGTCAAATAAAAGTAGGCATATCCTGCAAGCTTATACTTCATTCATGTACTTATTTAAATCCTACGGGTTTCTACTTAATGTTTCATGTTTTCTTTTTTGATGGATGTGCCAGACATGATGATCAACGAAAAGTTACGAGCAAGTTCTGTAGAAAGTTAGATGCAAAACAGCGATAATAAACAGTAAATTCTGCAGGGATCATGAAACCTGCTGAATTAACCATAGATGGCTATTACCAATATCCAAATAGCAGTTATATAACAAAATGATTTCTAAGTAAAGTTTAAAAAAACATGATATTTCTATTTTATAGCAATCTATAAGCGTACTTTACTTAATATCAGGAGCTCGCCCTTTCAGCTGCGCTGTTAGATGGATCACGGATAGAAACTTCAACCGGACTTACTACATTCTAGAACTGTCTGTAGCAGGGTTACTCCATATAGCAATTTACAATATACTCATATAAGGCTGCTGCCTTCTCCCTATGTTGTGTGCTATTTGGAGTGCACATGACTCCATTCATTATATCTACTGGGATGTGCTCTTATTTCATACAAAGGGTACTTCTCGGTAGAAATGGAATTAAGCCGTTTGTTAACGTTGGCGGACAAACCCTGCAAGCGTATTCGTTGGGGATTTTTACTTACAGTCTATCTTTTTATGATTAATCTATGTTAATGAATATCTTCAAAAGTCACTTCGGAGGAGAAAAAATGATGAATAGCAGTAATCATTTCTTAGAAAAGATGATCACGTACATGTTGCCATGCTAAATCAAATTCCTTTTGACAATTAGTGTAGGGATACCCTTATTTAGCCATATCATACAAGACGTAGTGCAACAGTTCCCAGTATACAAATAAATGGCCACCAGCAAGAGACGGTAATTCAAATCCCATGACTTCTTTACCTAGGAGCTTTTAAACTCACGGTATGCGGGCAGATATTCCAGGAACAACGAAACAGATGATAAGGAAGGAACTCCTACCTGGCATATGAACCATTCTGTCACTTCATATATCTTGCTATCCGCACATACATATGCAATGGGCGGTTCCATCTGCACTCAAAAAAATTGGAAGACCATGAATTTTTATCTAACCATACAAAAATTTGTGCGCACAATATATATACTTTCATTAGTGAAGGATATACTTCTAAAAATTAGCAGAGATCACACCTTTTGAAGTAGTCCAAACAAGAGGGGCTGGAAAGATTGCTCGACCCATCCATCTCCATCTTTTGCCAGGTGCAAGTCTTTGCACTCCTACAGAACAGTGTTGATGAAAAATGGCTGTAAGTAACTTTTTTTACTGGTTCACTTCAAAATAGTCATAACAAAATAACAAGGAAAACCTGACACCATCTTGCTCTAGATTTAGATTTGTCTGTTTGTGCCCAGACATGAAAATCCCCACATTTCTTGCAGGCTATTCTTCTCGAGTCTCCATGAAAGTTATCATCTTCACCCCCAGGATGCATAGAACTGGAGTTGAATATCCTGTGCTTCCTATTCTGCATTATTAAAAAGTAACTTGAACCTAAAAAAACACAGGAAACAAATATATATGCCCTCAGACCTATATAGTAGACTTCAGCCTTTTAGTACAGATGACATTCGTGGTATTTTGTTCAACACATGTATATTTTAAAGGAAAAATAATGAAAATCTGGTGTGAAATAGTAATTACAAGAGAATGCATCATTTTCCAAAATTCACCTTCTTTCCTTTACTATCTCTTTGTTGTAATTATGTCATTGACTCTTAATTAATGAATTGTGACTTTTGCTACCTTCAAAAATCATTTTATGGAAAGCCTGGTGAAGAAGCAACATAGGCATGGGGGCATCCAAGGGTAGAACGGCTGTTTCCACATAATATCATTTTCTGCGAAGTGGTTGGAAGTTGGAACCACTATATGTGTTTATATATATATATATATATATATATATAGAGAGAGAGAGAGAGAGAGAGAGAGAGAAAGAAAGAATATAATATACAGAAGATGAGAAGTAATTAACACCCTCTTACCAGAAAAGGGATCAAACAAGGTGGATTCATTCATCAGTAAAACCAAAATTGATGGGGGGTCAGCAACAGTCACTACCCCCAAAAACCCCCTAATAGGAACATTACTTGAGGTTCGTTTGAAAAAAAAGTTGCCAAAAAACAAAAAGCACTTACAACCTGAACCAACTTCCTCAAGATCTTGCTTCAAAAAAAAAAGGTTCCTTCATACCATAAGGCTTAAAGGACAGTGAAGAGAATCACCCCACAATCCTCAGATAATAATTAATCCATCCAATTTAACTATGGTTATGGTAAAATAATAGAGAACAATTGAGAGCTGAGACAGCAAAAATAGGATATATTGTACTCATTAATATGGTCAAATTTTCAGTCATAAATTTTCATTGGGCAAAACAGTCCATTGGACCATCGCAATCAAGATAGTTGGTTACCATAAGCAGAGGTGCATATTTTAAATTACGAAAATGTCCTAATAATAATTTAAAATGAGAAAAATAGTGCTCTAATTCTGCGTTTCTTTTAATATTCTTAAGAACGTCAATGGCCTCCAATGTGAGAATGATAGGCCATAGAAAGAGAAAAAGCACAAGCATTTTATTTTTTTAATTGAAAGTGGTTGGTACAACAAAAAAAGACATACCATATGGGATGTAGTCTGTAATCTTCGTAAATAATTCAGTAGTTCCTCCCTTCTCAAGTCATCATTATATGCTTGTCGCTTCATGGAATCTAATAGAACCTGAAATTAAAATTTTGCTGATATGACATGATCTCACCTCAAGTTAAACGGGTAGTTTTCAATTTTATTTGACATAATAAAGGGCAGAGGTATGCGGGTACCTCGTATGCATTTTGAAGTTTCTTAAATGCTTCGGCAGCCTTTTCATTACCCATATTTTTATCAGGATGAACTAACATCGCCTGGAAAACATTTAGTTTACCATGTAAAGTACAATTACAGATTACTGACACAAAATAAGTTAAGCAGATGGAGTTGCATATAAAATTCCCTTTTTGAAGTAAACAAGATAAAATGCCATTTACCTTCCTCCTATACTCCCTCTTGAGATGGGAAGCATCAATCATCTCATAACGGGTTAGACCCAGAGCAGAATAATGGTCGCCACAATTTAATAACCGGACAATTTCCTCTTCAGATGTTAATTCTGACTCAACCCCGCTGGTAGAAGGCATTCCAGGGCCACGGTCTGTCGGCCTCACAGAAGCAGATGCAAAACCGTCACCCATGGATGGATCATGGCAGGGATCTTCATTGGTGTGGCCTGCTGTGCCCTGTGATTGCCAAGTTTGTTCAGGCCTACTAGATCTCTGGTCGTCTATCTTGTTCTTTAGAATGTATATGAGAACATCGCCAGATATAAAAGACAGATTAAATCCCAAAAGCAATCCAAGCCACCCAACATAACTTTTTGCACTATATACAGCATAAACTGTCGCAATAAAAAGTCCAATTCTTTCATGATTAAACACAAATGAAACACCTGGATAAAAGTTTTTCAAAGCAACATGTCAGGATATTTCCCAAAGTACCAACTAGAACAAAAGCGAAAGCTATAGTAATCACTAATCAGCATAGAGTTCAACCTCCAACAAAGATGACAAGGCCTGTCGTCCAGAAGCTTCCATAGACCCACACGATTATAGCTGCAAAAATTGACATTACCAAAATTGCAAATGCTAAACCTATGAAAATCAAGACAAAACCCGTAATCACCTGAAACACAAAGAACATAGAAAAAAAAATTATTAGAACAATCGTAGAAGCCTTCCATTTCAAAATGCCATAGGAATCAGTAACACGTCTTAGCTTAAAAGGTGTTTTCACTTCTATAACCAGTTATTGAACGGAAAAGTAAAAAAAGAAAAGAAAAGAAAAAGATCCTGATTTGCACCTGCATGACAGAGATCATGTTTACTTGCAATTCAAATCAGTCAAATCTGACACTTACAGTACAAGAGTTACATTAAGAACTTGGCTCAGGAATTATTAAGCTGAAAAAATCAAGGCTATATGTCATGCACAGAAAATTAAAAATCTAAAATATGAAATACTATCTTTGAAGTTGGACATTTCAACAAATTAGATATCCCTTTGAGGTTAATTTTCAAGATACTGAAAAGTTTAACTTAATGAAGGATGTCAAAACTTCGCCCTGCACTGCTCCTAGCCATCATTTACAACCAAGCTGTCCTTCACCATGAGCCTCATGCTGTTGACTAACTCCAATTGAAAAAAGTATTAGTTGGGTGGAGGTCAAGTTAGTGGTTAGCCAAGGTGTGTTCGACATCAAACATTAAAAAAAAGACTATCAAAATAAATGTTTGTGCTCTCTATATAGGGATGTCATGTAGGAATGCATTGAATGACTGATCAGCAGTCATCAAGTTTGGTACACCATAATTCTTTGCATCCTCTAAAGTGTGCATTTAGATATCAAGAAGGTCCACATAAGACAAATGTGCACAACTGTTATTCTTCAAATTACACACTGAAGATATAGGAGAATCAGGAATTAAGATGAAAAGAAGAATCCGATAAAGCCTCGATATGGATCCACCAGTCCAATTACAGTCCCATCCCGTTCTGCGACTTCTGCCTTTTTAGCCCCCTTCATTTTCATCCTCCTCCACTGATATCCTAATCACCTCCTTGCCTATCCTTCTGTATCCTATTCTTCCCTCTCTCCTTCCTCTCAAAGTTGACATGAAAAAATATTTCATTCTAGTCAATTAGTGTCTGACGACCTTTATCCTGTCATGCTTGCTACAGGCCATTTGATCAACAATTAATTACCAACATAAGAAAATGATGCAAGAAATAAGGCTGCAATCTTAAATTTTCAGAAGTTTAATCATGTATAAAGAAGGAATGCGGGAAAGGAAGCAGGAAACGAAAAGGCAGGAGAGGTTTCTTGCAACTATATTCAAAATTCATATCCAGTTAAACATGTGTCAACTTACACCTAATCTTATTTCAAAATAGCTTACTGAGAAGCTAACTTTCTGGTACATGATCAATAACCAGTTTTATATGCCAAACACAAGAAAACATAAGATAGATGAAGTACTCACCACAATTAAGGACATCTTTAATATTCCAATCATAGCAACAACTGAAAGAGTACTGCACCAAAAAACAGTAAAAAATGACGATGTCCCCAGCCGTAACAAGGAATCAAGACCCCTTAGGCTACAGTCTAGCCACACCAGGGACAGGAGAAAAATCATCTTTCCTATGTGTAAAATCCAGCTCCAGATAATAGGATAAGATTGCTCTATCTTGATGCGTGTAAGACCACAAAACTCACAGATAATTGTTGCTAGATTACTTAGTCGTGGTTTCTGCTTTGCAAGCCATCCCTTTGCCATTTCAAGCGCATATATAGTTAATATACTCAAACTGCATGTAGACTTCATATTGGAAGATTCAGCATCATCTGTTGCATTGTGCATGCTCAAACTCTCCTTGGTATTGCTTCCTGAACAGTCAGAACTACATTTGCTGCTGTTGACTGGCACTTCATTATCCCCTCTCGTCGTGGTATCATCAGATAAGATATCCTTTTCCAAGGTACCTCTAATTTGATTAACCAAGGGCTCTAATGGCTCTAGATTTGGCATTCTATGTTCATTTGACCTCTGTCTGCTAGACTTTTTCACTGATCGTCTGTTGTTCCTTGTGCTGCTTGATGAGAGCTCTGTGATGTCAGTTCCATCTTTCTTATGATCATATGAACTTCCATGAATTTCGTTCTGTACTTCATCACCGTTGGAAAACTTCCCTTCTTCCCATTCGTTCTTATCTCTTCTGTATGATAGTGACTTGTCCCCAACTTCAGAGTCTGAATACTTGTTAGATGCACCACGCTTTAAGCCACTTCTTTGCTGGATCCCTTTACGGGCCATAATTAACAAGGTGATGATGAAGTTGCTAATCTAACTCCTGCAAAGAATATGTTTGTAGTCAGCTCAAATTGAAAAAACAATGCCTAGAAACAAAAATAAAATCTATTAACAAAAGGCACAAAAGTATGGACCTAAAAAATCATGGATCAGATATAAATATGCAACTAGGGGCTAATATGCATGTCCACGGTAGAGTCTTCAACAAAAATCATTTTCATGCAGTGAAGTCATCAAATAAGAATGATACTTCCATACTGAGTACCTACAACACAATATGGAAGCAATAGCAAGCTAAACATACAAATGCCTCTAAAATTATTTGGTGAGATTGTAAGCTAATGATAACAAGGTAAGCCCATCAGGATCTTTTACACTTATAACCCTGTACATTGACGTGGATATCAGAAAGTATACACAGTGTAGAGGTGTAGTATTAAGTATGGCACTACAAACTAACACCATTAAAAGTATTGCAGTTACTCCTTAGAAACAGTCAACCTGTACATCTAACACCATTAAGGCCCATAATTGCTTGTAAAAAGAGGACAAAAGCCTCAAGATTCAGAACTTAGCCAGTGTTTGTAACAGAAAAAAAGAAGCATGTTACGGGCATACTGAAGATAATTCAGAGGAATCTCATCCTTGCACACCTTGATTCCTTGTACAACAGTACAAGACCATCATTATCATGTCCGTACCACAATAAATTCAACATTTGCCCAACTAGAGAACGAAGGGACTTTATGACAAGGAATCTCCTTATTTAAGACCTCTTGGACTAGCAAACAACTCTGGTCAGTGTACCATTAACAAGAATTGAGAATCAAGCTGTTTCAATGCAGTTGCTCACCCAATTAACCCATTGGTCATTGAATTCCATTAAGTGCACAACATTTTTTTAAAGGCTGCCTGCAAAGGCGGGAACAATTCATTCATAAAGCAAAGATATTACAGAAACATCAGAAAAATGAAGATCTATCCACCAGATAGATCAGGCCCCTGAGTACCCAAAAATCAAAAGGATCTATCAAGTTTACAACCCTGTATAAGCATCTCCAATTAACTTGACCAATGCTTTAATAAAATGTATTTTAACAAACAAGCAATCCTTTCCTCTATGCCGGTAATGTGGCACCATAACCATAAAATAATATAAATGAGACTTTATTTGATAAAACAGATTAAATTAAACATAAAAATCTTTTATAAAAGAATCATAAGTCATATAGCGTGTCCATTCAACTTTTTTAAACAAATTCATTTAAAAGATAACAACCTGTGACTCACTTCCCACGATAGCCAACTTATGAAAGTATGACATGCCACTATCACCTTCTTTGATTCATTTCTCCTTGGAACCTTGTTTCCATCTCTTCTCTAATCAACCATTCATTCTACTATTTTTTCAGACAACCAAAATGGTTCTCTCATCTTATTATTCAAACCCCTTTGTCCTTCTTACCTTCTAATATGTAATATCTCAATTTCACTAAGAAAAATTTCTGATAGCGACAGAAGTACAAAATTTTTTGTTTCACCAACTTCTAGTCCTTTCTTTGACCCATTTAAGCATATTAGCAAAGGAGATACATGAAAATGACTTGCGGAGCTTGGATCCATCAAGATGAGATTAACACCTTGAAACCTTCCTATTTAATTCAGGAAAACTGATATCTAAAGGGTCTTGGATCCTTGAGCTTAAGTTACGTAGATGAACAGGAAAGAAATATGATCAGATGTATCTCTTGCCGGTCCCCCAACACTTTAACCTGCCCGAAGTAGCAATCCAACCAGGGAAACAAAGTATCTACCAAAGTATCCACATATATCAACCAAGTGAATCTGCGACAACAATCTTGCCGATAACAAACAGTCATTCAACCAGTTGGCTGACAATAATTTAGAATGGAAAATTGAAATTCAGCAGGTATAGAACAAAGTAGGATGTTCAAATAAGAGATGTGCCATGAAGGTAAAAAGAATATTCTATCATACAGCAATAAGAATCACAGCATTGTATAACAGTGAGTGTTTGGGTGATGGAAGAACATGCTTCTAGAACAAGCATTTTTGAGATGAGAATGTTAAGATGGATGTACAACACGAACTAGATTAGGCAGATTCACTGTCGGATAAACGGTGAATAGCATCATAGAGAATAGTTCGAGGGAAAAGATTGAGATGGATGGATATATTAGGCATATACCTGTATCAACGTGGAAGAGGGTAATACAACATAATGTAGACCATTTGAGTTTTTATGAATAGAAAGTACAAAATTGACTAGAGTGAAGATAGAGAATGCACACAGCTGTCCCAAATAATTAAGATTAAGATGTGTTTGAGTTGAGTGAAAACTATATCAATAAACTTCCAATTCTAATCATCAAAATAGATACAGCTGATTTCACTGAAAACATGTCTTTAGAATTCCGTTTCCATTGCCTCAAAGCATGCTGTCTTAAAAGGAACATTAGTCAGGGACAGAACTGACAAAAAGTTAGGAACATTGCCCAGTTCTAGCTGATTAAGTTTTCTTTTCAGGTATAGATCCCACAGCATGGCCAGTCCTTTTCTAACCTTACCGACCAGCAAGCAAAAGAAGAGACATTACAATCGAATTAAAGCTTCAATTTAGCTCACACGAACCCTCTTGACGAAACGGGAACCGACTAGCGGATAAGAAGAGCCACTCCAGCGATTAGGCGAGCTCCTACTATCCGCACATTTTCCAACCAACAACCACTCGGTTAGTCATAAATCCCCCCCGCGGAAAACCAAGAATATCAGGGAATCGACGAGGACTCGGAGAGGTACCTGAGTCCCAAAAAGGGAGGCCCGCGAGTAGACTGATAAGCTTATCAGAAACGGGATTTGGGGCTTCTCCTGCCGCGATGAGACCCCTCCATGCAGACACCAACGAAGGAGGACAGCATGGAGCCGGGGATTTGGGCGGGCGGGCGGGCGTGCTTCCCTCGTGAAACCGAGGGAATCTGTAGTCCGAGGAGACGCAGAGGGAAAAGCCTCGGGGGATTTGACAGGTGGACTGCTCCCCGGGCTGACACCGAATATGACGCCCGCGAAGCCCCTTCGTCTTGCATTGGCTCGAGCCGTTAGGGCTGACGTCATCTTACGGGACAACTGCTAGACTGCTGTCTGCTGGTGCTACACGGTTCGAGTTTTAATCTCAAATCGGAAAAAAAATATTTTTTAAGTTTGTATGAGCATTTTTTTTGTTTTTTTAAGATGGCTGATTAAGGGGACCCAATTAATCTGAAACAAACAGCGAGTTATTTTTATCGGTATTTGCACTCGTCGATAATAATGTGTAAAAGGTTACCGGACAGGTAGAACTGGTATTTGTTTGGCATGCCTATGTATAATAATAATTAACAATGTTTGTAATAATTATATCTCTAAATGCTGAGGACTTCGTAAAAAAAATCTGAAATTTCTTTTAGACTGAAGAATATCTGAAGAAGGATTTTTTTGTCTAATTTTCAGGTGAAGATTAGGTTATGAATCCGCCCATCGCATACGCCCTACTGTAGTTGGTTTATTTACGTTAAAATAATGATTTTGCACCCTAGTTTCACGCATTTCATTTATTATTAAAAAATACAACATTTTCTGCATGCATTGCATCGGTTTGAATTCTCATTTGCATATATATATATACACACACGTACATATATACGAAAGAAAAAGCATAAGTCGTTTGAGTTTGAATTTGATAAGCGACAATGTGATGTATGCACATGATCCTATTGCATTGATAATTCGTAGTGCATACTCCGAAGCCAAGATTGACTTTTTTTCGGACAGAGAACATATTCATTCATTCGTACCAGAGAAATACATACACGACCGATAACACACCTAAAAAAGAAAGGGCACTCGGCCGAGTTAATGATAAAAAGATTTAGTTTGAAAATTAACATTTCCAAGAACCAAATATCAAACCATAAAGCGACCAACATACTAAGATGCATGAAGGGTCGAATAGCAAAATTAAAAACTCCGTTAGAGCAGGACCTACAACAATCCAACTTGGAGATTTATTTCCGATGAACAGAGTTTTAAGTCCAACTCCAGGCTCCCCTTTTTGTCTCAAAACTGATGGAGCCAGGGCGAATAATATATATCCCAGCGAGTCAAACCCATAAACAATTTTCTCGATTAATTTTAAAGTCAACCTGGATTACTGGTCCAACATGTCATGCAAGACTATTTTTTCTAAAAAGGAAGAACCTGACACGGGGTTGTTTGTTTGATTGCAAAGTTCTGCAACATGGATCAATTGTTCCATTTTGCAACGTTTTCAACTGTTTGGGTTGAGCTGATGTAAAACAGAAAAAAACTGTTCATGTTCAAATTACATGAGGACTGAGGAGGTTGGTGGAAACCCAAACAAGACCATTATAGTTGACAAATCACCTTAATCATGGGGTGCCCTGCTTAACCAAACAAAAGCTCTTGTTTTGAATTCCAAAAAAGAAACTTGTTTCTAAATAACTGATTTTAAAACAAGGAAATCGTAATAATACAAGCATGTCCCAAGGGAAAAGAGATGTCCTGATACAATTGCCCAGCTAGTCCCTGCACATGTAAACAACCCTCACCTTTCTTTGACAATTACATAAACATGTGAAGATCAAGCCCCTCAACGCGACACATAACAAGAAGTGGCATCTGATCAATCTTCCGCAGGAATCATAGCAAGGTTCTCTTTTTCTTCAAAGCACAATTCATTTTAACCAAGAAAACAGGAAGACCCATGACAATGAAAGGAGAACAGTGAGGAGAACCCGGAAAAAATAGTTAAAAACTCAAAATAGTATCATAGGCCACGAGGATCTCAGCAAGAGCTACGCCCTTCAAAACGTGGGAGTGCAATGCTTATAGGGAGACAAAAGACAAGGCTGTGTTCATCTCGGACATCTGGTTCAGTCAATGTTTGCAAGTTTAGATTGTTTGATTTTGTCTTAATTAACATCTAAACATACCTCACCGGGTACTTAATTTAAATATTTGAGTTTAATCTTATATAAGAACGGAAAATGTGACAAAGATGACAACCATATAATTAAAGTATGATGGCTGAAATAGAGGCTGACGACAGAGATTATATACCACCGTAAAATCTCTCTAAAATTGAAAACAAAAAAACTACCGTATGGCTATAAGACCCATCATGCTTTGTGATAGTGAATGTTGGACAACTAAGAAGAAGTATATTGTCAAATTGAGTATAGCTAAAATGAGGATGTTAAAGTGGATATGTGGCCACACACAAATAGATAAAATCTGGAATGAGTGCAATGAGGATAAAGCGAAAATTAAAAGAATCGAGGATATCATAAAGGAGAAAAGACTTTGTAGGTTTGAACATATTAGGTGGTGCCTCCTTGAGGTGTCTGTCAGACAATAGACTCAAGTTAACTTGACATAAGCATATCTAGTATGATTTGAAGAAACTAGATACACAAGAGAAGCTGATGGATGACCGTGGATAATGGAAAAGACAAATCCATGTAGTTGACCCAGTCATTTGGGCCTAAGACTTTGAGTTTGAGACACCATCCTTCGTAAAAATAGAAGTAACACATAGTATATCATTAAGTAAACAGTGAATTGATTAACATATAAATTAAGAGGTTGGACATGAAATTAAGATTTGGATTTTCATATTAAGCCAAAACAAACACCACCAAAGTAGTTATCAAGTGAAGATTCCCGTCACACAGATGAACACAATAAACCTGCCATAGTTCAAGAAAGAGAAAGTATTGACAAAAGGGAAAAAGAACAGTATATACCCAGATTGTCAAGTTAACGGAATGCCAAATGCATTTCATCTTTATCTACAGCAGAACCACAATGGCTGGTCGAAGATGCTGCAGAGGAAGAGCTTGGTTGAAATTACAGGGCACCTTGAGCTTCTTGATTGAGCAAAAAGAGTGTACGCCTGAAAGGATGAGCAGAGAACCACAAGGGATATGAGCTGTTATTCCCCTTCACTGCAAACACCTCCTTCCACACCTTGTTCCCGCGGTGGTACGCCAGCACCTTGCTCTGAGTCGCCAAGAACACGACCTCCGTCGTCTGGGCGACCGGAAATGCACTCGCTACAAATCCCATTATACACTTAAGATGAACAGTCTCTACCAGAACCCACTTCTCCCTCTGGTGATCCTCCAAAACCCAGATGCACATCCACGCCACCGACATCTGCACCACTGAGACCTTGCCATCCAGCTCCAGAAGATACATTCTACTCGATCCTGCTGCGCAGGCTGCAGCCTCCGCCGGGAGGGCGATCTTTCTCCAAGCCTCGTCGCCCAAGTCGAACACTAGCAAGTAGGAGCAGCTGCGCGTCAGCCAATGCAGCACACCGCCGGCAAACACGGCCTGGTTCTTGTTCATCTTGCTGAATTCTTCCCACCAGTGCGAGACAAACCTCCTCCAAGCATTCATCTTGGAGTCGTACACCGAACACATCAGTCTGTCGAGGGGGCGACGGCCGAAGAGGCGGTAGTATCCGGCCAGGACAACGCTGAACCGACCTCCAAGATCGGACGGGTCGGCGGCCAATCCGACGAGGGTGGCTTCGTCATCGGGATGATACCTGTTGGGAGGAGTCTCCCTGGTCCTCGGTAGCGGCCGGAACTCCCTGGTCACCGGGTTGCAGACGTAGTAGAGCCCCCGTCTGGGGACGCTGGCGCAGCAGAGGAGACCATTGCAGGAGGCACGGACCCGGACCCTATCCTTAAGGAAGCAGAGGGAGAGCTCGGAGAAGGCGCCGGCACCGTCGAGACAGGCCAGTGCGAGATGAGGCTCCATCGAGCAGGGCTCGCTGAGGTCCATCACCACCGTGGCCTCCTCTTGGGACAGCCGTCGGTGCAGGCGGGCGAAGTAGGGGTCGAAGGGGAGACCGCAGAGAAACTTGCATACGGACCTGCAACGGAATAGGGACTTCACCGGCAGCCTGGCCAGGATGAGGACGAGAAGGTCGTCGGGGAGGTGGCCGGAGGGGCGCTCGACGGCGTCCATCGCCCAAATCCTCGAATGTTACTCCGGGAACGCGCACGTCAATAGGACCAACGGCATCTCGGTGCCAAGCAGTCGCCTGGAAGGTAAAGAGATAGAGGTCCCGGGAGGAACCCATCGCCGGCGGCCACGGAACTCCGGCGGCAGCGCCGCATATCGGGGCTTCCGAAGAAAGATTGGATCTTTATGTGTGATCGCGGGAGGGGAAGCAGATGATCAAGGGTTTCTCGGCATGGGTACGGTTGAATCGAGGAAGTTTTCCGCTCGAGCAGAAGAGAGAAGGAAGACCAAGGGGGCGGCCCGGCGAGAAGGGGGAAAGGCCTGAACGTGGCGGTGGAGCTTAGTTATGCCGGTACCCCCACTGTCTACCACAATTGCATATATACCCTTAAACAAGAAGCATTGCTTTAAAGTAATTTTTGGTCATATTCAGGCCTTCAGGGTGCCCTTGAGAAGTCCTGCAACTTATGGAAGATAGATGGTAGATGGCCAAGCCGAGCTGAGCTAGCTAGACCGGAGGCTTTGGGCAGGTCTGGTTCGTGATCTTCATTTCATTGCATCATATGAATGAATCTTATTATTCATCTGAAGTTGACAACATGCATGCGCAAGAGAACCAGTGTTAGAACATGTCCGTGTGTGTGTGTGTAATTCGGAAAATACCACCCTTTTCCTGGACAGAACCTTTCTTTTTCCCGTACGTGCCATCAACTTGCAACAAGTCCATGTTCTGTTGGGTGGACGTTTGAGGAGTATTCCTCCACTTATAAAAAAAAAATTTGAGGTTCATAATTTGTCAATGAAATTCATACACTAAAACAGATCTCACAAAACTTTTATGTCTACGGTAAAGAAGATTTTTTCATGTACCCGTGCGAGAGAACTTGAACTCCTCGCGAAGATGCTTGAAGGTAAACGTTTGGATGCTCGAACATGTCATCTGATGTTCCATGCTCAGGCACCTAGAACATACATAGATAAGAGCAACTTTTGATGCCCCTCCTACGGTTAAATAATATATATATATATATACCTGGATACTCTGCTTGCAGTTCTGCTGAAGAACATCATCCAGGACATCATATTCCCGATTGGCGGGTGATGAGAATTCACTATTCACCCAATGCATGCATTATGCATATGCACCTAGGGAAGCATGAACATTTATCATGGTACTTGTAGATTCTGAAAGCAAATTATTCGTGGACTTTAACAAATTTTCTGGAGGGATTCATGAAGAATCTGAAGCCAATGCCATGGCAGTGGCTCCAGGGACACCAAGGAGGCAAGTTCGAATCACCTCGGGAACCTCCCAAAAAAGTTTCGACTCATATTTTTGTATTAAATATTCATCTTATCATATATATTAATTGACCATCCATTCTATCATGTATTTAATGTAAAAATACGAGTGACCTCAGTAACTCTGAGATGATCCGAACTCCAAGGAGGCCAGCAAGGAACATGACTGGCTCAAGCAGGTGGTTTCCCAAGTTATCTTACCATGGAAGGAAGGTAGGCCGACCGGGCCGCTAGCTGGCTAGTTTTGCGTGCGCTTTCCATGTCTAAGAGAAAGACAAAACGTCGTCGCGGCAACTTGTAGCAGACACTGTCTCACTGTTAGTTTTTTATTTTCATTATTTATTTAATAATTTATTATGCGTATTGATGATAAAGATAGTTTAAAATATTTTAATTATTTGAATGATTCTCTTTAACTGTAACAAGTAAGATTTTAATAACTTTTATTATTTTTATTTAAAAATATAATATATTTTGACTGGATCCAACCGGATCCGACCCAGGTCCAGACCAGATCCGATTTGACCACGATCGACCCGGTAGTGCCCCCCTGACTGACTGACTTTCCGCGTATCTTACAACCATGGAACATGTAAACCCTTGAATATATATACATATTTCTTGCCTAAATGCTTGCCTTTGACGAAACCAAAACCAACGGAATCTAATGATCCGGGACCCAAGGACCCTATCCAGACCCCCACCCAACCGGGTCATCATGGGTAGCTGTTTGGGGGGGGGGGGGGCACGACTTGATAAAAGATTGCTTAAATCACAGGTAAGCATTGCAATTCACGTCCCAGATAACAAGTTCTGTTAAGATACCAGAGAAGAAACCTGCTGCAGGACTTCACAGGTAACATGAACACAGACTGCAGGATTGAATTACCACTTGCACAGATGTCGGTATTTCTTTATGTTCATCATTCACAACTCTTTTTAACTATATAATGCCACCGATTTACAATGATTGGCATCTTCCAGGGAAAACAGCTGGGATATTCACAACGTTAGTCCCTGAAAAACAGGATATTACTAGTATCAGGATACCAGGGAGTTGAAGTTCATGGGCAAGCAAGCTTCGACAATGAATAAAAAAGAACATGAAAGAAACAAATAAATACCCTTAAAATTCCCTGTAATTGCATGCTACTCTGGAAAACACTAACTAGACTGGATGCCCTCATCACTTCCCAAAAACTTTTTGTCAATTCCCTACCGTGACTTTTTGAGTGGTATATATGCAACCCAATGGCACGGGTATCCAAAAAGTTCAAGAAAGAGAGAACTGCAATTTTTGCCGACGCTAGAGGCATCTGAATGTCTTGCATTTTGCAATGGTGTATATGCAAGTGTAGATACGTTAGCAATATATATGAAAAAAGCCCAAGGGACAGAGCGAAAGAAATTCATGAATGATCCTTGGAACAATCCAATGTGAGAGGAACTAAAAGAAATGGCTGTACTACTGGAAGATAAAAAATGCCTAGCGTTAGAAAAAAAAAGGTGAAGCTTACAGAGACATTTGACAAATTCCAGCTCACAACGGTGAACTTCAGGATAGTCTAGGTGTAAAAACTCTAATTTTCCAGGAAAAGGAAGGTTACTGGCGATAATGTCATGTTACAGTTACAACAAATTTAGTGTAAACTTCAAACTGCGTACAACAAGCTTTTAATTCACTCATTAAATGACCTTTTCCTCGGCGGTGAAACTGGCATGATAATCTTGACAAGTTTCACCCATGGAAAACCCTGGTCGGTTTTGGTCGCCACCAGCCCGGTCGCGACCTGGTTGGCCCGATCCGTCAGCCAGGTCGTAGAGTCGTGACCGGGTCATGTGACCCGGCTTGCAACAATCATGTGAGCGTTGCAGGCTCCGTTGCTAGCAAAAGGGGGGGACCCCCCTCCAGCCCAACCTATTTAAGACCCCCAATGGGCTCTCTTCCTCCTCACTCTTGCTCACCTCACTCTTGCTCACTTAATGCTCTTTGGTCTCAAGTTTTTTGCTCTCAATTTTTGCTCTATTCCTTCTTTAATTACTTCATTAGTTCATTAAATATTTGATTATTTTATTTGTTTAAGTTACTTAGTTTATTAGTTAATAGTTAGTTAGTACTTACTTATTTAATTAGATATTCAACTAGTTTATTAACTAGTTCATCATTTGCTTAATTAAATTGCTAATTACTTAAATAGTTATTTAAATATTATTTAAATTTTAAGTAGTTAATAGTTATTTAGTCAAGTTAATTAGATATTTAAGTAGTTTACTCAATAGTTCATTACTTACTTAATTGCTTCATTAAATACTTAATTAGTATTAATTAATTACTTATTTTGTTATTTAAAAATATCTTCTCCAAGCCAAACAACCCAAACTACTGACAAGAGTCAGAGTGATCCGGCTTGATTACATTGCAACTTAGAAAAAAGTGCAATATAAATATTGTGACAAAGTTATCTTCGGTGATATTTACCGTTTGAAATTTTATCTTGCAGGCATGAAGAACAATGTTTTTCCTTGCACACGGACTCCACCGGAGGTGAGAGCTCAATTTCGTAGGCACCTACAAGCGATGGAGCAATCGAAGAGGCAAACGGCATAAGGAGATCGTTCGGGAAGAATCATTACAACCGGTGAGACATTCCGTGCACATTTACAAGACCGGACAAGAGAGACCGAATATTCTCCGAGACAAAAACTACGACGATGGTATGTTTGCATTACTCATAAAAGTAATTCACTCTCCTATTTTATTGATCATTAAGTAGTTAAATATTTCTTAAATAGATGATCTCTTATGGGAAATGGAAGCAAGTCGAAGATCCTTCGCTGATGAAGAGTTATAAAGACGCACTGGTCGAATGATGGGTCAAAAGTCGGGAAGTAGGAGCGATCGAGGAGTGGAAGAGAATCCAACAACCAACCACAAGATGAGATTCATGATCTCACCCAAGATGACGACCCGACAGTAGGTCCCGTGAATCCCATTATCACCATACCACAACAATGTCATCAGACAACTATGCATATGATTCATCCCAAGGCTCTTGGTTCTCCACATATGGCCAAGAGCATTATGAAATGAATTATGTGGAGTCATCAAACACTTCGATCCAATCGACCTATGGCCACGATAGCTATAGTGACTCGTCTGGGGATCAATTCTTAAGATGGTTTCCTAAGGGACTGACGAATATGATCGTTATGTATACATGTATCAAACTTTGTACTCAACCCAAATGACATGAGAAGAGTATATAAACTACATACAAAATGTAGAACATGTCATATTGGAATGAAGTTCATAAATTATTTGTTTAAATCATGTCATTTTTTCTCATTTTCCTTGATTTTAAATTTTTTTGTATTATTATTATTTTTTTTGAATTTTTTTTTAAAAAAATAGGGGTCGCAACCCCGACCCCTCTTTCCTTGGTTTCACCATGTGCTTGGCTGGTAGCACACACCTAAACGTTTACCCAGCAACAACAGCAGGACAAGGAGCAAAAAGAAATTGATGACAGTCGAGTTGAAAATGGCATGGAACTGAGAAATGAGAGCTCATAGAACCTTCCCGACTTATTTTTGAAATCAGTTGAGAGGACACAGTTCAAATTTTGCTTTTGCAGGTGCTAGTTTGACTAGAAAAAATTGTATCCCGCTTAAAAGTCAAACTCTTAAAACACTGGGAAATTTGCATTTGCTAAATTTATTTGTATAAAATTGTCCAATTTCCTTGACTTCCTTATGTTTACCATCTTCTGACCAACAGAGTTTTTTCTTTAGTGAAAAAGCAAGAACATAAAATATTTCTTTGGCAGAATTGGCAGACATATTCCTGAAAAGCATTTCGATTTATCTCTTGCCCTGTCTATTAATGTTGGGTACTAGAACATTGAAGCCTTTAAGTCATGTCTAGTAACTACCATAGTCACAACAGGTAATTCAAATGTAATCTTCCCTAGGGCAGTTCCCACATGACTCTTCAAAATTAACTAGCTCCATATGTCGCACTAATCACAATTTCAGTACTGGTCAATTTGCTCTTAAGGAACAATCTAGTTCTTCATACACTTTCTCTTTAATCAACTACAAGGACGAGGTTCTCCAACTGATCCGGGGGCTGGTCTAGTCTAACTGTCTAAGAAACTAATTCACTGTCATGCTGACGAAAAAGGATCACCTGAACCTTTCAAGCATCTTTGCAAACAACAAAGATAATAATAACAATAGTAATATTAACAGTAATAATAGAAAGAACTACAAGAAATTAACAACTATGATCAAAGATTTAGTCAACTATTTGAGACTGTCTTACATGAACTGCATCCATATGGTCAACCCCAGATAATTTGGGACTAAGGCTCGAGTTGAGTATATGAACTGTATACAACACATTGTCAAGGCGCCTACCTAGATGCTTTTGCAGGTCCAAGGTGCATGATCAATCAATAAATCATGGCCGCCATTCTAATGATAGCAAATTATTATCACTTAGACTATCATATGTTTAATATTTTAAATTATAAATGTATGCTTAAGAATAATAAATTCTCCCCCAACCCTCTTTTTCTCTTCCTTTCAATTAGTTTGTCAAAATTTTCTTTTTCAAAAATGTGCGCAGATAAGAAATTACATACATAAAAGTTAAAACACATTTACATGCATGCACACATAAGATACATTCAATTATACAAACTGTGTGAACCTCTTTTTTCTGCGTCTGTTCTTTAGAAAGAAAGACATCTCCGGACTTTTCTAGGAAAATAGGTGATATCCTAAAAATATTAGGTAGTCCGGTGATAGTTTAAAAATATTAGAACCGAGGTTCGGGTTCTTTGAAAATTTCATTTTTTGACCCTTCTCCGCCGGATGGTGCGAGTATCCGGCGTTAACTTACATCGAGCAAACGGCTCGAACGCCTTTGATTAACCGTCGCGGCAACCTGTTTTCGGAGACATGCACATCCACAACATAGAGTAAGGACCTCAAAAGGGCAGCGGCCTTTTGGGTCCGATCAGATGCAAACCGATTTATTCGGCTTTGTTTTATTTGTCATTTTTGGATGACTTTGATGCTTTCTGATTTCTGAGTTTCATCTGTTTTAAATTCAATCAAAATCTGATTTTTATTTAAGGACTGATTTGGGATTTCACCGAGCCACAAAGGGACTGGAGTGAATGGATTATGATGGGCCAGAATGGGCCTGCACAGAGGGCTGATTTGGAACCAGTCCTAGGACCTGAACGTGGGCTGAGCAAGGGCAGCTTCGGACCTGCTTAAGGGGTCTGTTCAGATGACTTTGAATAGACCGGTCGGGGATCTGTCTGAGATGTCCTTGATGGGCTGAAACCGGGTCACAAAGGGACTGGTTTTAGGCTCTGGATATAAGCTTGCAGGTGGGCCGGAATATGGGCCTGTTTGGGGTGTCTGCTGGAGGGCCGGAATATGGGCCTGTTTGAGATGCCCTGGATGGGCTACAAATGACCTATGCAGAAGGCCGAACAAGGCTGAAAATGGGCCTGCAAATGACCTATTAGAGATGCTCTAAATGGGCTGAAATCAGGTCGCGAGGGGACTGATTGCAGGTTAAATTGGACTGGACTTGGGCCAGCCCTTGGGCCTGACCATATGGGTTCGAATTGGGCCTGAAAAGGGGACAGCAGGTGGGCCGAACAGGAGGCTGTTCATGGGCCTGGATTGGGGTCCGCGCAGGTGGTTTTAGGTGGGCTGGAACCAGGTCACAAGGGGACCGACTAAGGGCCTGAACAGGGTTCTGTTCTTGGGCCGAACTGGGCTCTGGTTGGTGGTTTCAAGACCTGCAGGCGGTTGGGAAAATGTGGCTGTAAAATCCCATTTCAGAACCTGCATTGTTTTATTTTTCGATTGTTTGAAAAACAGTTTGTTTTTTGCATCTGATCGGGCACATTGGGCTGCCAATCGGTGCCCATTTCCATGCATCGAATTGACTTTGAATTTCATTTCATTGAAAGATGAGTGGGGTACATCGGTGTACAATAAGTGGTGACCCTTCCCCCAATTTAGGTTCTTCACCACCTTAAAAAAATTTCGGCATTACAACGGCATACCGACAAGTTTCTGATTTGGTGAAGTTTACCCATCCAATAAGGCTAGCCAATGACTTAGCCAAAATTGGGGGAAGGATCATCGGCTACGGGAGCGTGCCCGCGCCGACGTCCGGGTCGTAAGCTACGGGATGCATGCCCGCGCCTCCGCCCAAGGTGGAGTTCCCCCGCTAGGGGTGAAGTCCTTAATTTAATGTAGCTTTCGCATTTCTGATTTTTTTATTTGTTGATTTTATGAAGGCCTCTTCGGGCCGGTCCATTCCTTCGGCGTTCAAAGCCGGGCTTCAATTTGCTTGAATTTGGGAGGACAGCTTCTAGGAGGGAAAGCCGGACCCGTGAAAGGGCCGTTGAGGCTCTCTTCTCCTTGATGGATTGAGGGGAGAACCGGACCCGTGAAAGGGCCGTTGAGGCTCTCTTCTCCTTGATGGATTGAGGGGAGAACCGGACCCGTGAAAGGGCCGTTGAGGTTCATCCCTCACTTTGCCGGAACATGCCGCAAGGGGCTGCTGCCACTTCTTCTTCTGCTTCCTTTCTTTTTCTGCTGCAAGGGAGCTGAAAAATGGATCCATTTGGAGGCCTGGCAGGGGTCTGTTTAGGGGGCCTGCATCGAGGCCAGGCAGGGGGGATAGACATGGGCTGTCTGGTGACCTTTCTTGGGTCTGTTTGGGTAAGCCACAAGGGGGCTGAAAGTTAGCCACGTGAAGACTGTCAGACTTGGGCAGAGTTTGGGGCTGTTCAAGGCCTGGGTAAGAACCAGAAAATGGGCCGATCATGGGCCAGCCTGGGGTCTGCTGGATGGGCTGCGGAGGGGTTTAGAACAGCAGGCCGAAAGAGGGCTTGAGCAGGTCCTGCAAGTGGGCCTGATTGGGCCGAGGTTGGCATGAAATGAAGCTCAGCCAGGGTTCTGTTTTTTTTTGGGCCGAAATTGACCTGCATGTAGGGCATTTCAGGGGGATTCTTCTTGAATTGGAATAGGGCCAGATTGGGTCTGATTGAGTGACCGAACAAGACCTGTTCTTGGGCCTGCAATGGAGACCGAACTGGGTCCTGCTAAGGGGCATTCAAGCAGACCCAAGAGAAAGGCCCACCTTGGACTGAAATGGGCTGGACCGGGCCTGCAAAGGGGCATCTGGCTGGTACCGGAATCTGATTTTTTTGAGGCCTGGCAGGGGGGCTGTATATGGGCTAGCAATGGGCCTGTTATGGGCCTGAACATGGGTTGGGTTATGGGCCGGCTATAGGTCTGAACAGAGGTCAGATTAGGGGCCGATCATAGGGAGTTTTCTCTGCTGTGGGAGGGTGTTCGGCTGGGTCAAATGGGCCTGCGGATAGGCCTGTTAAAGGGGCTGTATATGGGCTTGATAGTGGGTCGGCCATGGGCTGAAACAGACCTGCGCAAGGGAGCTTTTAGGGGTCTGATCTAGGTCCGAACACAGGCTGTACAGGCTGACCTCTACAGGCATACGAGGGGCAGGAGATGGGCCTGGAATAAGCAGAAAAGAAGGCCCCTTGAAGGGGCTACATGGGCGCACCAATCAGTCCTCCTTACCCTTTTCTTCCCTTCTTCTTCTTCTCCCCTTTCTCCTGGCAGCAGGTATTAGCAGCGGGTGGCAGCAGCAGGTGCAGCAGCAGGGTGCAGCAGCAGGTGCAGCAGGAGCAGGGCGCAATCCAGCAGCCTCCCGGCGTCTTCAGCCTCTCCCTCATTTGTGCGCACCCCTCTCCCTTTTATAGAGAGTGAAGAGGGCAGATGAAGAGCCAGCAGGTGTGTACGTAGGTGACCCTTGGCCTCCCCAACTCTTTGAATTCCCACCAGTCTTCAATATTGGACTGACCCTTGGTATCTCCCACGTAGGCTGGCCTCATTGGCTTCCCCCCTCCAATTAATAGGTCAAGGAGGAGGTGGCAGGTTATGTGCGTACAAGGCTTGCTGAGGTGGCAAAACTGGGCCTGTTTTTTAATGGCTGCGGCCCACTTCTTCCCTCTCTTATGGGCCTGTACGTAGGTGAGTTATAGGAGCTGGAATTCAGTTAATTAAATTAAGAAAGACTGGCCAGCTGGAATTTGTGCCAATGGGCCCAATTCAGGACCTGTTTTGGGTCCTGATTTGACCCAATTGAGGGTCGGTCCAGCCAGAAATTGGCCTGAACCTATTCTCTTTTTTTTTTGCTGCCCCCCTCCTGTTTTTTTTTTTCTGAAAATTCTGACGCCAACACAAACAAATATGTATAAACCCAGATGTAAAATTCTCTCTCATGCCTAAACCTTTTAAAATTCCCCCTCTCTCTATATATATGCATATATGTGGTATTAACATCTAATACTACTGCTAAGACAACGTGTAAGTGGCCACCTTGTTGCTTAAGTGTAAATGACACAATTGAATGCCATGGGTGCCTTGTCAACTTCACAACTATGATTCAACACCATACAATCGGTCAAACTGCCAACTTGAAACACCTTCCATCATTGAAGATAGCAGGCAAAAGATAAACCAATAAATGCAGGAAACTAATTCTCTTAAGTCATACATTGCACTGGGATCAATAGAAATTTCTATTAATCTTTATGGACAAACATGTTAAGTTATCACAATGTAATATCAATTTGCATCAATACCTTAAAACTGGAGGTGAACAGACATCAAAATGTAAGAACCAAAATAGGGAAGATGTCATTTTAACTCAACAACGATTAAAATCACTGTGAAGATTATTACATGATAAAAGATGCACATCATCTAAAGAGATAAATGATAAAAAAACATAGCTTGCAAACTTGTTTATAATACTGTATTTATATTATACAGATTGAGATAGGTGCGGTAAAAGAAGAAAATTAAAACAGCGGCAGATGAAGTAACCTCAAAAATGTAAAAACATCTTTGGCCTGTCTGAAAAAGGAATCTTTGCATTGATTTAACTCGAACAACTAGGAAAATGTGTTACATAGAAATATAGCTAATTCAATGATACGTATAAAAATATGTACCGGCATTAATTACATTGAATGACCATTGGAATATTCTTAATTAGCTGCCATAGCACTACATTCGTAGAAGACATACATCCACACAAAATAAATGCACAGGAGCGATAACCCCTAAGAACTTAACGGAATGTAAACTTAATATTTTGAATTTCATTTGAACTGGTATGGATTTGTTTGGGGATTTGATTTAATTTTTTTGGTTGGAAGCTAGTGTCTCTTGTCTTTGAGATTATCTTTCATATTTAGTATGGGTTAATTAAATTCATTGATTGTTCATTTTTATTAAGACTTAATGTCTTTCAAGTTTAAGGCTTTTTTTGGGTTAAGTTCTAAGATTAACTTTTAAGTTGGTTTTCAGATTTTCTTTGTATTGGTTCTGGATACTTCCGCTTGGATCTCAAATTTTTTGGTTTGGGGACTTAGATTTAGGATCCCAAGGTTTATGTTTTAGGATTTTAGAGTTTTTTTATTTCTGACTAAATGGTTTTTGGATTTGAAAATTCAGACCTTTTGTGGTAAAAATTCTTAGACTTTATGTTTTAAATTTCAGAATTATGTGGATTTATGATTTTTTTTATTTCCAGGTTTTCTGTATTTCTTTTAGAGTTTTCACCAAACCGTGGGATTACCAGGCTTCTAGACTTTGTGATTCTCTTCTTTTAATTGTTGCAGATTTTTTTACTACAGCTTTTTATTTGCTGTTTCTTTTATCTTGTTTCAAGTTGCAATAAAAGGTAGATTTGATCTGTTATGTTTTTTTACTTACTCCGAGTTCCATTGCTTGTTTTTGGTCTCTTTGGTTGATTTTGAGACGTTTAGCGTATTTAATTTTATTGGTTTATTATTTTATTATTTTTTGGTTTATTTGATCTGTTTAGTTTATTTGATCATATTTTTTTGCTTGAAAATTCATTTTAGGTGTTTTAATTGTCTGAAAATTATATTTCTGACTTGAATATTTTTATGTTGACCAGGTTGACCAGAATTATGATATTTTCGAAATTATTTAATTATGGTATTTTTTTTCTCTTCTCTCGTTTTGCTTGCATCCCTTTAAGTCTATGGGGCCGCATGGAGGCTCCTAATTACCAAAGAATTGCATCAAACTTGAAATTTCCATTGATTGAAGCATCTAAGTACCAAAATTGTGTGGAAGGCATAGACCTTTGATAGACACATGGGTACTCGTCCCATTGGTTTATGAACCTCATTAACATATGGTTTAGCATGTTCTGATGTTTAAACACACAGCCTCCCCATAGCTAAATGGGCACATTCCCCTAACGGGTACAACGCAACATTGGGGTCTTATATGACCATTGTATGTCGACCTTAAGGATGTAGAGGCATGCGCGGCCTCCCAACTAGTCCATAGATTATGGCTCTTTTAAGTTTTGTCAGGACGTAAAGGCATGCGTGGCCTCCCAACTAGTCTCAGTTTGTTTGATTAAATTCATAAGTTTTTTATTTAAATTTATGTTGATTGTTATTTTACAGTTGTTTTATAGCCATCCGGCTGTTCATTAATAGTCTTGGCCCGAAGAGCCTTCATCAATCATCGGATGTCCACAAGTTGTTGTCGAACCATGTGTCGGGAGCATTAGGGAGCCATTTTTAAGCTCTTGGACTGGTGGGGCCACAGGGGTTCGGTATCACGCCCGATGGCCCCTCACCTCTTGGTACTTGTCGGCGACTATCCACAATAGCAACTGGATCTGACAGGTGCTTCCCGGTGGTGCTCCGGACCCAACATCAACGAAGGGAACTAGCAGATAGTCTCACAGCTCCTCACCAGCCTTGATGGTGATGAAAATATGGACCCAACAGTGTCCCTCTGGGTTGAGAACCAATGCCGAAGGGGTGGATGACCGTGATGCTAGCGGGAGAGGTTGAAAATATCCCTGACAGCAGCAACAATTAGTGGAGATAGCCTTGACAGCAGTGGCAATGAAGGCAGAGGGCATAGGAGACACCGAAAATTGAAGGAGATGACTGCCACGTCATTGGCACAAGAAACAAACAAAGTTAAGGATGTAGATGGCTTCAACGGTGGTGCAAGAGGTCTCGTGGACGATCTCGACGGCGGCACGAAGAGCCTCTTGCAATGACACAAGAGTCGTGACAACGACGTCGGAAGGAGGTTCTGGCAGCCCCACAAAGGTGCTTCAGCTCTGTGGACGTCAGAAGAGGTTTATGGTGAATAACCAACTGTTTTGCTTTGTTCTACCGCCTCTCCCTCTTTCCCTCTCATTCTCCCTTTTGTTCTCCTCTCCTTCTTTCAACCTCCCAGAGGATGTTGTGGGGCTCTTTCTTATGTGCCCAGGGCCCTTGTCTAACAGGAGGAAGTCCCGATTAAGGCCCCCTTCTCCAAACGGCAAGTTCAGTCTCATGTGGGGAAGCGTCCAACCTTCCGTGGTGCTCGAACACCACAAGACATGGCCCTCCCGATCTTCCGTCGCCCTTCTGGGAAGGCTATGACACTGCCTTGATAAAATCCCTGGTCTCCTGCCATTGGAGACAATCCTAGAGCTCTTGGGCTCTCAATATGGTTGTTCTAGTAATTTGGGAAAGCTACGGTGCTTACTATTCCTTGGATGATGCCTAGATATCCAGAGAGGAGTTACTCCCAATTACACAAGTCTTCCTGTTGCCAAAGGTTGCTGATTTTTAGGAGGGGATTGGATGGTGCAACCACATAAAAATAGGGAGGAAACCGATCGGGGATGGCAAGTAGGCCCATTGGCTTCAAAATAGGGAGTAGATCCGATTGGATAGGGATGTTGTGGCAATAATTGACATAATTTTCAAAATACTATCATGACTTGGGCCCACAAGATAGAGGGAAATTTGTGGGGCATAAATTTGATTGTGCAAATAAACCGGTAGGTGGACCTTAATTGGTGTTAAAATAGGGCAATTTGGGAGTTGAAACATAGCCCAATAAGTAGGAAAGAAGTGGGCTGCAAACTTAGCATAAAATCAGGCTACCGCAGGCGCTTAATAAGCCCATTTTAGAATTGAAATATAGTCCACCAAAATCATAAAAAAATAATGCGAAATTGGCTTGGGATTGGGCTATTCTTAATGGATAATCATTTAAGCAGGTCCCAATCATTGCAAAATTTAGGTGCCAACAGCATACTAACAAGAGAACACTACCTGTGAAATTGAGATCCACTTTCCGTTGATCCAGTCCAAATGTGGCCTCAGTGCACTGTGTGCAAATTCTAGCTCTTCCCATGTATACTTGAAAAAAACATTGTACCTTGAGCCATCAAGAACGTTGGAAATGACTCCAATCCACCAGCCATCATTGTAGAAAGCATCAACTTCCTCCAAGAATTTGAATTTTTTAACTTCAGTGTTTGGAGGAACAGGCCTAATATGAAATTTATCAACGGTCTCCTTCAAGAGCTCAGACTTGTCATCAGTTTCTATGGCTTCATATTCAACCATGTATATGTTTCGATCCAGTAATTCAATAATTGTTGCAGCAAACCAAGCTCCAAGGAAACCTTCATCTTCACCGCTAACTTCCACCTTCATGCCTTTCTCATACAACACCGTCAAATATCCCTGAACATTCTAAATCCACAACATCGAAAACATTAACAAGGAAACATTACAATGAAACACTCAAAATAAACTGATCTTTTGTCAAGCTCAAATTTCATGCATATCCATCATTCATTTATTGCAGGCTTGTAGGAGCAGAAAAGAGAACAATTTGTTATTACACCTGTTTAAAGTCATCTTATACTAAAGATCAGGTGTTTCAGGTTCATTTATTAATCAAGCTACCAGGTGTTTCAGTCATTTATCTCCACCCGACTATTTCTCCCTATAATCTTATTAAAAATGTCCTTGTTGAATTCATCCTCCCTGGCATAGAAGCTCTATTATCGTATGCATGTATGTGTGCACGCATGCATGCATATGAGTATACATGAATTTATGTGTGTTGTGTATGTGCATGTACATACATATACACATGTATGTATAGCTGTAAGCTTCTTATTAACCAAGTCTGCAGTCCAATGCGCCAATGTGGTTCCGACAGCTATTTGTGCTGCTACTCCCATAATCCTGCCCAGTTGTTGCAGCAGCCTCAGGTGTCATTTTAATCACCCTTACCATTGTGACATGCCACACTAACAGACACCCCCCCAAGCATGGGGATGATGAACTCCATGCAACCACCACCAACAGACTCCTTTTGCTAAGTAGCAAACCTATGGAATGAGCTGACTTCAAAAATCTACTTTTTGCTAAGTAGCAAACCTAAGTAGCAAAGCCCTCCTAAAAAGTGTTTACGACACTAAAGACAACTGAAATACCCACATCAGCAGCCACAGCGGTGGCGGTGATTGCCTATGTGATTTGGGCCAAATTAAGGCAAAGAGGGCCAGGGGCCATCCTTTTATCAACTAAAGAAAGTCGGCTATAATAATTCTAATTACATTGGAGATAAACTCTAAAACTGTTGCAGATGTGCAAAATTACCAAAAGACATGGTAAGACAGAAGTTGCTGCTTCCTCATGAAGTGATCTTGATACTGGTGAAATAACATGATTTAGGAAAGGTATAAAGAAGATTGCAACTAGTATATGAAGAAAACAAAACATTGAATTTGGTTTTCTACGATCTCGAGCTAGGCTGCAAAAGCAACTGGGTCAACTCATTTATGTGAGATACAGCTCTAAAGGTGGGGGAATCCTAAAGAATAATGTAAAAGAGGCACCACTTTCACATGCTACATTGAACCATGTAGAGTGGTATATGCTGCAGTTTTACTGTAACACGGTATGCACAAAGATATGTTTGAGAACAGCATGGAATGACTTGTATAGTAGAAGAGAAAAAATGGACTCATCGTTGCTTTTGAAGCCTCTCAACAACTTTCCCCAAGTCAAATGCTGGAGAACAGGGATGACAACTTTTTGAGAAAGTCAGATATTAATGGGCATGTGTACAAGAAAATAAAGAAACTATTAAACTAAGAAAGTATTAAGATAAAATAAAAAGAGTATACCTTGCTTCATGTTGTGGATTGTGTAGAGTGTGCCTTTTCTATTTAGTATTACCATTTTAGCAGAAATTGTCGGTGAGTATCATTAAAAAGAAGAAATGTACAAAATGGTATCTTAGGCCCTCATGAACGTAAACCTTGAGAATAACTTGATTAGAAATAAATATTCCATGAAATGTGCTTATAAAATAAGTTGTTATTATTGAAACCAAAACGTGCCATTCCCAATTTTTATGCTTCTTAATTAATCCATGATTATATATTTGTTTAGTTGTGCTGAAATATACTATCTTCTATGAAATGATACTACAAAAGAAGATTATCTAAATTATGAACCAGAACAGGTCGATATCTGGAATTCTGAAAGTGATCATGACATTTCTTAAAGCATCTTTATCTTCTCTCAAGCTGCAGAGTTACTACAGTGGGTGTGTTCCCAAGCAAAGAAGAAAAAGAAACAAACTTCCAAGCACAGGACTTTTGTGTGTACTGACATGTGAGGTACTGCTGTAAATAGAAAGCAGTATTCTCCAAACTGGACTAGGCTAGTTATATGCCAAAAGAGTGTAAAGCCCAGAAGTACCTTGTAAGTTATAGTGTAGGCTTCAAACTAAAATACCTCCGGACAACCAGAAAGGCCTGGCCGCCTGGGATGTGTAGGTATGCCAGGTAACCCAAGAATGTGATCCCGATCTTTGAGTTAGTTACTTAGTTTTGAGTAATCATTCAACATAATTGACACCCCAATACCAAATAGAAAATCACAACCATGGAGAACCTACCAGAAAAGACAACTTCTACAATCCAAAATTTCTTATTTGACCACATTTCCAAAAGCACTTTCCACAATGAAAAATATAGGTCTAAGCTTGGATATCAATGCTCAGAAATGAGTAAATACGGGAGCATAGATTTTTTGGTGCATTTCTCTTCTTTGGATAAGAGGTTTTCAATATAGCATCTCCCACGCTTCTTAACTCCCTTCTAATTTAGTTAATGGTACCAACCTCCACAAGAAATCATATTACAGTTCACATTTAGCCAGACAGCAAGAACATCATTGTGAACATGAACAAGATCGAGATGGATAGTATGTGTTCTTAAAAGGTTACCATGGAGGCATCTTAAATTGATATCTGGAATTTAATAATAAGGTGGAAATTCTCAGCTTTTACATATGAATTATGATGGGAATGATGAAATGAGCTCTCCATTGGTCAAGTGTTGGCACCCAAAAAAAAAAAAAAATGTCATGACATCCAGAACTGGCAAGTTTTGGGCAAAATACATGAAAGAAAATCGAACAGGCAAGTGTGATCTATTTTTCATCACATTTAGGGCCAATGGGCCGAACAGGCCCAATAAGCCTTATTGGGCCCGACCAACTGGATGATGACTTGATAACGGTCAGACACCACTATCTTGTCCGTCTAGCTCAAACTTGAGCAACAACGAAGTCGGATCGAAAATCCGACTTGAATTCAACAAGTTATGGGTCAAACGGTGAAAACACTCCCGAATGGCCTTTGGTAGGCTTAATGGGCCCAAATAACAAAACAAGTGGGCTCACGACTGCATATCCAAGACATTTCCAACGGCACCTCGCATGTCAAAATGCGGCTTCGGATAGTAAAATGACCGTTTTGCCCTTGTGGGATTCGTCCAATAGGGGAAGGTCCAAAGAAAAGGTGGCACCACGAAAAGGTCTACTTGACTTTCGGATAAACAATGACAGTCCGGATCGGCAATCCGACCCATATCTGGAAACTTATGAGGAAACCACTGAAAGTCATTTCTTGAATGGACTTAATAAGGGCATGTCAAGTCCGAAAAATAAAACAAGTGGGCCCATGGAGCTGTACCACTTGAGGGCTTCGCAACGGTATTCTGAATGTCAGAATCCGATTTCGGATGGTACCCGAACGGTAAAATGACCTCTTTCGCCCTTGGTAGGTTTGGACGATTCGGGATAGGCCCGATAATATCTTGCGTGCATCATTAAGTCCGCCAAGCTCCATATTGAGGCAACATTAAAGTCGATCGAAATCCGACTTCTATTCGGCAAGATATGGGCAAAACAATGAAAGTGGACTTTTGGCGGTCCTTATAGTGGGCTTGGTGGGCCCAATGACCAAACCAAAGTGTGTCGACCGGTATTGCCTCGACAGAGAGCTTCACAACGGTGCCTTGAATGTCAAAATCCGACTCCGGACGAAAAAATGACCGTTTTGCCCCCTATTGGGCACGAACAAATCCAGACAGGCCCATTAACATATGGCGTCACCAGAAAGTCCGCCTGACTTCCAGATGAACAACATCAAAGTTGGATCATCAATCCAATCTATATGTGGAAAGTTGTGGACAAAATTTGAAAAAATTGCAAAGTTGGCACACACTTTGAAACAGATGGGTCAAATGAGAAGAGGATCGAACATGTTTAGGTTATTAGGTTCTCTCGTGCTGCTTCTTCAATAATAATTGGACGATGGGAGATAAAAGAGAGCTGGGATTGAAACAGATGAAGGCTGATTTGAATCAATGGCTCAGATTTGATATAACTTAAGTTATTGGATCCTATCTTAATGGTTTCTTATTGGTATTGGATCATGGGGAGTAAAGAAGGGCCAGGATGCCATCTCATGATCAGACTTAAATCGAGGGCTCAGATTGAATATAACTTAAGTTTTGGATCCACCTTATTGGGTCTTAATGGTATCAAATATTTGATTAAGTCCAATGGGAGAAGCCACGTCCTGTCCATCTCTTGGCCAAGTCAAATGTTGACTTCCAGAATTTTCAGAAGGCTTAAAAAAAAAAAGGAGAAAAAGGAAACGTGGGGGGGTCAGTAGACTGACCCACCTCCCACTGCAGCCACTACTCCCACGATCTCCACTTCCTCCATGTTGGGGGGGAGGTTGCGCTGGACAGTTTCCTCTCTTTAAGAGAGACCTGTCGGATATACTAAGGGGGTTAGCTGGAGCATTCTCACGTGAAGAGGAGAGCACCTGTGTGAAGAAGAGGGAGAAAAGGTGACAGCCTCAAGGAGCTTGCTGTGCACAGCTGCTGAGAAGCCAAGGAAGGTGAAGAAGAAGAAGAAAAAGAAGCTCTCCTAGGCGGTTCCCTCTGCTGGTTCTCTCCTCCAGCAACCAAGGCGGCCCTCTCCTCCAGCAGCTTCATCAACAACAGGACCTCCTTGCGGTCTCCCCTCCTGGCCAACCTTTTGATCATCCGACCAGACCATTGTCAGGCCTGGTTCGATCCCCAAGGAGACCCCCCCTTGCTTGGTCCTCCACGCAGGCCAGTCAATGGCCTGATTACACCCCCCTTGCTTGGTCCTCCACACAGGCCAGTCAATGGCCTGATTACACACCCCTCCTGGTGGCCCTCGAGCAAAGCATAAAAACCTACTTCCGGTCCCATTTTCTGAATCAAAAAGAGGAGTCACGTGCTGCAGATCCTTCTAAGGACAACCAGAACTCAGTTTTTTTCTGGTTGAGATCATTTAGGCCGCCAGGGCCTTATTTCAGCAAGTCACTAAAGCCCAATTTCTGGACAGAATTAGAGAGGCCATCAGGGCCAAGGGAGCTGGCCGACAGGGCCTTGATGAAGCCCAAACGGGCCTTTAAGGCCCAGTAAGAACAGTTTGGCCGCCAGGGTCTTCAAAGCTTCAAATGGTCACCTTGGCCCAATGAGGAGTGATCCGGCCATCAGGCCCTCAAAAAAAAAAAACTTAATCAAAATATGAGAAAAGAAATTCAATTAAGAGCTAGCCTATTTCACATAGGTTACCTCAAAGGACGGGCACTCGGGCATGTCCCCGGCGTGTTTGATCCTGGACGGGGAAATGAGCAAGCTCCCATCTTCTACCGATCCTTCCTCCAAAGTAGGGAGTATCAAACTCCACCTACTAAAGGAGGTATATCTCATCAATTTAAGGGGAGGTCATGTCAAAATTTCCCCTTAAATTAAAAATGAGAGACATATGCCAAGGAAGGATCATCCTATGTCCATCAAGGACTAAGGAAAATTTATCAATGGGAAACACGACATTTCTATGTCCCCCACATGTAATGTGCATTCGAATTTGCCAATAAATGGAAGTTTCGAATTTTGCATATTATTATTGTTATTGGAGCTTATAGAATAGCCCATGAAATTGAAGGAATGCAAATGTCTAAAGATGACATTGTAAAAAAAGAAAATGTTACAACATTCAGATTTCAGTCTTTCTGGAAGATGAGAAAATGAGATTTTCTACTAAGCCGAAACCAAAGTAGAACATATATAAAAAAAAAATCATCAAACTGGGTTTCTGTGCAAATCAGGGTTCACACCCATGAATGGGGAGACTAAAAAAAAAAAAGAGACTTTAAGGTTCCATGGATCTGAGAATTGAAGGCTTAAAATCTGAATATCACATCCGGAGATAAAAAAATCTGAACTCCAAAGTTTAAAATCTGAAAGTCTTAAAAAAAAAAAGGTGCAGAATCCTAACTCCAAATCCGGAATCCAGAAACTGTAAATTCCCCAGAATCTGTACAGTCCCCAATCTGTTCCAAATACAATTCATTAATTTCCCCTCAACTCCAAAAAAAAAAAATCAAATCTGTAAGTGAAAACCAAAACTTCTAAAATCAACTCAAATCCGGCTATCCATCCAATTCAAAACATAACTTAATCAAGACTAAACCAGAATCTGCATCAAATTAAAACAGTTTTTTTTTAAAAAAAACTAAATCAAATCAACTCAAATACAAACCAAATTTTCCAAATCAAACTCAAAGTCAAACTAAATCAAAATCAATTCAAATACAAATCAAACTTTCCAAATTAAATTTAAGTCAAACTTAATGAAAACAAGTCAAAATTAATCAAAAAAAAAATCAAATTCAACTTAAATCAAACTGAAATTTAAATTCAATCCCAACAAAAATCCATTTCAAACAAAATCCAAACTAAAAGCAATTCAACCAATTAAATTCAACTCAGACTAAATTCAAACAGATTCAAATTAACCAACCAATCAAAATTCAAATCAATTCAAATCAAATTCAAAACCAAATTAAGTCCTTGCATTCCACTAATTTCATGGGGCTATTTTTCTTTTCTCCCTTGTGTGAATGTTTATTTTTGTGGATGCATGTCTTCTACTTCAATGGATTGCTATGACGATAATCAAGGGTATTCGAGAAGTCTCGATGTAATTAACGTCGGATCTTCGCACCATCCGACGGGGAGAGGTCAAAACAAATTTACAAAGAACCTAATAACCTCAAATTATATTTTTTTAAATATCATTGACCCTAGCTAGTACTTTTATGGAATACCATCTATTTTCCTATAAAGTCAATACTAAGGTCTAATCAAAAATCAAAATCAAATTCAAAAAGGAAAATGAATTTCCAAAAACAAAAGAAATCCAAATCATTTTGGAGAAATTGAGGTTCCAACATCAAGCTTCATGTTATTATAACTCTCCTTTGGCAACTTTTGAGGCAATTAAGCATGGCATGTTGAAATGGAATATGGGACATAATTCCTGGACACAGATGGTATTGGCTGATGAACAGACAATTTGGGTTGGTATTGATTGATCGGGCTGATCTGCCACAGTCAGTCCTAGATTGGTCTGTATCAGCCAGTGCTGGGTTTGGATGATCCTAGCCTGGAATTGGCTGATTCCAGCCGACTAGGGCATACTAAAACCCATTCATGGCTGAGCCATGGCCACGTCAGACTGGGTGAACAAGAATCATTGTAGTTCGCCAGCATCAGTAGAGAAACAGCTTTTGTTGCTTGGGCTTGTCTGGAACGGTGCATTCCGGGCCTCATCAGGTCAGGCAGACAATGCATATTGGGCCTCCTGACATTTTAATGCCAATTTTATCAGAGGCATCATTATCAATAATCTGTCATAAGAACCATTTTATCAGAGGTGTGCGGCAGTTAGGCATGCAAGGAACTGCCTCATCTTAACTACCTCACAAGTCAGTCTATGATTTTTATTAAAATAGTAATTTAACAAAAAAGTAAATCTACACTGTTAAGCATGACAAAACAATTATCATCAATTTATGAAATCATCTAAAGTTGAGTAAATAAATTATTTGGATAATTAATTTATTTTTGGTTTCAAGAGGAGAAATGGTCATAAAGGCCCATGAGATGCTACGTCCCCATGCCTAGGCAAGTGTCTCAAGCATCTTAAATAACATACCAAATGAGAAGAATCATGATTTTGTTATCTACCTTCATGGATGGTCAGATATCCATCTGAGTTGTGTAAGTTTAACCGGTAACTAAAGACCACCACTTCTTATGACATATCACTGGGTTACCTGATTTTAAATGAAGCGCATGATAACCTAGAAATTCTCTCTCTCTCTCTCTCTCTCTCTCTCTCTCTCTCTCTTAAAAATATGTAAAATAGAAAAAATAATTAAGGTCTACGTCATGCATGCACTTCTCATATTAAATGACATATAATTTACCTTTCCATCTTGCATAAAATTCAATGAAAGGATAAGAATCAATGTCAGATAACTTGCAGCTCTCCTCTCACAGAAAAAAATATATGATTGAACTGAAATTTAAAATACCATATGAATGATTACAAATAGGTAAAGAGACGATTGACAAGCAGAGAAAATTTAAAAGCACAATGCCTTGAGATTGAAAGGATGAAAACACCACTGCACATGACAATGTCATATGAAAAAATGTAGAAACAGAAATTTGGTTCTCCAGAAGCCTAATACCTTAGTAGCTAAAGTCCAACACCCATCAATCCATTCCAGTCGTGCTCGCATAGTGTTCTGATGAAATTCCTTCTCTCCATCCCAGTGCTGAGACTTGACAATATACGTTGAACCAGCAGATATGTTTGTTATGACCCCCATACACCAACCATCATTGAAAAAGACCTCAACATCTTCAAGAAGGCCAAAGTTCCTAGATCTTGATTCTGGAGGAGGGCAAGGCCGGACATGTTCCACATCAATGATTTCCTTCATGAGAAATCTCCTGTTATTTGTCCGCATTGTATGATACTTTACCAACAGGTTGTTTTTCCAAATATGCTTTTCAACAGTGGCTGAGAACCACGCATTTAGCAAGTCTTTGACGCAGTAAGAGACTTCAACCTGGGTTCCTACAGGGTGTGCCATCACGGCTGACCCCTGCAAAGAATGTCATATACACATTGCAAGAAGTAAGTGTCAAGGTTATTAACAATGATATATTGCAAAAATACACAAAAAATAGCAAAACTTTAACCAGAAAATAAGAGATAAATTTCTGCATCCGATACAAGAAATAATCGCAAAAGAGACTCCTAGCTCACAATAAACATACTTTATAACAAATCCATATTCATTTTCCAGCTAAAATTGATGCAGAAGACGAGAAGTCCCACATTGAATTAGAACCTTATGAAGTGTGTCAGAACTGACGGAATGTAGTAAAGCTAGTACCTTTAACTTGTTGCAGTACAACAGATGGATCGAAACTATAACCTCGAACTCCATCAAGGGGACTCCACTCCGATCAAGAATAAAAATCCAGCCACTAACCATACAGAGAAAGTTTGAACTTCCAAGTGTATAAAATAAACAAAGCAGTGCGAAACAGAAGAAACAAAGACATGCATACCCACGAACGTCCCGCAAGTTACGATAAGAAAATCGAGACCTTCCGACAAGGCAAGAAAGCACGGCGACCAAAAAGTTTGAAGCCAATCAAGCTTCGACTACACAAAATTTAAAAAAAAAAGCATTAAGAAAAAGAGCTGATCACCTGATCAATCTGATCAGGTTTCACCCATTCGTTGTTGGCCCACTCGAGGTGCAGCCGAAGGTCCGAGACGCCGAACTCCATCTTCTCCCTGGAGCTGGGAAAGCACACCGCGTACCTCACCGGCTTCTTCCCTCCGGCGCCGCGGCGGACGACGGCGGCCAACACCCCGACCCACCACCCGTCGTTGTACCAGGCATCGACGGGGCAGTGGACCGTGAAGGGCTCGCGGAGGCGGGGCGGGCGGGGACGCACGTTGACGGCGTTGACCGTCTCGCGGAGGGGGCGGGGATCATCGGGGTCGTCGTCCGTCAGGAGGCGATCGTAGACGACGGTGTATCGGTCGGCTCGAGGCATGAAGCGAGCGACCTTCGCTTCGTACCAGGCGCCGCGGAAGCCCTCCTCGTCGCTGGTCACCTCCACCTTGTCGCCCGTGGAGAACATCATGGCCGGGCACTCGCACGGCGCGCGGCAGGCTGCCATTCCTTCGCCGTGGCCCGCCATCGCTCCGCTGGTCCCGGGGGAGAGACGGAGGAGCCGATGCTCTCTCTTGGCGGGAAGAGAGAGACACGCCGGCAGGTGGTGACCGTAACCCGAAGTGGTGACATTTATGCTGCGATGCGTGCGTTACCGTTTTCGGGCTGACGCGCACGCGAGAGAGGAGTGCCGCCAAGTTTTGAAAACAACGGTGACGGCGGTGGTTGTGTCAGACGCGGTGATCTTACCTCCACCCGTACCCTTGCAGGTGTCTCTTGGCAATTTGCCGGCCGCCCGTAGGCAGTAGACTGATGGAGTGTATGTGTATCCTCCTTTTTTTTCAGATAATGTCTGTGATCAGTTATATATATATATGTATGTAATGCGTAGACATGCTTAAAAAATAATTGTATTTACACGCATATATTCTTCTGAATACTCTTCAGTATGTACACCATCAAATTCTCCGAACGTTGAGTTTTTACCGCAACTTTTTATTCATTAATTGAATTTAATTTTATGGTAAAAGAAATTCTCTCTCTCTCTCTCCCACCTCTCTTCAGGACATAATATTTCATAAAATCCTGTTTCTCTCTCTTGTGATGTTATAGATTACACAAGCTGAATCTGCTTGACTTGTATGGATATAATTATATAATGTATTACTTTCTTTTTATAGCAGTGCAAGCCGATAGGTGCTCTTTAAAATTATATAAGCAAAAATGTTACCAAAATAGCCTATTGTATAAATAAATTTATTTTTACGCAGACAGATTTTTCTCTGAAAATATATTTTAATAACAAAACTAGTTAGGGAAGGAGAGTTTGGGGAATTATGATGAGAATATAACTTGGTATAGAGTTTCTTCTTGTAAAACCTTCCTTCCTTTCTTGTGCACCCCCCCCCCCCCCCACACACACACTTTTTTAGTTGGACATGTTCACCCCACTCATCATATATTTCTCACCAAACATGAATAGTTTATATTTATAGATGTGTTAGATATAATTTTAATATATACTTTTAGCACAAGCATATAAAATTTATTTGCAGCCAAACACCCCATACAAAATTAAAGTTCATAAAGAGTAAAGTTTGAGCCATCAGCTTTAATGCATGGGACAGAGGGGTTGTTATTTATGTTTCAGCTATCTAATTAATGGGACAGCTTTCTGAGCATTAGTTGCTTTATGTCAAACGCTGTTGAAGGGTGTTTGATGCATGATGTAATAAGTTTTCTCTACAAAATATATTATTTAACTGAAGCCTTTTAAAAATGGTGTCTGACAAGACAATCATGATAAACAAGTATAATTTATAGGGATTTTTCTCCTTGGTGGAATGAGAGGCGAGACATTCCTACTTTTTCCTTCTGTCTCACCAAACATGACAATTTTATTTTTGTAGCTATCTATCTTATAAGGTATTTGATTAGTTACAAAATTATATATTTTGTTATAAAATGGTATATTAAAATAAAATCTAAGCTGGCTAAAAACAAAAAATATATATTAAAATAAAACCTGAGATATCTATGGAACACTAGATTGTAAGTTTGGCGAGATATGATAGCAAAAAAGGTAAAGAATACGCTTAACCGGAGAAGTGAGGGATCTCAAAGACAACAAATATTTCAACTCTTTTTATCAAATAAAAACTATGTAAAATTATATATTTTTTGTTTTTTTTTGCCTATATCCGTTTATAAAGTTTTGTTACAAAAAAAAATTAGTGTAGAAAATTTTATTTTATCATGCAACCAAACTCCATACAATTGAATATTTAAAATTATCATGTTTGGTTGGAAGATAAATATTTAGTAAATTAAAGGCTAGCTGTAATTATAAAAAAGTAGAAGGCCACAGGAAAAAGAAAAACAGGTCTCATTTTTTTTTACAAATTTTGCCCAACCAAAGAAGAAGAAGAAGAGAACATAAAATTAAAAAAAATCAACAGTAGTCACTAAAATTTAATCTGGAAAACTCTCATTATTCTGTGATAATTAAACTCCCCATGAAATCAAATTTTATCATGCCTGGTAAATACTTTTTTGATAAAATTTTGTCATAAAAGCATTTCATAGGAAAAATCTATCTTATCATGTGCCAAACACCCTACCAACGGAAAGTTCCTATTTGGTACAAGATTACGTAGGGGATAAACTTGTTGTTTTCCCCCTAAAATTTGGAGATAAACCAAGTTTATCATTACATTAATCTTGTACAAAACAACGGCATCCTGGAGAGAGACTATCTATTTTATAATACCAACACCACCTTTTGCCTCAACCATGCACCGTATACCTGTGAGCTCTCGTGTTCCAAGAAGTCATCCATTTACTTCTACATCACACTAATCGTCATCACAATAATAAAAGATGATTTCAGATGTGCAACCAGACCCAAAAATCAGCGATAATCTGTACACGCCCATGTTATTCGAGCTTCGCATGAGAAGAAGCTTGGCTAATTTCTTTATGACTTCCATACTTAATTAGATCTAGAATTCTATTTTAAATTACTCAATTTTACTTTTAAATAACAGCACTATTTGATAAAAAAATGCACTAAAACTAGAGTAGAAGACCACGTGATTGGTCGTTAGAGCGGCTGCGGGTAACCGTGAATTCCTCGCTTTGATTTCCACTCCAATTTGTCGGCCGCCTTGGCGTGGTTGGCATCGTCCCTCCGCCCCAGGCGGAGGGCGTGGACTCACCTCCCGGCGGTGACAAGCCGGGCACCCCCGTGAGGGGGGTGACCAGTGGGGTTCGAGCGGGAACTCGAACCCTCGCTGCCTGCAGTGCAGCAGGCACTGTTGGCCACTGGGCCACGTGACCAAAAAAGATTTCCACTCCAATTCAAAACAAGAGTTCTTTTTCTTTTTGGAAAAGTAGCCTGTTCTACACTAATCCAAAGAAACGAAAATGCCATAGAATGAAACAAAATGCACTATTTTACAGACTACTACAGCCCAAGAAAAAATAAAAATAAAAACAAGCCTAAGAGAGACAACTGATAGTCCAAAGCAATGCAATCTACTAGAAATTATTGTCCATACTAAAATGTAAATCATTCAAGAGCCCCGGGAGGCGCGAGGCACTTGCTTGAGAAGGAACACAAAGCTGACTACCGACCATTAAAGGACCACATTACAGCAGCTCCATGAACACCACTTGAAACATAATTCACGGACCACACCGTGCAGATGGCACTAAACAGAGCATCGAAGAGAAGAACATGGCGTGCTTTGTGTTCGTAACTGTTTTTCTCTGAACAACAATTAGTGTCGATGATAACTTTATGCTGTCCTCGAAGGTGATGTATGATATAAATGCAAATAGATACCACAATCTCCCCAGGTACCGTGACTGCCAGACCTCCAAGGAATTATTCTTGAATCCGAGACAAACTGGCATGCTTGTCGTGGACGCGGTCTATTTCTCTCCCTTCTCATGCGGTTGTCAGCGCTGGAAGGATATTGAATAAGAGCCGGTATTAGGATCTTTCACAGCTTTAAAGTTGTCGAGGCTCATACCAAAACGCCCCAGTACGGAATTTCCAAGATCTTTCAGTTTCCCTGAAACAGACGAATTGCAGTGGATTAAATTTAAATGGAGGCGAGCTACCAGACTAAGGCCAGAGAGGCTACAGAAGAATTATATTCCAGTTGCATGGGGAGAATAAATGACTGTCACTGTCGTATCCCCGAGTCGGACAGATGACATGATCGCTAATCTTATTAATCTTATAGAATAGAAACGTGCATCTGTAATTATTATTCCATTCTTTACTGCTGGCAATATGCAGAGGAATTGACTGCATGATCATCAAATGCACTTGTCTCTGGACCACTGGTAGCCTCAATTTAAGAGAATCACAAGTGACATGATATTATCATACTGGGTAAAAAGAAAATGCTTTGCAGTATTCCCACGTTAATGGGGTGTTTGGTTGCATGACAAATTGAGCTTTTGTTACAAAAATATGTTGTTGTAACCAAACTTGTTAAAAGAGACCATTAGCTATCATTATATGTTTTCACAGGGGATTCCTACTTGGACCAAAAAAAGGTGAAATCTTTTTTTTCTTTGTAGTCCCCCCCATCCCAGCAACCAACCATATTTTGGTTGAATAGTTTACAGCTCCTTTCTCTCCACGCTGGCCACAGCAGGGCAGGTGGAGAAGCTTTCAGATGTCTTTTCTCCATAACATCTTTTTGAATGAGTGCCTGAAGACAGGCCACTGGTCATGCATTAAGAAAATAAGATACAACAGGTAAAACGTCTTGGATGCCTGTCAACCGAGCTTGCAGTACTCTAAATAGTCTTCTTCACACAACAGGCCAAAAACAAAAACGATTTGTGGTTTCACTACAAAGCCACCGAAAACACATTTCTGAGCACCTTTACCTGTCGAAAGTCCAAACAATCAGCTTTTGGGAGCCGTCCTTGCTACCTGCTTCATACTTTTGGAGGCAGAGAATCAAGTGACACCATTGTCCATTTACTGTCCCAAACCTTACTTTTGTCACCATTGCCCACCGCAATTTTTAATCAGTTCATATTTTACCCAGGAAGCTGACCACCTTCCATCTGCCAGTGGTGGCCGACCATATTTGTTGCTGACCACTTCTGCACCATAGACCATGGCCAGACCATACTAGTTGCTGACCACTTCAGCCCCACAGCCCATTGTCCTCGTATTTAAGCCTTCAAAATTCCACTTGGCGAGGATATTTGAGTTCAAAACTGACAAAGGAACAAGTCCCATGACTCGCATCCCTCTCCACTGTTCTGTTCTGCAAACATGTTTCAACTGGAATAGGTGTAAACCCTCCCAAGCTACTGAACCCAACAAAAAAAAATCTTGCCTTGTATCTGCCACCAGAGGCCAAACCATATTTGTTGCTGACCACTTCTGCCCTACAGCCCCTTATCCCCATATTTAAGCCTTCAAATTCACTTGGTGAGGATATGATAAACGAACAATTCCCATGACTCCGAACCCCCTCCACTGTTCTGATAACATGTTTCCACCGGATAAAGTGTAAGCCTTTCCTAGCTGCTGAATCCAGCCAGAAAAAAACTTGCCTTGATAGCTTCCAGCTAGCTACATGTGCACTTCAAAATCTCTCCACATCTTCAAGAAACGAGAACACAATGCAGCAATATCTATATAAATAGTTTGACTTTGATCCTTAATTTTGAACCACATGTTGCTAAATGTAACTTCTCACCTCCATATTAATGCCACTTGCCTATATTCTCCTTCATTCTTTTTTTATTGTTATTTTAGTTAAGTGACCTTGTTAGCTTTGAGCCTTTGACAACTCCATCTATCATTCATCCAAAGCATAGTTGTCAAGGCGACAAGGCGCCCAAGGCATTGAAAGATACCGATTCCGCTTAGGCGACAAGGCGGCCGCTTAGACGTCGCCTAGGCGGTCAAGGCGGTATTCAAGGAAGGCTGAGTCGGGAGGTTGTTATATATAAAAAAACATAAATATAATTTATATTTGTTATGTTATAATTGAATATGAGTGTTTTATCAATGCACATAAGTAATATGATGTGTGTGTGAAAGAGAAGAAAGTTAAATAAATATTTATAAAATTTAAGTATATAACTCATTTATGATTATAAAAATTATATATGTGCAATAGTATAAGTGATGGTAAAATATTGTTATAATATTATTAAATGGGGGGGCGCAGAGTAGTCGCGGATCTGAGACAAAGAGAGAGAGAGGAAAGAGTTGAAAAAGAACTTAATTAAGTATATAATATATGTTTATAATCATAAATCTTAAATATGTATGATAGTATAAGTGATAATACAATATATTAATATATTGAAACTATCATTAAATAAGTGTCCCTCGTGAGGGGTATCAATGGAGAAAAATCCCTCAAAAACTTTTTTAATGATGTAAAAATACCCAAGGCGCCTTGCTTGGGTGCCTAGGCTGGCGCCTTGGGCGCCTTGGCGGGCACCTTGGGCGCCTTTTTGGCCCCAGACAAGGCGCCCTGGCAAGGCGCCCTTGGCCGCCTAGGCGCCGCCTAGGCGGGCGCCTTGACAACTATGATCCAAAGTCTTATCTAGGTGCTGTCTTATTTTTCCCTTGTATTTTGTAAATTAATATTTCCATGTGACTATGAGCTTCTTTAGGTGTTTAATATGTCCGAACCATCTCAATCTCCTTAAGGAAGTCCAAACAGCTGAATAAATAGATTGAAGAAGACTTCTTATCATAAAATGTTTAACACAAAAATAAATCAAAATAAACTCAAAAGATAATCTCAACTTTTTTTTTCTTACTGTATCTAGTAGTTCATGAAAGATTCAGATGACGCACTTTTGAAAAGGAAAAAAAATATCCTGCACTTACCCATCATCTCCTCCTTTAGTTTCTCCCTCTTTTCAGCTGCCAGGGGCTCTAACCGCCGTATTGTTTTCTCTGCATCTCTTCTAGCTTGAAAATCTGATGAATGCGATTCAATGATCTTTTTCATGTCTGCAAAAAATATAACAAAGAAACTTTACAGCATGCTCATTAACGAATGACAGTGATAAAGAATATTCAAAAGTACATCTCAGCGAGATACCTGCAATAGCCTCGTCAAAGTGTTCAAGTTTTTCATGCGCCTCACCTCTTCTAACTAAAACTTTGAGATATGAGGGGTTCAACTCCAGTGCCTTGGTACATTCTTTGATGGTGTCCTCATATCTCCCCTTGAAGAAAAAAACTTAAATTTAACAAAGTACAGGAACAGTAACCAAACGAATGGAGATTCACACGATCATGGCCATAGAGTACCATAAAACTAAAATAGCAAGAAAGTAGACAAAAAGGATTCCATGAAAAAGTTTAGATAGAAAAACAAAATACATATGAATCACGGAACCTTGTAAAAGCCCATAATCGATCAAGACATATCTAGAAAAATTACACCTTTCAGCAATAAAGTATAAATAGATGCTAACACAAATCAAGAAAGTATCAAGTATGAGATGCAGACTGGTCTGCTCCCGAGTCCCAACTGATCTGTATCAACCGATAAAGCGAACATGATATGAGTCTGATATATTCCATCTTGTGACCCTATAGATTTCTTGTTAAGGAAATATTCCAGTTCCATGACATCTCCAAACCAACAATCACGTGATCGTCACCCACCTATAAATTTTCAAACCTGTAAATTTATCTTTAGTTATCCATTTCTTCTACCATAAGAAAGTATTGCCTTTATCTCTAATTTTAATAGCAATATCTTTTCTACCCATCAAGTAGCTTTTACATGCTATTCATATTCCCCACAGCAACATAAAATATTCAGCAACCTATGTAGTGTTTCTCCTTAAGTACACTAGTCCTCACACCCTATTATGTTTCATAAATCCCAAAACCATTTATCCTGAAAAGCTAAATTCAATATCTGAAATTTCTTTGTCCCTTCCCTCCCTCTGAGTAGATGGTGGACCATCCCAGTAAGTAAAAGCATGTTCATCTTTCATATCCTGATGAAATAGCCAATACCAGATGCAAATTGCTGAATTCATTTGCAAACTACCTCTTTAATTAAAAAGTTGTTCAAAAGACAGAAGATAAAATAACTTACCAATTTTGAGTAACAGATGGCACAATTTGCATGACAAATAGAACGGATATCCACAGATGAAGGTGACTCTGGTACATATTGTAAAGCAAGCCCGTATTGTGCCAATGCTTCTTCAAACTTGCCCATCCTGTATAATCTGTTTCCTTCTTCCTTTGAAGCATTTGCTTGTGCTATGGCCCTCTGTTTAGCATACAAAATGATAACAAATAAAAACACATTTACTATCAGCTCCAAATGAAAACTAGGTATAAGTCATTCCTTGCATGTGTAAGCTTTAATTGATAATCATAACCCTACTTTGAGGCAACCAAAATAAATCTTGTCTTCATAACATACAGCAGAAAAAAAAATTAGGCCTACAAATAGTAGAGTTTGAGATGAGAAAATATGATGTTACATTTATACAATTGTAATTAACCTTCTATTTTTGTTTCGGTGCAGTCAAAAAGTTGCCCAAATTCATAATCAGCGACCAACTGGAAAAAAATTCTGTTGCATATTGAATGACAAACTCAATCACATACTTCAGGATATCTCTTAAATAGAGATAAGCATACACTTATAACTCTACTCAACTCTAGCCTTAATCCAAAATTATTTGGTGTAAACCATATGAATTCTCTTTCTCCACTTGCATTGATTTACAGTTATTTTTTCAAAGATATTTATATCCTTCATCTTGTATTGAATTACCTCGTTCATGTTAGCTTAGGTGCTTAGGTCTCCACATTTATTTTCCTTAAGTATAAGTTCAATCTCAATATCCCTTCATTCAATTTGTCTATGATTGTCGCTAGTCTCACATTTTCTTTAACATATTCATTACATATTCTACCAAATCTAGTAAAATCATATCTTATATTATTCAAAACCTTCATAGTTACTGCACTTAGACAATTTTTTGTAGCAATCTCCCTTAATCTTTATCACTTTTTGCACTTCTTCAATTCCCCCACATCCTCTCTTTTTTAGATAGATAATGTCCTCTAGACTCTCAAGTATTTTTTTAAACTACCTCTTCAATCTTTGTAGCCATATTCATTTGCATAGCATTGGCTTCTACACTGACAGTTCAACAGATGGCTAGAACAAGCAAAAACCAATCCTTCACAAAAAATGGTAGCACTATGAAGAATAGACATGGATGATACAAACTACTCCTCAAAGATCCTCTTGTTCCAAGAATTCCAGATTGACCAAAACATGGATGGCTGCTCCATCGGTTATAACTGCTCCACTATTGTACACGGTGAGAGGTAAAAAGAAGAGCCTACCACGTATCTTCCAGCTCATGAAAAGCATCTTCCAAAGAAAATTAATAATGCCACAACCAATGAAAAAAATGATCGATGTCCTCTACCTATACAACCCACAGAAGACGCTTCTCCAAACCATGTTTAAAGGTGTGCAAGAGATACACTTTGATAGGAAGCCTCACTCTGCAAATCTTCTACAAGAACACTCTAATCATGAAAGGAAACAAAAGAGACTACAAAAATTTCCACTAGGGCACTTTGATACCTCCCCAACATAATCTTCTACTAGCATATTTGACTGAGAAGGATTTACTCCCCAATGGGGAGCCAAATCACCTTATCCTCCTGTGCATCAATACAAGGAAAGGAACTCAATACCTCCATCAATGCCAAGAGCTCACTAAATTCTTCTTCCTTAAGGTTCCTCCTGAAAGTAAAGAACCACTCTTCATCCAAATTCTCTACCACCCAGAAGGAACACACCTTCACCTCCTTATTTACTGCTATTCTATACAAAAAAGGAAACCATTCTACCAGTTGCACACTCCCTCTATCCACATGTCCTTCCAAAATAGAGTCCTGCTACCATTCCCAATTGGGATAGTCGTAAAAGTATAAAAAAGGTCCCAACTTTGGATGATGCCCCTCCAAAGACTTGACAACCTTCTGTAAGATCTGAAATCACTAATCCATGTATCATTGACTGACAACCCATATTTATCACACACTATTTTGTGCCATAAAGAGTCATTACCTTGATTGAGCTTCTAGAGCCATTTAGCAAGGAGAACATTGTTAATGCAATTGAGGGGAAGCAAACAAATGCCTCCATCTTCCTAACCCTGGCATTCCATTTGACTGGATGAAAGTTTTTTACACTACCTTTGCCCTGCTTGAAAAAATTTGCTCTTAAGCTTTCGAGTTTATCACAAACACCTTTAGAAATCTTGAGAATAGAGAAGTAGTCAAGGAATATACATTCAAGTACAGTCTTAAATAAAAATTACATGCCGCCAACAGAGAGTATTTTTTTTTTCTTTCCACCCTTGCAATCTTCTATCCACCTTCTCTATCAGAGGCTGACAGTCGCAAGGTTTGGTTGACAGTCACAAAGGAAGGAAGTACTCGTCAACTCTATCTTTCACATCCCTAACCAGGGCATGACACAGTTCAGATAGAATGCAAGACAGTCAAATGCAGCCGACCAGTCTCACAACCCCATCATCCGTGTCGTTTCTGCTAATTACTCCTGCAACGAGCCATTGGTCATTTCTATCCGTGTATATACTTCACAACAAGAAAAAAAAATAACGTGATAGCAAAGAATAAAAGCAGACACTCCATGTTATGAAAGACTAATAACAAAGCAGCTACCATTACAATACTAAATCGGTCTTTTAAGAGGTGATGTAGATCTAATACAAATGGAAAGAGAAAGATGGTAGAAGGGAAAGGAAGTCTACAAGCAGAAAGGGAAAAAGACACGGAAATCCGATGAGAAAGAAGCATCAAAGAAGCGACGATAAATCATCCACAACCCCAGGGAAGACCCCGCACCTGCGCCAGCTGGTCTTCGTCCAGTGCGTCCTCAAAGGCCTCCTCGTCGCTGGTGTCGCCATTCCCAGCCGCGCAATCGGAGTGATCGGCCTCCGGTGCCGGCATCGAGACATTTGGGCGACCCGGGGACGCACGATTATCCACTTCCTTGGTCTCCCTGACTACGGGTTCAGGCTGCGCCTCTGGTTCCGCCTCCTGCTCGATCAGCACCATCTCCTCGACGCCCCTACGGATTCGAACGAACAACGGAGTCGGGAACAAGATACAACAACCAACTCGGAGAAAAACGGAAACACTACAGATGGATTGAATGAAATAATACCTGGCAAGCGTTCTAGAGCCCGACGGGACCGAGGTATCTGGTCGGCGACGTCGCCCTGTCCTCGGGGCCTTCTCGGGCAGAAGCGTCTAGACAGAACTCGCGAGTCGCGAAGGCCACAGCCCGAAGGGGTGGCTTTACAAACAAGAAAAGGACGCATTTTATACTTTAATCCTCGACAAAACCACTTATCTAACCGACGCCGTCATTGTCAATTTCTTGCAAAAGGCTCCATTATTTTCGCATCATGAATTACAAAATCAAATTAAACTTTACCCCTCGATTACCTTGACAAATCACGTATGTACCATCACTCATGAACATTTCTACGATCATATATTGTTCTTTACAGAAAAATCGTATATAAATGTAAAATCTGTGTTATGCAAATTTCTGATACGAGCTATATATATTTTTAAAAGGCCAATGCAATGGCTAATATGTATGAAGATCATGTTTGACTAAAATATTATAATTTATACGATGTCACTTTTAATATTAGCATCATGTGCACCGGCACTGAAATTGGTAGGCATCCAATATGAATTTTAACAATGATATAGTTGTCTTACAAGAATATCCAAACGGGTCTCTCTCTCTCTCTCTCTGAGATAAAGAACAAAAAAATGTACTTATTTTTCGACAACTCATGATTTAAAGTTTTTTTTTGAGTTCCTTGACAACATTTTTAAAAATATAATAATTGTAAGGATTGTTATGTAAAATCTCAAAATCTTCAAAAAAAAATCTGTTTCTTGTCGATTTCCATTTTAACATTTATTTTGTAGATGACATCATTCATAAATATAACGTTCTAAAAAATTCAAAACGAAGAATAAATTATTAAACTATTTTGGGCGTTTGCTGAATTGCCCTTTCAAAGGGTATCGGGTAGCTTGGATTCATCAAAATGGGCATGAGAGGCCCATTAGCCATTTACTTGAACGCTCTTCGACGTTGTTTTCTGTTGCTATGGTCATCAGAGATGTGCACCATTCGGTTTGGTTCGATTTTAGGTGTTTTTTTTTTCTGGAATTGACCGAAATCGAATCAGATTTCGAAAATCAACTAGTTCAATTCAGTTTGGTTCAATTCAAAACAAAAAATTTATTAATTATTTATTATAATTATTTATCTACAACTTATTTGTTAGTTATAAATAATTAAAATAATGTTATTATTTTATAAGAATTATAAATATAATATCTTTTAGAATAATTTAGTTAGTTTGATAAAATTTGGAGACCTCCAAACTGGTCGAACCGAATCAAACCCAACCGAACGGAACGGTTATGCTCAATTTCATGGTTCGAACCCTTTTGTGCATACCCTGTCTGCTACTGTAAACAGCTGAGAGTCCGTTTTGGTTGATATTACATGGAGAAAAAACCGTAGGATATTATTCTTTGTATCTCATCATTTTTTAAAAAAAAATAAAAAATTTTCAATAGCCTAGATGAAGGGTACAGTCATCGGTATGTCTTCATTTATTACAATAGAAATGAAGAGGTGACTAAGGATGTTTTGGTTGAGATCACGTTGGACATTTACATAAAAATGCATCTTATTCTTCTTCTTCTTTTACTCATGGATTGTAATGTTTTAATTTAGAATTTTGAGAAAGAAAGAGAGAAAGGAATTAGGTAGGAAGAGATTCATCTCTCATGAATCTCTCAACTTCCAAGAGCCATCAAGAGATAAATTATAGACATTATGAACCATCACAAAAATAAACAAATCCGGAACCCATCAATGCATTCTATAATGCCCTGTTTGGTAACACTATTAGGTACTTCTATCACTATCAATTTTAAAATTAATATTGATAAAAATCATTAAGAGGTGTTTGGTTAACTGTATCAATTTTAAAATTTATAGTGCAAACAAAACATATTATGTAATACAAGTGACAACTTGTATTACTTTTGATATTGATACTCCAATATTTAAAAATATTAATATCAATATTGATATAGTACCAAAAACGAAACTCTAACCAAACAGGGCATAAACTACTGGAATCGAAATTGGAATTAGTCAATTTTACATCTATTCTCATTATCTTGACAAGATAAGTATCGATAAAATAATTCATCAAAATATCCGTGACCTAGTTTTTGGGTTAGATGACTCAGCAAGGTTAACAACATCAAATTAAAATAAGTACCAGACACAAACATGTAATTAATATCAAATTTGACATTGATACAGGGTCCCAACACTCTTATCCAAACATGACTCAATACTGCACTTTATTCTATCTCAGGGTGCTCAGTTCACACCTGATCAGGACATGCACAGTGATCTTCAGACCTGCACAGTTATGCCAACCATGGTGGGTCGCGGCCCCAAAACGGACCGCCCCACCCCGACTCGAGCAGTTTTGGGGTCGACCTATCTGGTCCCGACTCCAAGATCCCGACCCTATAATTAATATTTTATTATTATTTTTGGCAATCCGGGCGACCCCATCCTGACCCGGGTCCCAACCCCATATTCACTGTACACCAATAAACGAAGTTTAACTGCTCCGAGGAGTCCGGAGATGGGCCTTCACTCTCTGTGTTCCTCCCATGGAAGCAGGGAAAGGATAGCCTACTTCACCCGTCAAAGGGGTGCCCCCTCTCATGTGACACATGGGACACTGGCATTTTTTACAAAAGACCCTAACAGTCGAAGTGAGGGCATCAATGGAAAAAAAAACTATACACCCTCCAAGTGTCATGCCACATTGGACCACCCTCTTCTCCCATCTCGAAGAATGCAAATATTGGACATCTTCTTCCTGGGCCCGGGCCACTTCAAAGAACTTGGATTGTTATTTTTTTATTTTTTTATTTAATTCCTTGGTACGTGGGTGCCATATGCAATGAAAATGACAAGGATGGCAAAAGCATAATGGGGTGTTTGGTTGCATGATAATGAAGGTTTTTGTTTTAATTTTCAAAAATTGTAAAAAAACTTGTTAAAAGAGGTGTTTGGTAACCATGACAATTTTATGTTTTAAAAGTGATTTTCTTCTTAAACAAAAAAAGAGGGTCTCACCTCTTTCTTTTTTCTTGTGGTCCCCTACTTTGTTAGGTCATGTGTGGTAGTTACTCTTTTTTGTTATCACATCCCTCCAAACATGATAATTTTATGTTATGAGTTGGTTCACTTTTTATTTTAATACAATTTTTTATCATGGAAGTGTACAAAAAATTATCATGTAACCAAACACCCCATAAATGTTTATGGCATGCATGAAAGTACACAAGAAATCTCATCCGAGAGTTTGGTTGCACAATCAATCTTTACACTCTGGTGATAAAGAGAATCGTATTAAAATAAAATGCAAACCAACCAATGACATAAAATTGTTGACCATGTTTGGGAAGATGGGATGACAAAAAAAAATAGTGAGAACTACGTATGATCAAAATAGGTGGGGAAATCGTAAAAGCTTTTTAAAAAAAAGTGTTTCACCTGTTTTTTGTGTAATTTTTTTTTAAAAAACATACAATTATAATAGTTGACAAACATTTTTTTTTTTAAATTTTATCATAAAAACATAAAATTATAACAAAAATTTAATTTATCAGATAACTCGACGTCCCATAAAAGAAGCATGAGCAAGATGTGTTATTGTACCACTTTGGGCATGTGAAATAACATGTTCTTGCTTATATATATATGAGAACAACAGCTCGGCTAGATGCGGACAAACCCTCTTAGAAAGATGTAGGCCATGATATCTATTGACAATAGGGTATGCCTCTCAAGATAACCAGGGGGGGTTCATTAGTGCAACAAGGAATATCAGCCTCTTTCTATGGGTGTTTGCTATTATGTTCAACCCTAAAAATCAAACCAAACTTTTGGTTTGACTCAACCGATTTGGTTGGTCTTAAAGGTCTTTCGAACCAAATCAATCCGATAAATTGGATAACTTAAATTAGATTATATATATTTAAATTAGATATATTATTATTTTTGATATATTTTTCATGTAAACATAAGTAATTTTAGAGTTTTAAAAATGAATTAAGTATATAAATATGTACACTATATTTTCATAAAATTAACTTGGAATAAATCCGATGAAACTATATGTAGATCACATATATAGCATAAATGGATATCAGACATTAATTTACATTTGAATGTATATCAAACATAAGCAAAAACCCACTTGTAGGGGTGGGCACGGTTCGGTTTGGTCCGGTTTGGACCGTTTTTTTTCCAAACCAATCCAAACCGAATCACCCTCTCAAACCGAACCAAACCAAACCGAATCAATTCGGTTTGGTTCGGTTTAAACCGAAAATAAATAAAAATATTTAAATTAATTATTTTTTACATATATATACTGATTTTTATGTTAAAAATAATGAAAATAAATATTATTTTATTATAAAATTTATAAAAATATCATTTTTATTAACACTATAATAGTTTTTTTTATATTTTTTGAATAAATCAGTTTAAACGGTTTGGTTTGGTTTAAATCGGTTTGGAGATTTTCCAAACCGAACCAAACCGAACCGAATGGGCTGGTTCGGTTTGGTTTCTCGGTTTGAACCGTTTTGTGCCCACCCCTACCCACTTGATATCAAACATCCCTTAGTGATTTAAAGTAATTTCAATTTTAAAATTAATAGTGATAGAGTTGTCTAATACTGGTATGATGAAGTGAGTGCTAAGGTAATAGCATTCGGCAGTTATGAATAAAAGTGTGTCTAGGAATAGTCTAAAGAATACCGTGATATGATGAGAAACCATGAAATATTAGTATTTTGTTTAATTGATTATTTATTTTTGAGTTTGATGGGTCTAAACTATATTTATAAAGAAGCTTATTAATTATTTGAAAATGATGTTTGATTGGATCATAAATTAAGTTTTTGTTACCTTTTTAACAAGACTCTTAAAAAAGGTGAGATCATTCTTTTCTAGCGGTCCCCACACCTTTTTTCGGTCATACATGATTTTCAATCTTTTTTTTCTTTGTTTTCACACCTATGCAAACATAACAATTTTATGTTATTGCTTATCTTACACTTTATCTTAATACAACCTTTTTGTCGCGAAGATGTATAAGAATTTATCGCGCAACCGACACCCTATCAGCCTAATTTTTTTGTCACCATAGCTGGTGATCAACTTTTCTTAGTTTTACATGTTGATGATCTGAATTGTACCAGTGTTCTCGTTTAACTGATCATCAATTTTTATTAATGATGTGAATTTTCCAACATCAAGTTGGCAAACACTCACTTGTAGCTAAAAGTGTGGGAGACATGTTTTCCCCCCTGTAAGTGTGTGGCACATAATATGCCACTCCACATGTCTTATTTTAACCATTCTTACTTGTTAGGTGTACATGTACCCTTAATTTGACATATCTCCACAGGACAAACTTGCCTTCATCTAGATGAAGACTACTCTCTCTCTCTCTCTTGTTGATAGTCCAAAGAGGCCAACACTAAAAACAGTGTTTGGCAGCCAGTCCAATCCGCCCACCTCTCCAATCTCCATCAGAAGGAAGAATTTCATGCTCTGACTAATCCACCCGATCGATTTAAATTCAGCGTCTTCTTTGACGAACGATCCTCGGTTACGTACGTAAGCCTGCTACGTACGTGCTCTCTTCACCAGATCTCCGATTCTTCTCCCCCCTCCCATCGTGTTTGGTAGAGATTACACGCTTTCCATTTCGATAACAGTTAGCTAGCTAGGACGATTCTAATTAATTAATTAATGTGTCTATCCCGATTGAATCATCGGAATCTTGATTAACATCTTAACTTGGTCTGGATTCCGATTTCATCGAAATAAACCGATAAATCTCGTATAAATTTTTTTTCTGTATGCTCGACACGTTGTAATCTGTCTTCTTTTATTTTATCGTGGTATTACTTTACAATACTTTATCATGATTAAAAAAACTGAAAAAAATGTCTGATTCTAATTCCATTCGGATTCCATGCATCTCTTCACTTGTTCAGTCTTCTCTGTACGCGAGGCACGCGAATCTCCTCGCTCGCCGGCCGCACGTCTCCGCCTGCGCCGCGCCGCTGAATCCACCGACATCCTCCCGGGTGTGAACCCCTCGCCCGTTGACCCGACACGACACCGGGCGTCGCCTCCCACTTGCTGCGGTTTGACCGGCGGGCGGGGGCGCCGGATCGAGCCACGGATCCCGAAGTCAAACGCGCGGGGCGCAGGTCAAACCGATCGGAACCCGAAGAAGAACCGGATCGTGCCCGCTACTCGCTGCACATGACTCCACCTCGCCATTTCTTCTTCTTTTAAGTTTTAACTACGCACGCCGGCGCTTTCTTGACCGCTCTTGCGTATGCAGGCGCGTCGGCGTCGGCGTCGACGTCGGTGTTTTTCAGCACATGCCTCCCTCCCGGTATAAAAGGGAGGACTCGTCTCCCTCTCCACCCACACGGCATCGCTGAGATCCGCGCTCTCTCTCTCTCTCTCTCGACCTCGATCTAGACCTCATGGTGCAAGACGGAGAGGCGGCGGCCGGCTGGGACATGGGTGGCGTCGGCGGAGTGGCGGACACGAGCAGCAGCTCCGGCTCCGGCGGCCACGCAGGAGCGCCGGCCGAGGAGGTCGCGGACTTCAGGAAGGGGCCCTGGACGGTGGAGGAGGACCTGGCGCTGGTCAACTACATCGCCGTGCACGGCGAGGGCCGGTGGAACGCCCTTGCCCGCGCCGCCGGTAATCCCTCCGCCCACCGGCTGGCGAGCTCTCCGGCGCTCTTCGCCGAGATCCTGAGATCAGCTAGCTCCCTCCACACGTTAAGCTGTGTTGATTTCCCCCAAAACGTGCAGGTCTGAAGCGCACGGGAAAGAGCTGCCGGCTCCGGTGGCTGAACTACCTCCGCCCGGACGTCCGTCGGGGCAATATCACCCCGGAGGAGCAGCTCCTCATCCTGGAACTCCACTCCCGGTGGGGCAACAGGTAGCCGATCAGATCGACCATAGTAGATCACCTACTATATATGTAGATATATACAACAGTCCGGCCTGTTGTCATCTTCTTCTCAACTGGGTCGATCGGACATGGTGTCGCGCAGGTGGTCGAAGATCGCCGAGCACCTGCCGGGGAGGACCGACAACGAGATCAAGAACTACTGGCGGACGAGGGTGAAGAAGCACGCCAAGCAGCTGAAATGCGACGCCAACAGCCAGCAGTTCAAGGACATCGTCCGCCGCCTCTGGATGCCCCGTCTGGTGGAGAAGATCCAGGAGGCCGCCGCCGCCGCCGCCGCCGCCACCCCATGCACGACCACCGCCGCCTCCGTCGACGCCGTCATGGCGGCGGAGGTCGCCCATCCGGGCGCACTCGCCGGAATCGGCGCCGAAGACGCGAACGGCAGCCCCGACCACCCGAGCTCGGTGGTGACGTCCACGGACTCGTCGGCCGAAACCTGGCTGCAGCCGGCCGGCTTTGCCGACGGCTACGACGGAGCAACTGGGGAGCGTGGCGGAGAACCCGGCGGCGCCTTCCCCGGCCTGGGAAGCGGCGACGGCGGCGCCCTCCTTTGGGATGCCCTGATGAGCCCGAGGGGATACCTCGACCAAGGGCTCTCGGACCTGGGAACGAGCTGGTGGGCGGACGCCGTCGGCTGTATGTCGCCGGAAAACTGGTGGGCCGCCGCCGCCGCCGACGATTATTGGTTCCTGCAGCATGCTCAGCTGTAGCGGGATGAACAAATCAACCTCTCTAAAAGGGAGGCAAAGAAATCTCTGAAGAACAGAGACTGGGGAGAGATCTGATCGTATTTCTTCTTGATCGATCTAAACCTTTGCAACGAATTTGATTCAAGTAGCATGAAGCTTGACCTGAAATGAATTAATTCGGAAGGGAGAAATTAAGCAATAAGCTGCTCTACCCTCTTTGATTCCCGGATCAACCACACGCATAAGGCAACCCGAGATCTGCCGGCGATATATCTCCACCCGTCGAAATTTGTAAAATTTTGTAGAAATTAATCTATTGAGAAGTTTCAATTTTTGTATCGAAATATTTTTAAATTAGAAAATTGTAGAAATGATGACCCCACTGACGAAAATTCTTAGATTCCTCCCCGGCCACACTGCAAATACATACATAAACAGGGATGTGTCGATATCGAGCTGAGTCTTAATTAGTCAATTTCCTTGAGCTGGCTCCTGTTTCGGAAATGGAAGAAGACTCCCGTAGGGTGCGATATATATATATATATATATATATATATATATATATAAAGAGAGAGAGAGAGAGAGAGAGAGTAGAATTAATTTCCAGTCTGACGTCGTCTTCTTTAAGCGGATAAATAAAAACATGTATATAAATATTCATCCCTAATAAAATGCACAGTTTAATTGTTTGCATATATGCATGCGTGTTAATTAGTTGTCATTTTTTTAACTTAATATATTGCATGTCACGACGTACCAAACATGGTACCCAAATATATTACATGTCGACGAGCAAGTTGATTGCGGAGAAATACCTTTATAAGATGGAAAAGTCATGGGCTTCAACTTGCATGCTGTCTTTAGTATTGAGATTATTTCGTTCCAACTCTAGTGTCACCAAATTAAAAAAAAAAAAGCTAAGAGAAACCAAATCTGTTGGTATAGGAATACACCCGTTTGACAACAGATCGATCTCTCTCTCTCTCTCTATCTATATATATACACATACACATGTACATATATGTATATATATGTGTGTGTGTGTGTATGAGTCGCTCTCTCGAAGATGCATGAGATATGAACATGTCTTATGCACGTAAGAGTCTCTGAAAGAGAAAAAGAGAGGATGATATTGATGTACAGCATATATATATATACACGCATATGGTAGGACCACAGGAAGCATAAGGTTCAAAATGTGCGACCCAATGCTTGGTTAGAGCATCCAAAATAAAATCATATAAATTTTAAGATTAATACTTGTAATATTGAGATACTATCGATTAACATCAAAATTAATATAATTATATATTTTTATTATTCATTATATAAGTTTTATTGCACTAAAAAGTTATTTCTATCACTTCGAATTTTAAAATCGATAACCACAGATGTTCGGTACTTCAATACAATTGTCAAACAAGGTCCAGGAGACAGGAAGAAAAAACTTAGTAAACTACAAAATATTAACCTATCGATGCACATATCCGAATGATTCAACGAATAATCTATCTGCGTTTTCGCTGAAAACTGACCTGTTTATAGCTTTTATTTTTATTTTTGTTAAGAAATTACGTACCAAGCATCGCCCCCTGCGTCAACTACCAAAGTCCCGTCTCCTGCTTATTTTTCCGCCCCTTCTCGCCGCCTCGCCGGAACGACATCCCCACCACCGCCACCGCCACGCGGACACGGCGGCGCCGCCCGGAGAAACGCGCCAACCGCGTGTTCCTTCCGGCGCCACGTCAGCGTCCGCTAGCTGGCGGTCAAACGTCCCACGTGGACACGTCCCGTCCACGCCTCCGGCGGCTCGAACCGGAAGCCCCGACGAAATGAACCCGCCTTCGCCGCCGGCGGTCTCCTCTCCGTCGGCCGGAATCACTCCACGCAAGTCCTCTCTTAATACATAATCAGCTCCCGCTCGATTAAAGATTCGGAGGTGTTAAAAGATTTGGAATAAAATAAGCCAACGATCACCGCTCGGCGACAAAGTGCGAGTGAGCTGATATAAAATCGGGATGATGTCGGGGCTCGTATTAGGATGACGTCGCCCGTCATGATGGGTCGCTAATGGGGTGGTTAAACCAGCATTAGTCAAGCTGGGTTACCGATAAATCAGGCCCCCCCTCCCTCTCGGTCTCCCTCGCGGACCCCACCGGTGGACCGGAGGTCGGCCCCGGTCTAAAACGAAGACCGTGATGTGATGACACGCATCCGTCAGTCGTGGATATCCAGACCGGCCTGCGTGGCCCGCACCCACGGCAAGGCGGGCCCCACCGGTCACAGTTATCTCGACTAAATAAATACCTGCTTATTAAATTACCTATTTGAATATGAAATCGCCCGAATTAGGTTTGATTTAGGATTTTTTTTCTTCAAAAAAAAAAGAAAAGATACAAAAACAAGTCCACTTTCATCTGGTTCGATTGGAGGATCAAAATTAATTGGACGTGTAGCATAAGTACACATGCATATTTCATTATAAAAAATTTAAAATATTGTTTTTATTAATAATGTCAACCCGGCGACTAAGAAGAGAACATTGGAGCATAGTTTTAAGATAAAAACAATCTTCAAAAAAAGAATGATATATATAGGACATGTTTCCGGACCATCAACCACGGCTGGTTGACTGGAAAATATGAACAGATGGGAGAAACCATTAAACAAGTCTAGCTGGCATCGGCCGTCGGAAAGAGAGTCCGCCGTTGACCGGTCAAAGCACCCGCTCCTCCAATCAACAGACGAGCTACCCGTGGGCTGCCGAGCCTACAGGTATCTTTCATGCCGCGCTGCGGCTTGTCAGAAGTCAAGTCAAACACTGTACAAGTCAAGCGGCTCCAAGTTCCACCGTTTCCGCTCAGAGAGTATTGAACCAATGGATGATATCATGCGATACGCTTAATAAGAAGAGTTTTAATAAATTTAGAAAAATATTAGGGTATTTTTTATAAATAACTTATCTTATGTGACTTGCACTCCAGAATTCGGACTCAATTTCTCCACCGAGAAAACTCTCGCAATCTCCAATGTCACTTAACGTAACGGAGGACTAAAAAGAGATGTGTTTTAATGATAACGTAAAATGATGGGCCAGATCGTTTGATGCTGTTTCAACTTCTCACGTAACCACAACAGACTCTAGATCCGCTACCGAGGCTCTAACTACCTAATCTCTACGGACCTAATACTCAAGCTATGAAGACTCGCTACCGATTCTCTACTGACTCTCTACTGAGGCACCAAGTCTCTGATGACTTATGTGCCACTGAGTTTCTATAGACTCACTACCAATGTTCTGAAAAATCCGTTACTGATACTCTACCGATTCACTATCAGGACTCTGAAAACCTGTTACCAATCTTTTACTAACTTGCTAATCAAACGATTTCATCTGTCATTTCACGTTGTCATTAAAGTGTACTCATGTCTCATTCTTCTTTACATCACGTGGAGTGCGGGTTCCCACCCTTCACCTTAGATACAAAAAACATGAGGCCCACCTCTGTCGTGTGTGTTGCGGACGTCTCTTCTTCACCCCGCGAATGCATGGGTGGTGCGTCATCCGCGCGAGATGGCCGTACGGATCAATGTTGTGCATGGATGAGCACGTCACGCGGGGGAAACTCATCCGCTCGAGAAACCCGCATGGATCAACGAGGTAGAGTGCTTATCCGTGGGTGACATGCGTACGTGGGAAACCTCCTACGCAGGCCTATAAATAGAGCAGCATCCTCCTTGCTCTAGACACCACACCGTGAGCTTCAAGAGATCCAGACGTGGGGGGTATGTTGAGGAGAGATCATCTTTGTCATTTGAGAGCTTTGGGGTAGAGGATTTCTTCCTCTTGGGGAGTGTCTTCTTGTAATATTCTCCTTGGTTTAGCGAAATTTCTGATCGTCGTCGTCCGTGGACGTAGGAAAGCATATCGCCTTGCCGAACCACGTTAAATCAGTGTCTTCTTGATGTGTTCTTGTTCATTCTTCTATCTCCATTCGTAAGTCGATATTCGGGATACGACTCGGTTCGTCGGAATCGTACGGCTTATTCCGCACGTGTTACAACAGTGTGAATCCTATAAGTCAAATCAATATGTTAATCATGGTGTGTGTTACGTTTTTTGTGTTTAGGTGGAAGATGATTCGTTAGAAGACGTACGAGAAAAAAACCTGCGCTCCACCATGTGACGTCACCTTATTCGAGACTATGAGAATTTTCTTCGGTGAACTGCCATGGTTAAACTTTGCACGACTCACCCTAAAGAGTGTTAGATTTCTCGTATTGTTTTTAGAAGCTCTAAAAATGTAAGAATATTCAAGCAACTAAACATTCTTCAGAAAACATAGAAGGAACCCTTGTACCATTATCTTACAAACCTTAAAACCACATTAAGACCGAAGAGTCCGTGACACCTATCCAAGTAGTTCATATATATCATCCATATGCGACAACATTATTCTGTACCACCAGCAAGCAAGCTCCTTGTTTGGAACGTTTGCCCGGCACTCGGGTTTCTTGTATGTACGTGACAAACGTTTGAGCTTAGCTTCCAATTAAGTACGACCAGTCCAAAGGCCAAGCAACCAATTTCCCAGGTAACTACAAGATGGGGTCTTTGGCGTTCTTCCGTATGTATGTGTACATGGAACCCAGCAGCCAACGGCCGCCAGTTTTCCATTTCCAAACGGCACACACACTAGATCATATATATACGATGGTTAGATCAACGGAGCAATATGCATGCAGCTATCCGAGGCAAATTAAAATATATGCTATCTCCTACGTACATATATTTAGATCCATATATATGTCCTATCGTGTGAGGGATAACGCGCTCTCGCTCTCTATCTGAGCGACCCGGCCAGATGACCGAGCTTACACCCTGTTTGGTAACACTATTAAGTATCTCTATCACTATCAATTTTAAAATTTATATTGACAGGAACCATTAAGAGGTGTTTGGCTAATTGTATCAATTTTAAAATTTGTAGTACAAACAAAGCACATTATGTAATACAAGTGTCAACTTGTATTAATTTTGATATTGATACTCTAACATTTGAAAATATTAATATCAATATTGATATAGTACCAAAAATGAAACTCTAACCAAACAGGGCATTAGCTTACAAGTAGGACGGTAACTGAGTCGGATTAGATAATAAAATTGTTTGATTTCGATTCCAACAACCGTTAAAGTTTTGATTTTGATTCGAATAAGTTTAAAATTATTATATTCAAATTTTGATCCGATTTTGATTTCAAAATTGGAATCGAATTCGATAATTTTTGAAATATATAATAAATATTAATTTTTATTTATAACGAGTTAATAATTTACATAGAATTACTAAAATTTGATATGATATATTTAAAACTTATATTTTATTATTTTATCACTTTATATATTTTAGTTTATGATCTATTTAATTTTATTTATATATACTTAGTTTTATTGAAATTAGATTTACAGAAATAAAATCAATCAATTGTTATAAATTATTGAAAAGTTCAATTTTGATAATTTATAGGATAAAATATAATTTTTTAGCTCATTAAACTTTATCAAAATCGAATTGAAATGTTAAATTCCGTGTACACCTCTACCTCCAATACCACCAGCATGATCTAAATTTTGAAAATTTTTGTAGGTATTAATAACTTTACCTACGAATGATCAAATTAGTAGGTATAACGAGTAGGTGAACGTAATATTTACCTATTAATTTTTACCTACGGACAATATTTCTGATAAGAGGACGATTTCTTATAGTACTGTTGGGCAGAGTCCTGCAGGTCTTGGACGGCAAGCTCAATCTTGAACCCCATTTGGTCGATTTCCACTGATTGGACAAGGTTTTTGTTTCGTATATATAGCATGAAAAGCATGACCAAAATAATGAAGGGGACGTCACAGACCCCCTTCGTCATTATTCCCTTGGATTGGACGCATACATAATTGATGACCACCCCAAGATATTTACTAATTATTTCTACTGCCTGGGTTCTAGGCGAGGCAAAATATATGCTTGTAACTTAATTAGTAATGTTTTTTTTCCCTCTTGTTATAGTTATTTTCAGAAAATCATCCATCCTCTGCCGACAAAAATACGTTGGGATTCCAAATCTTGTCTAACCCGACCTAAATAGTTAATCGAAAATATTAAGAACATGTTTGGTACCACAAAATTTTAGAGATAAACTTAAATTATTTCTTAAATTTTGAAAATAATCCAAATTTATCTCCAAATTATTCATGTACCGAAAAAAAACACCTAACACTAATCTACTCCTGATTTAATTTCTTAACGTCTTATTACACCGCCGAACGTGAATGAGAGTCTACCACATATGCTAAACTTTACCTGCCTCTTAACTTATCATATTTAGCTGAACAAAAATGAGTAAAAATAATGTATACATATAGCTAATTTGCACCCTTTGGGGCTGCCCCCGTAGTTAACATGGAGGACCGGGTCGGTGAAGAGAAAAAAGAAAAACCCTAACGCCATGTTTGGTAACACTATTAAGTATCTCTATCACTATCAATTTTAAAATTGATATTGATAAGAATAGAAGTGTTTGATTAATTATATCAATTTTAAAATTTACAATGCAAACAAAACATATTAGGTAATACAAGTGTCTACTTGTATTACTTTTGATATTGATATTTCAACATTTGAAAATATTAATATCAATATTAATGTAGTACCAAAAATGAAACTATAGGACATAAACGAAGACGGTTGGTGGCCACACGGTATCATAGGACATTCCTGTCATGTCGCAACCCCTACGGAGCTGAGCTTGCGCTCTTTCCCAAGCTCGTCGTTCTCCCCTTGACAAAGAGCCGCAAAGATGTCATCTTGCGAGACCCAGATGTCGTCGGCGGCCCACCAGCTCTCCGCCGTCAACACATCCTCCAGTCCCCACACGGTGTGCTCGAACTCCGGCGGACCCTGCGCGAGGTATCCGGTCGAGCTCGGGAGCGTCTCCGAGCAACCGGAGGCAACGTCCACCGTCGTCATGTTGTCGCAGAAGAATTCATCAGCGCAGTAGTCATTACTTCTGCTGCTGCTGCTGCTGCTGCTTCTGCTGCTGCCGCTCCCCTGGGTGATGAAGTTGTCCGTGAGGACGGAGGCTGGAGGAGACGACCGCCAGCTAGCCGCCGGCGAGTCGGACGCCGTCCCGTCGGCGCTGGATCGGTCCGAGCCGAGGCTGTCTTGTGCCTTGACAACGGCGGCCGACTCGCGGTCACGGTCTGGGTCGGCGGCTTCCATGGCCTCGACGAGGTAGGTGTCGGCGACAGTGACAGTGACGGCGGCGGTTGAGGCCTCCCCGCCGTAGGCGGCGGCGGAACTTGCTGCTCCGGACGTCGCGGAGGAAGCCTGGATCTTCTCCAGGAGGTGAGGCATCCAGAGGCACCGCACGGCGTCCCTGAATCTCTGGCTGTTGACGTCGCACTTGAGCTGCTTGGCGTGCTTCTGCACCCTGGTCCGCCAGTAGTTCTTTATCTCGTTGTCGGTTCTCCCGGGAAGGTGCTGGGCGATCTTGGACCACCTGAAAAAATCCGCCGCCGCCTGGTGAGATCCTGACGTTTACCGTGGGATTAACGAAGGAAGAGAGGGCAGGAGAAAGGGGGGGGAGGGGCGCGTGAGCGTTCACCTGTTGCCCCACCGGCAATGGAGTTCGAGGATGAGGAGCTGCTCCTCCGGGGTGAAGTTGCCCCGCCGGATGTCGGGCCGGAGGTAGTTCAGCCATCGCAGCCTGCAGCTCTTTCCGTTGCGCCTCAGCCCTGCCATTCCAAGAGAGCTCGATCAGGATGCAGCTGGTAAGTCCAATTTCAGACAGGCCGGCCGGCGGGCCGTCGGCGGGGGGAGAACAGAGGAGGTGGGGAGGGCGGCGCGGTCAATCGTACGTACCGGCTGAGCGAGCAAGGGCGTTCCACCGGCCGTCTCCGTGGAGGGCGATGTAGGCAGCGAGGGCCCGGTCCTCCTCGGCCATCCACGGGCCCTTCCTCAGGTCGGCTTCCCCCAGCGCGCCGCCGCCGCCGCCGCCGCTCACCATCTCCATCCGCGCTGATCCCGTCGCTCTCGTTAATTGTATATATCCCGACCGGCGACCCGCTGCGGTTAACTGCGTAGCTCTCTTCGCCCGGGGGGGGGGGGTAGAGAGGGAGGGAGGGAAGGGCGGAGGAATGTCCGAGGATGGCGATGGAGGGAGTTGCGTGTGGGGGAGGGGAAGAGGCGGAGGGGAAGGCCTTTATAGGTCGGGGCGGCCGCCGGCGCCGGCGCCGTCGCGGCCGGGCACGTGACGCAAAGGAAGACGGGGGTAGAAAAAACGCGGCTCCGGTCCGCGGAGGGGCGGGGGGTCCAGGTCGTCTGACTGTTCATGTCATCTCTTTGACTTGTTGACTCCCGGCTGGCGCTCGGCTCTCACTCTGTCTCGTGGAGACCGCACGCGTCCCCGGCACGTGCCGCCGGTGGTCATACTCTTTATTCAGTCCTGAAATATATATATTAGATTAACCGGGACTTCTGCCTTGTGTAAAATATAATATCAAGTTTAATTTAGTGCGATGAGTAACCATGATTACTAGTGTTGATCACCACATGGTCGGAGAAATATTACCATGATTGGGACAGGCGTTGTTAGGTATTAACCCATGTTTGATAATCCGCGCTAAACATGCAGACGAAACATGGGGCTTTTTTATTCCTTTTTTTCTTTAAAAAAATAACACACTTTAAGATATTAATTATAAGAATAGCATACTCATTTTTTTCCTCAAATCTTGCATGCTTTATTTTATATTTATATTATAAATAATTGTTAAAGCGATGATATATATTTTCGAATTTGCTGGTTAAAAAAATGACCCACGGAGACATGGGCAGTGGTAACGTTTGATAGACTTGTCTGGTGGGATTGTGCAAATCTCGGACTAGACTTGGAGTGATTATTGCCAAAAGAACACCCATTTATAAATTACATCTTAAGATATATATATAACAATGTTAGAACAACTATTTTGTATTCTAACGAGGGGTGTTTGGTTCCGGTGTTGTACGATTAAATTTTATGTTAAAATAAGATATAGTCTCGCTAGAAACATAAAATTATCGTATTTGGTCGGATATGAGATAAACAAAAGAGTGAAGATGATGTACAATCATGAAAAATGGGGGACCATCCAGCGGAAAGGAGTGAGTTTCGCCTCTTGTTTTGTCCAAAGAAATACAAATCGTCCGGCAACCATAGCATAAGCTAGATAAAAAATGTCACCATTTTCATATTCATATAGTTTCCCTACACGGAGCGTGAGTTGATAACAAGAACATTAATTATAACCTTTACATGCATTGTTGAAGGGTATTATCCCATATTGGTCACCGGAGAAGTATTCCTTGCCTTTATCATAGCTTGGACCTGGGTCTCCTCAGCACACATGTGTTTTTGAAATTTCACATGGTATCAGAGTTGGTCAGGTTGTAGGCTTTGTCCTCTGGTGGATTTTCTCCCGCTTTCGCTCGGTCCTGCCCCGTGTATTCCTATCATGGCTCTGACGGTGGTGGCTGGCCGAGAGGGGAAGTGTTGAAGGGTATTATCCCATATTAGCCACCGGAGGAGTATTCCATGTCCTTATCATAGCTTGAACCCGGGTCTCCTCGGCGCACATGCATTCTTGAAATTTCACATGCATATATTTCAGTACAAATTATTTTAATAACCAAAGTCAAACTAAGAATTTGGATCAATATTTACACGGGAGGAAACGTATTACAATGATCATTTTTCATTAAAGAATGGATGGAGAGAGGTCCCACCAGCCCACTTATTTGTCTCTAATAATTAAGAGGTTGTTTGGTATGGAATTAACCTGAGGATAAAAACCTAGTTAATTATCTCCAAACCCAAAAAATTTTAGTCCTTTCTCGTCCTAAATAACATCTTTAGCGACGGTTTCACAGCGAGTCCCGTGAGGCATTAGCGACGGTTGACTGGGATAACAGCCCAATTATTGTTGTAGTGGGGGTTATCCTCTAAATTACCCGTTAAAAAGAATATATATAACACTCTCTGCAACCGAAACACCAGTAGATATGAATTCACAAATACATATGTTAATTATATGGTGAATCAAACATATGTTACATGCGATATCATGTATTCCATCTTTAGCGACGGTTTCACGGCGAGTCCCGTGAGGCATTAGCGACGGTTGATTGGGATAACAGCCCAATTATTGTTGTAGTGGGGGTTATCCTCTAAATTACCCGTTAAAAAGAATATATATAACACTCTCTGCAACCGATCGAAACACCAGTAGATATGAACTCACAAATACATATGTTAATTATATGGTGAATCAAACATATGTTACATGCGATATCATATACATATACTTCAAAATTTTAATTGAGATCCACCATTCTCTTACACTGGCGCCTATATATATATGTCAAAAGAAAAAGAATCCTTAATTGTATATTCACCTTGCAATATATATATACACACACACACCGTGTGATTGAAGATGTGATCAAAAAAAGATGTGATTGAAGCGTGGCTCGACTGGTACGGGGACCTGCGCCTGGGGGGCGCAGGTCGGCGCTTCGAGCGCGACGCCTCCCGGCGGCTGTTCACGCCGGGCATCCCCAGGGGACGACCTGTGGGGTTCGACCGGGGGGTCGAACTCTCGCCACCCGCGGCGCCAGCGGGGTTCGGGCCACTGGGCCACTCGTGACCAAAAAAAAAAAAAGAAAGATGGAAGATGTGATCGATGGATGGGACCTATATATACGTACACGATAATTATTATTCTCTGGCTAACTTGTTGTGTATATGGAAGGCGAGTCGGAGTTGTATTCTAGAACAGTACACACATGCATGCGGTTGATATATTAGAGACGAATCTCAAGACGAAGTAGAGAGACAAATTAACCAAGAGCTCTATTAAATATATACAATCGATCATTTGATTTGACACGGTAATTAATGTCCATTTTTGGTGCAACTAGCTAGCTAGCTAATATGGGTTATACATACACCCACATTATACGCAAGAGGGCACCACCGACGTTCTCTAGCTAGGTCAGGTTTGATAAAAGGAAACTTCTATTTTATTTGATAAGTCTTAAAATTTTACTTCGTATGTCATCACCCGTGTGGTTAAAATATCAAAATGATATTATTGGTTAAACAGTGGGATCTAGACATAATTTCAAAGATAAGAGCCCCATCTTATTTACCTTAATATATATTATATATATCGTATTTAATTAGATGAAGCGCCCCCATGTTTGGCTTGTTCTCTCTTGAAAGTACTGCACGTACATCAATATATATAACTGAACGAAGGGAGGTAATAAATATATATATCATTAATTATATAAGGAGCAACAGGTTAATTAATCTTGGGTTTAAAATGTAGTAGTAGTCGCCCATGTGTTTTAATTCTAGCTAGAAACCGTCTCATGCTTCTACTCTCGTGTTTATTATATATATGTATGTATGTTTACGTCTCTTACGTTTATTCGGACGTTGTCGGTCGCCACCTATTTTGTCTGAAAAACATGCCTCGCTATAAAACTAAAAAACTCCTTCGCACGTGCGCAGCCCCTCGTTCGTACGCTTGGAGTACACGTAGCCCAGCTAGCAGGTGACGTGTCATGCACGGATCCATACATCCAAGATGATGTTTTTTCTTTGGTCACATGGCCCATTGGCCCGGCAGCCCGCTGCTCACGCGGGCGACGAGGGTTCGAGCCCCCCGCGGCTCGAACCCCACCTTATGACCCTCCCCCCAGGGGAGAGCCGGACGCCACCCGGCGTCCTCGATCCCGCGCCCTCCCGCAAACCCGGTGGGAGGGCGGTGCCAACCAAGCTAAGCTTGGCCGGCAAGATGATGTTTTTACTTTTAATTAATTACCCCCGGTAATTAATTATATAAAGGTACAATTATCTCATTGATATACATTTATATATATAGAGAGACACACACACACACCGTCCGTAGGCCGATCGATAACATCGTCTCTCTCATGTATATATCCATATTGATTAAGGAAGAGCGCCTCGACTGATCTCATATGAATCAGAATTACATACTTGGATACTTTATTGGAACATATTTAACTTAAGTAACCTTAGAGTTCTTTCGAACTTTTTTTTTGAATAAGAAGATAGTGATTAGATGGTATTAACCCGATATGTCTTTACAAACTTGCTCCATTACACAAGAAGGAAGTGAGGTTAAACTTACAGTAGCAGGAGCATTTAGGGCCCATTTAACTAATAAATAGGCTGCAACATTACTTGATCTAGGGGAATACAAAATACTGACAGTATTACACAATAATTTTTGGCATTCAAGCATGATTCCCTGAGCTTTCCAGATCATAGGTCCTTGATGAAGAATTGCATTGACAACAGCTTTGGCATCACTCTGGATGACAGAAACGTTGGCCACATCAATCGCCCAAGAACAGGCTTCCAAAATAGCTTCAGCTTCAAGGATCTGAGGATCATTGAAATTGGACTTCCTGGCCTTCCAAAAAACATGGCCATTATGATCTCTGGCGATGAGACTAATGGCACCATGCACAGACCCAGTAGCCCCATCAACAATGATTTTCAAATGGTGAATTTCAGGTGGCTTCCAAAGGACCTGTTTTGGGATAGCAGGTGGTCTACAATTCTTAAAAAATTCCTCACAATCATTGATAGCACGTTTCAAAATGATAATAGGATGAAGCTGAACATTTTCCAGAGAAAGTCCACATCTACTCTTCCATATGTGACATAAAATGGAAATAGCCAAGATACCTTTTCGCCTGAAGCAAAGATTAGGATTCTTTATCCACTGTAGCCATATAATAATAAGTTTGAAGATATCTTTTTACTTCCAGCTAAAAGTACTGCCGAATGGAGATGCAAGCCAAACCGCTTTACTTTTAGAACAATCTATGAATAAATGTTGCAAGTTCTCTACCTGCTCCAGACAGGAACCACAATAAGCACTGATATTCTTACATTTTCTAACAATGGCTTCATTAGTTGGAAGATTAATAGATAAGATCTTCCATAGAAATAAAATGATTTTTTGAGGAACCAAATGGCCGATAGTAGGGTGCCACAATAATTTCCATGTCAACCTGTCAGAAGCATAGATCGCAGAATCGGCCGATCCGGATCGTAATCGGCCGATTCCTGGATCGGATCGGCCATTGCCGATCCGATTCTTGGCTGAAGGACCGATCCGGAAAAAAGTTCCGGCAGAATCGGTCGGGATCGGCCGGATCGGTCGGGATCGAATCGGAATCGGATCGAAATCAGAATCGGATCGGCCGAATCTGTCGGGATCGGAATCGGAATCGAATCGTTTTTTTTTCATTTTTTGCTATTCCAGTCGGATCGGCCAGGATCCGCTAGAATCGGTCCGGATCGGTCTGGAATCGGATCGGATCGGAATCGGATCATTTTTTTTTTTGCTTACCGATTCTGGATCGATTTTCTTCTATTGGATCGGTCGGAATCGGTCCGATCCGGATCGTATCGGTACCCACCGATCCCGATTCCGATTCCGATCCCGCGATCCTTGGTCAGAAGACCCTGGAGGCATATGTGCATCATTCAAAAATCTATATGCTGATTTGATGGTGAGAATACCATCAGAAGTGAAAGTCCATACAATAGTATCTTCAACCAGATTATGAAATATAGGAGTATTAAGGATTCTAACAATGGACATGTCATCAAAACAATGTTTTAACAATCTATAATTCCAATGCCCATTAATGATAATGTCTTTAACAAAGAAAGGATGATAGTTCACCACATCCTTAAGAACCAGTGGACCTTTCCTATGAATGATCCATTGTTGGTCCCAAATATGAATATTACTTCCATCTTTGATCCTCCATATACTACCTTTAAGGATAAGCTCTCTGGCTGCCAGAATGTTACACCAAATCGTGGAAGAAGAATAGACAGGTTTAACAGACCAGAAACTCTCATGCTTAAGATATTTAGCCCGGAGCAAAGAAACCCACAACTTATGCGTATCATGGATAAAATCCCACGCTAGTTTCATTAATATGGCTTGGTTCATGGCATAAAAATATCTTATCCCAAGACCTCCCAGGAGTTTACTTTGCTTAATTGATGCCCAAGAGGATAGATGAATTTTTGACTTGTCATTCCGATTATTCCCCCACCAAAAATTATTTTGCATACTGTCCAGACAGAATAACACTTTTTTAGGCAACTTTTTTACAGCCATAAAATGAATGGGTATTTGATTAAGGGAAGCTTTTATAAGAATTGTCATGCCAGCCGGAGAAAGCAGTTTATTCTTCCAACCAGCCAATTTGTTTCGACACCCATCCAACAAAGATTGAAAATGAGACGTTCTGTTTCCAATCAGTCCCATAGGCACTCCAAGGTAAAGATCTTCCAATGACCCTAATTGGAACCCTGTAATCCTGCAAATGTCTTTTTTAATATCATGACAAGTGTTTTTACTGAAAATGATTCTGAATTTATGGTTATTTATAGCTTGACCAGATATGGATTCATATTGAGCCAAGATGTGCATTAAATTGTTAATCTCAGTAACACTGGCCGGCCCACAAATGACTAGATCATCTGCAAAGAGAAGGTGCGATATATTTGGCCCTGATCTACAAAGCTTGTACCCATTAAGCCTCACTTCATTAACAGCTTCTAAAATGATAGAAATTAGAACTTGAGTGCACAGTATAAAAATATAAGGTGATAAAGGGCATCCTTGCCTGATACCCCTAGCCGGTAAAATGCTATCAGTTTGCTGACCATTGATGAGAATAGAATAAGAGATAGAAGATACACACTCCATAATCATACTAACCATCTTGGTCGAGAAACCATATTGTTGAAGGATAATATTAATGAAATCCCATCTTAACCTGTCATAGGCTTTATGAATATCTAACTTGACAATAAAAAAATCCATTTTCCCTTTTTTAAATCTGAAAGAGTTTAGAATCTCTTGAACAATAATGATATTATCTAATCCTTTCCTCCCCTGGACAAATGCTGTTTGATAATCCGAGACTAATTTCAGAAGAAGACTTTTAATTCTTTCGGCCAAAATTTTTGTAAGAATCTTCATCAAAACATTACATAAACCAATGGGTCTAAACTGTTCAGGTGTCTTGGGATGCTGGACCTTAGGAATCAGAATGATATTTGTGTGGTTTAGACCTTGGGGACTTTTTTCGACGGTAAAAATAGCCTGGATGAACTCAAAAATTTCTTGGTGCACTTCAGGCCACAACTTATGAAAAAATATAGGAGGTAGTCCATCCGGCCTTGGAGCTTTATGGGGCTTCATCGAAAAAACTGTCTTCTTGATCTCTTGTAAGGTGATGGGGCTAATGAGGTTATCTGCCTCTTCAGGAGAGATACTAGCCAGATTAAAACAAGGAAGATCAAGGCTGGGATTATCTGGAGCAGAAAATAAAGATTTAAAAAATTTACAGAATCTGGACTTAATATGATCGACCTAGACCAACTTCCCTTAATCAAGGTGATACCATGTATATTGTTCCATTTCCTTCTATTAACCACTTTGGTGAAGAAAAATTTGGTGCATCTATCACCAAGGGAGTACCAATGGGCCCCGGCTCTTTGCTTCCAAAATAGATCCTCCATTTCCTCAAACTCTAAAAATTGATTAACTAAAATTTTTAGTAGCCCACTGTTTTGTAGATAACATATTCTCGATGTCACAGTACACGCATGCACGCATACATACTCGAGGAGCAATTAATTAAGATGCCACGTAGTTAATTAATATAGCATGCATGTTATGTCATAGTATATCTTAATTAAGGGCCTGTTTGGTACGATGAGGTGCCGGTTGGTACTAGAATATATAACTTGGGGATAAATCCGATTTTTCTTCAAGTTTTAGGAGATAAACTATCTCCGAATTTTGATGATGTCAAATGGGTCCTAAATCTGGGGTATCCTCAAAATTTTGGGGATAATCCACATTTATCTCCGAGTTATCCCCGTACCAAAGAGCACCTAAGAATGGGGGGCCCATTTTATTGTTTTGGGTTAGAGGAAACCTGGCCGGTGCCTAACTAGCAATTAACGACGGCAGCAATATATATATGCGCGTGTACGTATACGGCCGGCCGGGCCTACGCTCCACGCTAACCTCCAACGGCAAAATACGTTCAGACAGACATATTTAATAAATTATGTCTTCACACGCATATTAATAGATAGATAGATAGATAGATAGATCAATCGATCGTTCCATATATATATAGATATAGATTGTTTGGCTAGAGTATATATATTAAAAAGAGTATTAACTAATTAATTATATATATGATATATACTCACAGTAGACGTACGTGTACGCGACCAAGTAATTATAAATATATATGTCGGTACCGAAATTTACACAAGTCGGTGTCCAATCGACACTTGTATTACATGCATGTTTTGCATGTCTTGATTATTTAGACTGAGGGTTTCGGTTGATGTTCATATATTGATGGTCAAAAATAGCTGTGATATGATATATCTGTGGCCATTAATAAATCGAAAGTGGCAGAGGGTGTTCGATATATATAATAATCCAATACACACGTGTAAATTTCACGGATCAGATCAAAGAGTTAATGTCACTATGGATCTCACTTTTTTTTTTTTTTTACATCTGAGTGGAGCGAAGATGATATCTCCTAAATATCTTGCACTCCACTTCGATCGAACGGTGGAGTTGGCAAAAACCATCTCGCTTCCTATCAGCAAGAGTTGCGTCTTGAACGCTACCCCCCCCCCCCCTTAGCATTACAGTTTGGTAAATCAGATTATGATTATTGATCTATTAATTAAAATATCGATTACACAAACATTATTCAAAATAACTAATCGTAACTTAATTAATATGTGACAGATGAGAGACTTACCACAACGAAATGTAAGAACGATGCTAAGAACTGCTGGCCGTCATTTGAGATCTCCTTTTTCTGTCATAAGAAGATCAAAATCAACAAAATTAAAAAGAGAGAGATAGAAATGAGAGAAAAAGGCAAGAATGAGAGAGAGAGAAAAAAAAGAAGAGGAATACAGAGGGCTGGAGAGTGAACGCATGAGAGAGAGAGAGAGAGAACACCACAAGATGACGGGGAGAGATCAGAGCATATATAGGCAGAGTGATTAAATAAATCATCATTTCTCTTTATGTGTATGATTAAAAAAAATTTGATGTGTGTTTTTGTGTCGGTGAGGGTGAGGAATATTTGTCTTTGAGTTACGATTCTTGCTGTGGATGGAAGTCGAATGGTGATTTGCCATTCGCCATTATATTGAGATAAACCACACAATTATCTTGAAAGTTGTTGATGTAAGCACTTAAAAAGCTTTCTAATTCATGGATTGGTTAAAACCAGTATTGGCATTTGAGCTTGACGTATGAGCATATTGATACTTTTGTTTCATAAGGTTTTTTTTGTTTTATTTTACCTGTTAGCTAGTTTGTATTTTTTTGTTATTATAGGACTCTCTTTTTCATGAATATCCAATTGTCTTGTCAAAGTTCTCTTATGCTCGTAGTTATCTTTCATCCATTGAAAAATACATATAACCTGAAAAAAAAGAGTACATTCACCATTGATTTGATCGCCGACCCGTACTAATCCCTAGTTGTCACGGAGTTTGGCCGGTCCAAGAAGAATAAAATTTCCTTGTTTTTGTGTCTTCGCGAATAATTTATTTAAATTTATATCCAAATGTTAAGTTGTTATTTTCTCGAAAGATTTTTAATTTTTAATCAATATAATACATCAATACGAATATTTAGTGAAAATAGTATTGATTCACATATTTATGTATAAAACTTAATAAGTGGGGGGCACCCCTTAAAGTGACAGGGAGAGCGAGATAATAACAAGGAAGATAGTGTAGGAGAGTGGGAAGGCCCGTTGAGAGTCTTATATGGGCCCCCAAGGGGTCTTTGGGGCCTTTTCAAAACCTACGGCTAACCATTGGCGACCCGACCCAACTCAATTAACTTGGGTCTCGTGACCCCAAGCTTCGATCCAATCAAGCCGGGGACCTAGGGTGGGGACCAGACCGATCAACCCCAAAAACTAATTGGGTCGAGCACGGGTTGTGACCCAGGTCCCAACTCAATTTTTCATAGTTTATGCCCTGTTTGGTAACACTATTAGACACCTCTATCATTATTAATTTTAAAATTGATATTGTTGATAATTATTTTGAGGTGTTCGACTAATAATATCAATTTTAAGATTTGTAGTACAAACAACACACGTTATGTAATACAAGTGTCAACTTGTATTAATTTTGATATTGATACTCCATCTTCTAGAAATATCAATATCAATAATAATATAGTATCATTTTTGATACTCTAACCAAACAAGCCATTAAGTAGTTAGGTGATTTGGAAATTACAAGCTTGATTATAGCTGATTGTGCATAGTAGTTTACGTTTGGCCGTTCAACTTTGATATTATAAGCTATGGTGCTTTTGATTTTAATATTAGGATTCCTCTCAAAGGAGACCGTAGCATTTCTTCTTCTTACGAAGAGAAATTATTTTATTCAAATTATTTTTTCTATTTATAAACTTTACATGAAAATAGCTCTTCAACAAGATCAGCCTTTGAACCTGCCTTTGCCACCGGTTTGGAATCGAGGTGCCAGCCGATCATCATAGGACAAGCCAGTTGTCTGCTTCAAACTTGGGACAGTTTGGTCGGGATTATTAAAGAAATTTTAATCATGAAAAAATATCTGATACCATGTAATGTTATTTAAACACTCCTTATATTATGTGACATTTAAATCATATTGATTAACTTTAAACTTAAAAAGAAGGGTGATCGACCCAACCTCTAAAAGTTATCCCAAAATCCAAGTTTCTTGAAACGTGCTTAGAGGTAAAGATTATTTTATAATTTCTTCTCTATATGATCCCAACCAAATGCACTTTTAATCCCGATAGCATATCTCTTAATAGTTTTTAGAAGATGAGAGATGGGGGTATGTCACTTTCTTTCTTGAAAAGTCGAAGTCTACCATATAATCCAAACGCCAAAAAGAAATAAGCTGAATTTGGCTGAGATTGTGTTATTAAGGATTTTAATACCTAAACTCACCTTCATAATTCCGACCAGCCCACCCTATCAATTATTACAAAATCTAAATATCTGAACAGGAGAGAGAGAGAGAGATTATTCCACACTTTCTTCCCACCAAAATACACCCTCAAAATCCATCAAGATACATGTTATCATATTAAAGATTGTAAATTTTCCGAAGTGGAGAGAGATTATTTTACGATTCTTCTTCCACAATTTCAACCAAATGCAGTCAAGAAGAAGAAAAAAACAACAAGAGAACTATAACCCCCTCCTGTTTCTCTCGGGTTTTCCCCCTCAGCGGACAAAACCTGTGTCTGGGTCTTCTTTTCGGAATCCACCCGGCCAGCCGTCCTTGACTGAGCCTCCTACAGCGATAACTTCACCGATCATCTCACCACCAAAGAGCCGTCTATCCGACCATCAATGCTCGTGGAAGGCGGTGGGCCACCGGCGACCGGCGAATCTATGGCATCAATCAGAAGAAGTGAGTAAACCCTGGCCAAACGTGCCCTTACATTTTCCGAAGTCCGTAAAAGAAGCCTTGAACATGATGCTCGAAAACAATCCGATGGGGGCGAAACATGATTGAGCTCATGGTTCGCCGGGTCGTGACCCGGACCCGACCTGGTCGGTTTTGGGGCCGACCGACCCGGTCGCGACCCCAAGACCCCGACCCCATTTTAAATTTTTTATTATTATTTTTTGCGACCCGGGCCGACCCCATCCCGACCCGGGTTGCGACCCCGGCTGACCCGGGTCGATTTGACCCCAAACCGACCCGGTCCCGACTCCCGACCCCACCTTCCTTGATTGAGCTAGCTCTGTGAATCACCTCATTTGAAAGGGCAAGGTTTGAACTTTGGCTTGATTGCTGGCTCTGGCTACAACAAGAGATATCCTCGGGATGAAACAATCCAGTCCCCTCCTCCGGTTGCAACCCCTTTGATGGGGTGAAGTCTCCATCACCCATGTGTGTACAAGGGGATAACTTCAGAGAAATTCAGTGTCATTTCAGATGAAGTTTCCGTCCTTGCAAGTCATTCTTACCTCTGCTCTGAAATATCTTATCTTTACAGGAAGTAATATCCCTCTGTCCTCCACCAAGCTTGGGTGTCGGAGAAATGAGAAGGGGGCTCTGAACAACTTCTTCATCCGAGCAGTTCCCTACATACATCAAAGTGTGGGTGAGAAAGGTGACCTGCAAGAGCACACCAACGTAACAGATGTATTTCATGAGGAGAAATCTGAGAGATTTTGTGGTGTCTCCACTTAAAGAGAAGGCAAGCCAGCAGGGAATACCAATATCTTACCTCCTGTTGGCAGAGGTGGAGGATACTCGAGTTGACTTCTGAACACCTCCGGCGAGCATTACAGGTAAAACTTAAAAGGTTTCGGTGACTGCAACGGGAGCAGAAGCTGCCTGAATCCAAGCGCATCCCTATCTACGATCTCTCAGCATAGAGCATTCAGCAGGTGGAATCATCAACTTCCTTGCATTCACCGGCAAACGAAAGAGAGGAAGAAATGTTCCCACTTCCATCACAGACCTAGCCGACCCCAATATCAGGTGTTTTACTACCGGCACTGGGACAAGAGTTTTCTCTCATCTTCTCGAGCAATTAGATGCAGTCTAGTTCATCACATGTTTTGGTAATGGATTGCAACGAGAAGTCTACGAATCATGAGAAAATGGTACGTTAAATCAGTCTCTTTCCTAGTTCTTGGGCAAAATACTCTATGCCCTGAAAATCAAACACAAGGATGTAGAACCAATCTGGCAAAAACAGAACCGGAACAAACTAAACAGGCAAGCAGACATTTGACCACCAACCAATCAATCAAAAGAAATATTACCCTTCCCCAATGTCACCGTTTCCCAAAATACCATACATACAGGCGACTCATCAGTAGGGTTTCTCGTATCAGAATCAAAGAATGGATGAATCATCCGCTACAATAACAACGGCCTCGATAAGAATACATGCATAGACTATAATGTTTTCTGAAGTATCTGTATCCGTTTCCCCAAATTAAAAAATTTTAACAGTATTTTCACCAGATCCCACCGAAATGGGGAAGCCGCTGTGCTCTAAACTCCTGCGCTCATAATTAGGCGGCAGCATCGCCTCAACCATCGCATGATCCCGATACCCAACTCCAACCGTCCATCAATCTTTATCGCAGCTGACGGTGCTTGCACGAGAAAGAAACCGAAATCCCCCCATCTCGGAGGCTTCAGAACATGGGGGACCTCCTCGGGCATTTTGCCTTCCTCTTGTCTCCCTTTCCCTGCTCATCGGAGGAGCTGTTGCTATGTTCACGGCAGGCTTCATCGCTGTCGGAGCCCTGGACGGGGAAGGAGGAATCGCCTCCCTGGTGCTTGTGATGGACCCGATTGGGTTGCTCCCCCGGCATGAGCTGCATAAATCCCGCCAGTTATATATCCGTCATTGATCATTACACATCGCATCCGATTGATTTCGGCAAACAAGCAAGGAAGAAAGCCACTACCCCTGAAAGCTCAAAGATGCAGAGATGAATACTGCTGCCGAGAAGCATCGGGGGTGTTTCACGGTTCCTTACCTTGCAGCCGATGGAGCAGAATCGCTTATCGGCGTCGAGAAGGGGCCAGCTGCAGGCCTCACACAGGTAGGGGCCAGCGCGCCCGTTCTCGGTGCGGCTAGGGCCCCTGCTATGGAGGTAGAAGATCCGCACGCGGTTGGCGCGGTAGACCTGGATATCGTCCTCGTCGTCGAACAGCTCGCCGATGCCGTTTGCCCCGTCGATCTGGACGGCCGCCTGGTAGGAGGATCTGACCACCTACGCGCGTAAGAACCAAAAAATGGCGCCGGTCAGCAGCGATCCCCCGATCGGACCTCGGAGGGGGGGGGAGTAAACGGACCTGGAGGATGAGATGGTTGTGGCGGCGGCAGTGGCTGGATTCGTCGTCGCGGCAGTCGGAGCAGACGGGGGTCATGCAGTCGGTACAGTAGAGGTTACACCACCTGCGGTTGTTGCGATGCACGGGGCACGGCACGTAGAAGACCGCCTTCAGGAACTGCTCGAACCACGGCGGCATCGCCACCGCCGGCGCTCCCATCGCTCGTCTACTCTCCTCTCTCTCTCTCCGGACTTGGTCGCCCTGCAGTCTTCCCCTCCCTCTCTCTTTCTCTATAATATATGTTTACTCCCCGTCTTAAATATAATTATTCGTAAAATTCACCTCTCTCGTATGAATCTCACGTATCATATAAATATTTAAATTACGATAAATCTTTTTTTTTTGTTTAGACAAGAAACAGTGCGACTTCCCTCCGGTAAACACTCGGAAGAAACTCTTTAATCTCTCTTATATAAAGATTGAGAGAGTTGAGAGACTCTTTTAAGTGCCCACTTGTGGAGAGCCATACTCAAAAAAAAGACTCTATGTCGACTCTCTAAAGTAACTCGAACTCAATATAGAGTAGATGAAGAGTTAACCGAATCAAAATAGGTGATTTGAAGATCCAACTAACCTGATATAGATCGGACTGCTTGGTGCAAAATTAATCTAGGGGTAAAATCGATTTGTTACTAATAAAAATTAGGGATAAACCTAATTCAAATAATCTTCTACCAAACAGGTCCTTGATGCCCGCTTGATCCGATTTAATTATGGGTATACATATGCATGATTTGTTCTCAAATTCTTAGAGATAATTAACCTGTTTTTTTATTCTTAAATAATCATATTTTTTTCGTAAAGTAATCTTATACCGAAAGTGGGTGTTGGGTATTTAATTCTGAACGTACATCTCAATTTAAATATAGACAGTGCTTTGTATTTACAAAACAATTTTTTTAGAGGTAAAACGCACATCTGATCAACATACATGCGTTTACCATGTAGGTAAACCGCAGGCATCTCAATTAATGTTACATATTACAGCTAGACTAGTGTAGATATCCATTTATTTGAACAAAGTTCGAACTTGAATATGAGCGAGCTCGAATATTGGATTCATCTATGAAGCTTAATTTAAAATCATTTATGGAAATTCAAACACATGCTCGATTTAAGCTCGTCTACAAAATTTTAATTTAAACTCTTTTATAAAATTAACATAGGTTTGAGCTCATATTAAAGTCAACTTCATCTTATTATGTATTTAATCGAATATTACATAATATTTTTTAGTATCTTTATTTTTTTAAGATTATTTAACTGAATCAGTAATCAAGCGTATTTTAAACAAACTCCACGCGAACTTTATCGAGTGAGTTTATTAAATCGAGTAGGGATCTGTTCAAAGGAGCCAGCTCTATAGATACCCATTGCCACCCTTGATGGAAAGTTTTTGCAACAGGTAGCAATGGCATATAATTATTGCAGTTATCATCATTTTATTTTCTATATATCAGTGTGTTTATTGGCTTGCTAAAAAATATCATCCATACAAAAGTACTTTTTTAAAATAAATACTTTGTTGTCATAATAAATATAAAAATTTTAGAGAGTTACTTCTTGCATTAAAAAAAACAAGTGACAACTTATGGGGTGTTTGGTTGCATGATAATTGAGGTTTTTATTTTAATTTTTATAAATTATAAGAAAACTTGTTAAAAGAGGTGTTTGACAACCATGACAATTTTATGTTTTGAAAGTGATTTTCTTAAACAAAAAAAGAGAGTCTCACCTCTTTCTTTTTTCCTGTGGTCCCCCACTTTATTTGGTCATGTGCGGTGGTTACTCTTTTTTGTAATCACATCCCTCCAAACATGATAATTTTATGTCATGAGTTGGTTTACTTTTTATTTTAATACAATTTTTTATCATGAAAGTGTACAAAAAATTATCATGCAACCAAACACCCCATTAATTTTCTTTCTCGTCTCTCTCACTTTTTAGTCATACATGGTCCGCATCTTTTTTCGTTATCATTTCTCGCGGAACATGATAATTTTATATTTATGATTATCATAAAAATATAGAAGATGTATTTTACAACCAAACATCTCGTAATAAAAAATTTTAAAGCTAGTAATATAAAGTTTCGTAGTATTAACATAAATTCCGCAACTGGTTCACCTCCCTTCAACTTCTTGTCGTACTAAATTGATTCAGATATCCAGGTGAATTACTCCCATGATCTTCCCAAATCATAAAGAGAGTCGCAGGGTAGAAGAAAGAGATTTCCGGTAGACTTGACAGCAACCACAGCACCTAAGAAGATGATCCGGCCCCGCCTTATCCAGCTTCCTTGCTTGGAAGAGATGCGCGTGCGGCCACGGGATCGTAAATATGAGCCTTCCTGAGGATTTCAGCAACTACCCAGCGTTTTCTCTTGCTCAAGGGTCTTGATGAATCCAACTTAACCTGCAAATCATTCATGTTACGACCTCATAAATCATCAATCTTCGACATAACTACATAGTGATGTTACGAGAAAACATGAGACCAGTACAACATGAAGAGGAAAAGGCATGCCTTGTCACCGATATTGCACAGGTTTTCTTCATCGTGGGCCATGAACTTGCTGGTGCGCTTGACATAACGGTTGTAGAGCTTATGGTGGAAAAGGCGATCTACGGCCACCACCACAGATTTCCGCATCTTGTTTGACACAACTGTCCCCACCGCAGGTTTCATCACTCCCCGACACTCCTTGATCCCTCACCAAGAATATGAACGATTAAATGCCTGTGACCGCATGCAGGGTGACGAGCACTTCAATTATCTGGAACTCGAGCATGTGTAAAATGCGAAGCAAAGAATTATGGATTGACTTATATTGGAAAGAATGCAACCAAATTCACATTTTGTGTGAACTTGATGCTGGAATAAAGACGCTAAATGAGGATATGGAAGCTAACATCAACTAGATTGCAAAGCTGACAGCCTTCTGCCCAAGCTCTGATTCATTTGTTTCTTGGTTAACTTCAACCTCAACTCGATAAAACATTATGGGGTGTTTGGTTACATTTTAATTTTTAAAAAGGTTTCATGATAAAAAATTAAAATATAATACCAAACAAGATAATTTTTAAAAATGAAAATGTGATAATGAATATGTTTGGTAAAAATATTTTAATTTTTAAAAATGATAATGAGATGTTTGGTAATTTTATAAATATGATAACGAGGTGTTTGGGCTCTCTCCTTCCGACGCTCGGCAGCAAGTTGCCGCCGCGGCCCTCCGCCTCTCGTCGCAGCCCGTATGCCCTGAAGCTACCCTGCTTCCCGGCGGCCACAGCAGCACGGCTCGTCCCCTCGAATCCTTCCCTCTCCCTTCCCTCCTCGGCGTCGCAGGCGGAGGAGCTCGGCTCCACCGAGCTGATCTACCGAAACGCCGACATCACGAGCTGGTCTCCGCCTCCGCTGTTTTCTTCCTCCCCTCTTTCTGCGTGTATGAATACATCCGCGGTGGCAATGTTATTCGGGAGGGAGCTGCGGGCGGTGGGGCTCCCCACCGGAAGAAATCTATCCTCTCGGCCGGAAGAAATCCGCCGCCCTTGCAGGATTCGGCCGGTGGGTCGCGTTCCTCGATCTCCCCTCTTTACACCCCGCCATCTTCCTCCGGATTTCCCCATCACCGTCGTGCTTCCTGCGCCGCAAATCTGAAGCGTTTCCGGAATCGATTCGTCTCGGATGTGTGCTACCAGTTGGACTGCGGAAAGGTCCCTCCATTTTCGGAGCCTTCTCTTGCCGCACCTTCGCCGGACTGCGCCGCCTGTTCTTGATCTTGCTCATCAACGTCATCCCCCCATCCCCATTTTGTATTAACTTCCTCTTCGCTTGGAAAAGCTATAGTTTGGGGCGACAATGAAATTGCGGTTGAATTTGAATCCTCTTCTTTTCAAGTTCCTTTCAGGGTGTTCTAGGTTTTTGCAAAATTAGAATCCATGAAATTAAGCACCTCCTCATGTTCTTGCCTTCTGTTGCAGAAAGCACAGTACGAGCATGAGGATGTCGGAATGCCCTGCCGGCGTTCCAGCCGGAGGCCGGGAAGACGATTAGCTTCGGCGAGAGTATGGAAAACCCTTCCAGGGTCGCCGGGGACGGCTCCCTGGTCATAGCAGCACGGCTCGTCACCATCCCACTGGGAGGAGGAGGCCGCCGATGGGATGCGCCGTAGCGGAGAGGGTACCGGGAGGAGGAGGCCGCCGGGCACCGGGAGGAGAAGGCTGTCGCTGGGAGGAGGCCGCCGGGTACCTGGAGGAGAAGGCCGCCACCGGGAGGAGAAGAGCTATAGCGGAGAGGGCATCGGGAGGAGTTGCGAGGGTTTGTCCGCGAGGGCTTCGCGAGACGGAGAGATCGCTTTCAAAAAAAAAATTGGTCTCTACCTCTTTCTTTTTTTACAATGTCCAACGGATGAAAAAAATTTTTGAAACAAAAAATGATACCACGACCCAAACATGATTTTAAGGTCAGTTTCATTACAATTTTTAAAAATTAAAAAAAAAGTGGCCATTATCACGCAACCAAACACCCCCTTAGACATCATGCCGTGTTCAAGCTCCAACAAGCAAACACTTTTTAACACCTTCGAGCCCAGCTCGTGAATTTTTAACTAAAGAAGCTTAATCATGCTCTATTTACTCAGATTTTATCAATCGGACACTTGAAATAATCTGTAAATCAAGTGCATAAGAACCAAGTTAAAAATGGTTCTGTTATTTTACTGAATTGATGGCACTTTTTATACCTTTAAAGTTTAAATTGCTTATTAGCTTAAGCCTTTCCCTCTTTCTGAAAAGAGAGACCGTCAACTTATTTCTCTACAAATTATTGATAAACTCTGAACCTAACTAAAAAATATAAATCAAATGGTTACAAAATAGATCTAATTAAAATGAATTACATATAGATCAGGCACAGAGTAATTACTTCTTGGCAAGTGCTTAAAAGTGCGAAATTTCAATGGAAAATGTAAAATAATAATTAAACAGAAAATATAACCAAGTATACATGAGAATTTACCATTAAGATTCACACAGCGTCCACAGCATATGTAATATGTAAAAGAACTCCAATTTTTTAACTATTAATTTGACACTGAAACCTAGGGAAGAAGTAATATTGACTCTATTATATAAAGAAGAACAAGCCTAAACCATAAATATTAAACAAAATTACATCCTATACATTTACGAAAATATTATGATGTCAAGTTAACGTTGAGTGTCAAGAATAAACAAGACTGATATCTAAGAAAATATAATCCACTTAAACAAGGCAAATTCAAGTTTGGGTCCAGCACAAGGCGCACTGAAGGTGAATCCCATCCTCCAGTGAAGAAATGCTCAAAGTTGAGCTTCAAAAGATCAGCTTTGGCCTTTGGGGTTCCCTCTCCTAGGTGTATGTGATAAAAATAAAGGGCCACTCCTAGGCCTACAGGCTGATTCACGGTACGGGCGTCCATAGAAGGCCGCAAAAAGAAAGGAATTACTACAAAATTTTATATTAGGCTGCCTACCCACAAAATCTTATCACAGTTTACTCGCAAGTTAAGTATTGTTGTCTGTTTAGTTTTTAGGGTTTCAAAAGATACCGGAATAGCTGTAGTCTAAGATGGGATTTTGTGTCGGTAGTGATGACTAATAGAAAAATTAACCGTAGGCAAATAAATATAAGTACGTCAAGGATGTAGCAGATGAGTATTACGGTACAACTGAATCGTACAGCCACAAAAGACACCAAGATTTTACTGAATACCCATTAAAATATAAAAGGGCAGCACGAAAGTAAAAAAAACAATAACAATTAAAAATAAACTTAAAGTAGATACCAAGTTATGAAGAGAAATAAATATCTCAATTGAGGAAACAAATCAGGCTCACCTTAAACTAGAGCAAGTAAATGAAACATCAGATTTAGACCATATGGTCTCCAGCCAAACTAAGTCCTTGTATGGTCTGATTCCAGGTGTATGTCCAACTCTTATTGTTGGGGAGCGAACTTTGGGAACCACAACAACTTAAGAAGTGCACTGCGGCTGGCACGAAAGATATTTTTAGTAAAGGGCCATGGGTAGCTCTGTTATCAAAGGTGGTCATGGCAACTGCCTAGGTGATAGCCACTGCCACCTCCTGCAACTGTCTGTTGCACATCCAGGGCCTTCCTCGATCTGTTAAGACTGGAGGGTGTGATCCGTTTTCTTATATGTGGACTTAGGAATCAGAATCGGAATCGATGGGGATCGATCTGATTCAAATCGAATTAATATGACCGATTCCGAAGAAGAAAACCAATTCAGAATCAGTCTGAATCGATTTTTTTATATTCTTTTTTTGGTTCAAACAAATCTCAAAAAATAAGAAACTCACCCACAAAAGCCTTAAAAATATAAAATATAATGTTTAACATGTTTTCATGTTGTAACATTGCAAGATACTTTTACTTAACATATATAACAAGATAAAATTGAGAGGCATTAACATAAAATATAATTTGATATCTTTTTCTTCACCAATATCTATAAAATTGACATTCATCCTCTTACTTCTCCTGAGTCTCTTGGGCTTGGGTATTCTATTGAGATGTGATTGTCATTATTAGCATGTATACATGAAAAAAGTGAGATAGTCAACTCACCAAAATCATATGTAGTATCATGCACATGCAACGGTGAAGTAGATGGAATGTATGGCTAAAAATCATATGGAGAAGCTGGTTCTAGATATCGATCTACTGCGTACTCATCAAAAAAACATTGATTCATCATTTGACTTCTCCCATTAGAATGTTGTCTCAAGGTTAAATTATCTATATTTTCCCTATTAGTTCAAATACTAGTAGAAGAGCTGCCACCTCTTCCACTCCCTCCTCCACTTGACTAGGTGGGTGATATGAATTCCTTATCATCATCATCTAAAGAGTGTGAGGGTGGTTGAATACTATTTATTGGACTCACAGGACCTCGCCTAATATGCAACTTTCTTTTTTTGACTTCTTATACTGTGTCATGCGATGAACTCCTAAGTCCCATACTTTTCTTCAACTATGCAATGCGTCCCATTTTTCTTGTTGTTGTTTTTGTCTTTGTCTTCGTTGGACTGGGACTTAGTTATGTAACTAGGGATGGGGTGAGGTTGGAGCTGGGGCCAGAGTTGGAGCTGCATCTAATGTTGCAAAGGCAGAAGATGGGATTGGTTGAGAAGTAGTAAAAACTTCTTCTTGCACGCCCTCAAACACAACATCATCTAGTTCTCTTTCTATTCATACACGATCCTCATGATCAAACTCAAGTAGCTCGTCCCTAATTATCTTCTCCTATATCCAAACAGCAAGTGAGTGCTTATCCTGAAAATGTAGTCGATGTCAATCTCTTCATGTGGTTCATGTGTTTTATGTCTCTCTTCGTATGCTCCAGTTACAAAACGTGTAAATCTCTCACATGACAAATTATGACAATCTTTAACACTTTATACACAACCTCATGTTATAATGACAAAAAATCAGCTTCTCTAACCTATCAAAAGTTATCTCGTTCCTCCTTTTGATGTGTATAAGGTTTAATGTACTTCAATTCCTCTCATAGTAGAAGAAACTTGTGTTTTGGCTCAAAATCTTGATGATAATAAATACAAGTGGATTTCAACCACTTCTTGTGTTCACCTAAACTCACCAATCAACTGAAAACACAGAACAAATGAAAAATGATTAGTCTTTAAGTTAAGGATTTGTCACAAACTAAATATATTAATATGAAATCTCATATTTAACATGTCAAGAGAAATCATATCAAAAGAGCATCTCAATCTGAATTTGAGTACACTCCAACTCTTATCTTGTAGTATTGCATCTAAAAATTGATAAATATAAAATGATTAGTGTCCCCGAATAAATATTAAAATCATTTACAAATAATTAAGAATCACTTACCTCTAACTCAGCTTCTGTTCTATTATGCTGAGATCTAGACAAGTATTGTATCACTAATAGAGTATCCTATAAGACTTCATTGTCATTGGACACATGTCTTCCATATTGGTTGAGGATTTAAGAAATATCTTACAATCATTCAACCAAAAGTCAATATCGTATACAATACTTAAATTAAAATACAATAAGAACAGACACATTAAAATACCTTCTACGTGTACATCATAATACAATATCATATCCCATATGGCATCATATATTTTCCACCATTTTATAGTCTATGGAATTCTTTACCTTGATCCTCAGTTTTGCACGATCCATTGCATCATAAATAGTTCACATATGATTCATGTCATCTGAGTTAACTAACCTCAAAACAACTACCAATAGCTCAATAATGGATAAGTAATAGAAAATCTTCTCCCAAAATCTCTTGTCCATAATCAAATTCTTCATCTTCACCAGAATTTCCAATTGATCCTCCTTGTGCAAATTGTCAACTATGTAATTATAATAATCTTCGGCATTTATGAACCTGACCAGTACATGTCTATGTCGATGAAAACTTTCCAAGATAATAAAATTTTTAACAAATCTAGTAGACTTAGGCCTGATCAGATCAGATCCCACAGTATACTCCCTTATGATATGCTAGTAAACGAAAATATAAATAAATAAAAGAGGTGATCACTTGGGTCTACCTGAATAGTGTAGATACTGAAAGTTTCTTGCCTATGTCCTCCAACATGAGGTCAATGGAATATGCTGCACATGGTACCTATAAGAGATAATGTCTATTCTTCATCAATTTTTTCACTGTTGCCTTGTAGAATAATTCATTTTCAGTCACAAATTGAACAATATTTTCTTCCCCAATCTCCTCTACAACAATATCTATCAAGGAAAAGATGTACTCGACATTCTTCATATGACCTGAAGCATTAACTTATTTCAAGAAAGTTGTGCCCTCTTAGCAATAAATAAGTAAGTTGATCATACTCCTCTTGGTGATGTTTGTCTATCCATCACACATAACTAAGCAGTCTCTATCCCTCCACACCAATTTGAAGCTGTCTATCCATGTCTTCAACTCCTTAACCTCCTGCTTCAGGCTTCTAGCGTAAAAAAACTTGCTACTTGGGACTTGCAATCCTGGCCTAGCCACAATGATGGCGTCAGCTATAGTTTGAAAGTATGGACTAGTAGATACGTGTGTTGGAATGTCTATATTAAATAGATAGAAAAAAATATTATTACTTTAACATCTAATAAATTATAATAAAATAAATTAAAGAACAAATTTAACTATTTAAGATTTATACCTACATATAAAAATCACTACATTATATGCCACATTGCTCTCTTTGTAACTATTCCTATTACCTTCACCACTTTCATTGCTTGCCGAATAGTCCTCTGTGAGGCACTCTGTTTCATAAACAACTACTCATTTCCTCCTACTAGTGTGGAGACTGGGCGGTTGACTCAGATCAATGATATACCCCCCTCACCTGCTCTCATACCCACTCCCTCATTAAGTGTAGACTGTGTCAATTGTGATTGGCAAAAGGCAAGGTCAACTCCAGACCCTCCTATTCCCCTCCTCTCCATATCCTCATCCTCCCTTTGTGCATACTTACTTGCATGTCTAGCTTTCCTTAGTTCATAGTCTGTGGATGAGTACTCACTCTTTGGTAGAGCCTCAAATCTTGCATTTCCTTTTCCTTTAGAGGTTGGCACCTCTTCCCTCCTCCTCCCTAGAAGCTCATTATACAAATCCTCCCTTTGTCGATCATAATCTCCCTCTGTAAAGCTCTTCCTGTGATGTAACCTCTAATATCTTCACTAATCTCTCTATACATCTTGTCACATTTGTTAACATTGCTATCAACCCTAACAATGTGTTGTTTCAGTCAATACACTCCTCCATTCATCTCCTTCCCACACCACTTGCATTTGACCATTTTCTTAGCCATATCAACCATATGGCCATGCTCCCACCCAATATCATGCATTGTGGGTACTTCGCCTTCGCCATGGTCAACCATTGCTTGTAAATGCAAGTAAAGAAAAATTAATTGAAGTATTAAATAACCAAGTTAAACAAGGCAATAATTAAAGTAGAGATAGGCTGTTTAAGGGTGGCCGAGAAGAGAACTGCCCCTGTACAGGCTGTTTAGGGAATCGATGAAAACTGAACAACTCCTTTTAAGGGGTATTTGAGGAAAACCAAACAGGCTCTTAAATGGCTGTTCGGGCTGTTTAGGGAGTCACAGAAACCGAAAAGCCCCTTAAGGAGCTGTTCGGGAAAGACAACAGCCGCTTAAGGGGCTGTTTAGCCTTAAAGGATAGTAAAAAGGGGGTGGGAAGGGGGTAGGGGACCCTAAACATAATTTTAGGGTGTTTTGGGTGAAGAAAACTCACAAACAACTTGAAACGATAGATCGTCAAAAAAAATGGGGTTTTCAATTTTCAATCCTAAATATATAAGAGAATTATTTTTAAGTCCCACCGTCTAAAAATGTTATTTCCTAGTCCCAAAACTGTCAACTTTAAAATTGTCAATCCCCTTTGTCCATTTGTCCTTCAATTTCCCCTTTTGCCCTTTCACCACATGAGATCTATTTGATTCCGGTCCAACGTATTTCAAAATACATTGGCTTTCGCGCACGGGTATTTTAAAGAAGATGTCATTTTCATGAACTTATCCTTCAAGTAAATAACATATATTTTGAATAAAATATTATTTATATTAAAATGACATAAATATTATGCAAGACGTAAGATTTAGAAATATTTTATATCAAAATGACATAAATATTATTTAAAATATTTTCTTAAAAAGTAAATAAAAATTATATTTTTAAATCCATTGAAAATCACATTAAATGTGATAACACTTATTATATTTTTACTTTTATACAGATTTAATAAACCATTTAAAAACTATAATAAATAGTTTTATCTTTTTTTTTGTTTATCATCATTTTTTATTTAAAAAACATTGTATTAAATAATATATTATTATTACATTTTAAAAAAATTTAAGTTATATATTATTATATAATTAATTTAAAATAATAACTAAATAACTAAAACTATTTATATAAAAATATTATTTTATTACATGTAAAACCTATTTTAGTATAATGATTTACAAGTATTTCAATTAATAGAAGTATAATCAATACAATGATTTATAAATATATAAATTATAAATTATATATTCAAAAATATTTAAATTAATGTCAGTAAATAAATCTCGTTTTTAACTATTAAGTTGATGACTGAAATCAAATTTTCTATGTTATTTTCACTGGGTGCATGGTTTTAATTTTAGTGGAACTGATTGATGTTCTGCTGGGAACCAGCGTTGTTGCTCAGGGCAAATTTGGTATTTAATCATATAACGGAAGGGGTTTCCACCGTCAGTTACATATGGGGGCGGGAGTTGTATGACTTTTGGTTTTGGGACTAATAAATAACTTAGTCATGACATGGGATTAAAAAATAAATCAGGTTGAGAGAATAGGGGCGGGAGTTGATTTTGCCAAAAAAAATCACCGCTGAAGAAAGCTCAGATCTCTGGAATTGCCAAAGGAATCACTAGAATCACCCAATAAACGCCAAAATCACCTAGATTGATGCCGTAATCAACTGGATCACCCACCAGAATCGCCAAGATAGGGAGGCCTAGCACTTTGGAAGCAAGAATCAGCCCTTCGAGGCTGATATCACCCTTAAATCAGATTGATATTGGGTCTGGATCAGGTCCAATATCAATTCATCGTCGGGACTTAAGTTGTCCCGATGGAATCGATCGGATCGACCGACCTTAGGTCAAAATCAATCAAATCGGAAAAAATGCAAGTCAATTTGACTGATTCCAATCGATTCCAAGATAATTATGTCTAGAATTGGTCCTTCAAACTAGAATCGGATTGAGACCGATTTATTTCGGATGAAATTGGCCAATTCCGATCCAATTCTGGCGACTTTACAATCTATGACCCAAATAGGAGGTATCCTCAACTTACTGGGGACAACCCTAGGCGCTTAATTGCCCCTGACCGACCGAGGGTTCAGCGCAAAAGGCATAGACAGTCCGCTTTAAGTTGCGGACCCACCTTGTTGGGCCCATAAGACCCGAATCGAGCACATGAGCCCCATCTTATCCACCTGAACCTCTGTTTTCTCCACCATAACCTGGCGGTGGGCAATCCAGGAGGGGATAGCTCTAGCAATGGAGTGAGAGGTCACTCACATCAACCGTGTCTCGCCTATGATAACATAGATGTGTAGTGAAGACCACAGGAACTACAGCACTGATTGTGGACAACAAGGCAATTGAAGAAAAATATGTAGATGAGACTAACGAAAAGAAGGTTATAACTCAAAACGATCATGACACTGCAGCTTTTATAAGAGCACAAAATAGGACTAGCTTTGGAAAAAAAATAGGGGAAAACAGCAAAGATGCTTGATACCCGTTCCATCCCAACCAAGCCCAGGCTACCCGTTGAAGAAGAGAAGTTGCGGAGGGAGATAATGGGAGACCTGTGCGTGGACGAGAAGTGGAAGCTGTCGAAGAAGGGCAGCCAGAATAGCTGCGGCGGCGGCGAGTTCCTTCCCCACACAGATCCGCCGCAAGTTTCTTCCCAGTGGCCGCAAATCCGCCGCGAGCTCCTTCCGAGATCCCCACGAGCCGCGATTTCCTTCCTAGTCGCCGTGAGCCGCAAGCTTCTTCCGAGATCCGCTGGAGCCGCGATCGGCTCCTTCCTTCCCAGTCGCCGCGAGTACCTTACGAGTCACTTCCTTCCCAGCCGCCTGTCGGGCGCGGTCGATACCTTCCTCTAAACCAAAAATATAGAGAGAGAGAGAGACAGAGTTTGATATTTGAACCATTTAGATCATTTTAAAAGGTAAGAGGTTAATTCAAATTTTGAATCAGTGATCAAATGAAATATATATTTCTTTAATTTTAAAAATAATACTAAAATATAATGCGATCGATATTTATAAAAAATAAGATGATATAAATTTAAAAAACAACTACCAAAACCAAACACCCTATATATATAACACTGATCGGTTTTGTAAGAGGGCCAGCGCCAGTAGAGATATCCGTAAGCTAGTCACCGGAGTCGGGACAGTTTAACTTTAACATACTGTTCTGTACGGTTTTCGATCATGTTTATAGTAAAAGATTGACAATTGGGGATCATAAACTTAAACCAAATTCAAGATCTTTGATTAAGATCTCAAAGACGATGTTGCTTTCAGATCTTTGATCTGTTCGCAAGAACACAGCAAATTAACGGAAATCTACGCTCTGCGCCGGCAAGCACGACTGCGATCCTTCGAGTTCATTCGACGAGTTCAGACAAGCAGATAGAGATCGTCTCCCCGGTGCAGAGACAGGCCGGTTCGGATACTTGCTCGTCGGCCGGGCGGCTTCGTCGGGCCGGCAGCCACCCGGGGGGGGGGGGGCGAGTGGCGGCGGCGCGCCTCCTCGCCGGCCGGCCCCGCCGTGTGGTCGCCGCCGCCGCTCCTCCTTCCGAGCCGATCGACGCCCAGCCGCCTCGCCGCGAAGAAGGCATTCAGGAGCAAGACGAGCGAAGCCATAAGATCTCCCCCTGTGATCTTATAGAGACGTACGTTTGGTCTTCCTCTGATCTTTATACGCGGTAGTATGGTTCATGCGGCACATTTGCTCAAAAAAGAAAAGAAAAAAATGCTTCGGCCTGTGCAGCTGGGTCACCCAAATTGATGGACAGAAGAAAGCGAAGCAAGAGAAACCTGTTCATTCAAGATCGATGGTCTCTCTTGTGGTTGAACATCAAAATAAAGGGGTCAATATAATAACTCTCTCGTGTAAGATAGTCATTAGCCAGTCAAAAATGGAGATATAAGGAAGCCTTCCCTTTGAGTGGGGATGTTCAACCTAACCAGGGAAATTGGTAAATGGAGCTCAAATGATCGGTTGAGTTCAGTTCAATTCGATATTTGATCGCTAGAACCAGATATAACCATTTAAATTTTATCAGTTTAGTTCAGTTGAATCTCTGTCTGACGTGAACGTGAACGGATCGTTAGAACCAGATATAACCATTTAAATAATATTTACTTATTATTTATTTAATAAGTAAATAGTATATCGAATTTCGGTTTCAATTTCAAGGAAATCGACCTGAGATCAAACCAAACTTCGAAATCAAAGCACCCAAGAAGATCCAAGAGGACGGCCTCTTGACACTATACGAAGATGATGGCATGATCTTTCTTGTAGCCAGATCAAGAAGCCACAAAATGTTCTCCCTTTGAATGAATGATCCTCTTCCTCTCTCTCTCTCTCTCTCTCTCTCATATAAAGAAGACTATCCCTACTGAAGTAGTTCACTGTCTTCCTTTTCTACTCCTTTTCTTGATTGGTTTCGAGAAGAAAATTGCTAGAAGAGTCGATCTTTCTGGTACGAAATGCAATCAAGACCGGCAGGAAATGGTGTTATACCGACCTTACGAAGGACCGAGAAGCTAGATACTCCGCTCTACAAGGTCCACACCCTCTGTTGACTGATCTTACCCCCCACCCACCTTTGTAAGAAGGGTGTCGCATGCACGTATCTAGGGGTGCAAACGAGTTGAGTCGAGCCAGGTAATATACTGTTTAAGTTTGGCTCGCTTATTTTACACGGGTTTGAGTTCGAGCTCGAACTCGAGTTTTAACGAGTACGCTGAATCTTTGTTCAAGTTTGATTCGCTTATTAATCGAGTCAAATCGAGCTCGAACTCGAATAGTAACTAGATTAAAATTCAATTCACATTCAACCTTGAACTGTATGCAAACTCGTTTATAAAATTTAAAATAAATAAAAAGTTGTTTATAAAATTCTAGATTTAACTCATTTATGAAACTCAATCTAAATTTAAACTCAAAATTTAAATTATTTAATATATTTAAATAAGAATATATAATTATTAATATTTATAATTTAATTTTAAAAAATAAATATATAATATAATAATAAATTGAGTTACTCACAAGTTTATCCAGACGAGTGAAAATTTGTTCAAACTTGACTCATTTAATAAGTCAAATTTTATTTTTTTGTTTAAATTTGTTCATTTAACATAATAAACGAGTCAATATCGAGTGTATTAGTTCATTTGCACCCTAACACGTAACTTAAAAAATTAAGCCAGTCAAATTAATAGACTACAAGTAGCCGAGAATCTCCTCTTTTCCTGTTCCAGAAATATTTTTCTACAAAAGCATATTTTGTAATGCTCGTCGAACAGCGTTTTAACGAATTTTGTTACAAAAATGCATTTCTATGACACAACTAAATTTATCATGCCAGATGCCCCCCTAAAGATTTGTCATCAGCCATCAAGCGTGGGAAAAGATTGAACGACAAACGCAGTTGCAGGCAGGATGCTACCAACTAACTAATAGAATCTCTTTGAAGGCATCAGATCTTATGGCTTGAAATTACGTTAACTTCAACGACCTGTTTTACAAGGGGGAAAAAAGACAATACAATGAAGTGGAAATTCGGACACGGGCATTGCAACCTAGACTAGAAAGAGGCCAATGATAAATTCCAGGCGAACTCTAAACAACACAACTGGAAATTCAGAGGAAACAACTAAAAATATGACAATGTGTTACGACGATGAAGCAAAGAATACTACGGGTTTCGTCTCCGAACCATCCAAAGCATACTTCCTCCCTCCACCCTCGGCTAGGTCGTAAAATTTACATTGCTCAGAGCAACAATCGAAGGAATAAATAAAGCATTTCCCCGTGAGCCAAGAAGCTAAACACTTCGCCTTTTCGGGGCAAGCAAAGTATCAAAAAGACTAAGGACGGCGTCTCCGTTCCCACACTTCACCAGTTGCCTCTCCCTTACCATGTGCATATAGAAACAGATCATCTGCTTCCTTGTTGGTATTCATCCCCATCAAAATTTAAACACGATATCTGAAAAGCCACCAACAATCAATATGCACCACGCTATGAAGATCCATAGACTACGGCTCAGCCTGAATCTGAAGAGAATCGTGCATCTGCATTGCGCTGCCTGCAGGCACCACCGTCTGCTCAACCTTTGATAAGGAACTGTCATTTGTTCCAGGTGACATGGGTGACATTTCTTGTGCCAGAGAACCATAATCAGGACCTGTAGCTGCCTCCAGCCCAGGACCTCCTGGAACAACGGTCTGAACTCCCAGCTTGGAAGCTATTCCCGGGCCAGAGGCTCGGGAGGCGTCAAGCTCTGGGTGAGGAGTGTCAAACCCGCTGTGAGGATGAACTACAAATCCCACTTCAGAAGGAACTTCCAACCCACCTTGTGGAGCAACCTCAAGCTCCGATGGTGGAGGATTATCAAATCCAGACTGAGGAGGAACATCGAAACCAGAAGGTCGCCTTGGGGCACCACCAATTGCTTGGATGTGGTTCCGCGCATGAGACCCATCATTACTGCGACTCCTGCTCCTACTTTTACTCCGACTGCGACTTCGGCTGTAGCTGCGACTACTCCAACTCCTGCTCCTGCTTCTGCTCCAGCTTCGACTTCGACTTTGGCTCCTGCTTCTACTTTTGCCATAGCTTCGTGTGTGGAATCTTGCAGGGCTTCGACTATAACTCCTATCTCTATCTCTACCTCTACCCCCAGCACCTCTTCTACTGTCCTGCCCACCACGCCTATTCATAGTGCCATAGCGATCATATGGTCCTCGTTCAAATCTACCACGTCCTGGTAAACCAGGACCTCCAAAGCCTCGGCCACGACCACCACGCCCACCAAAGAAGTCAGCCCTGCCACCCCGTCCACCATAACCACCACCTCTGCTGCCTTCCATCATGCCACGACCACGCCCAGATTCCCAGCGGCCACCACCAGATTCCCAGCGGCTAAATCCACCGCGCCCCTTGGGGAACACCGGTCCACCACGTGAAGCCATTTCTCGCACCTCAGGTGGTACTCTTTGGTTTGCTCCTTCTAGAACTTGCACCAGATCAGCCGCATACTTCCAGTCTTGATCCGAAAAGAAAGTATAAGACACTCCTGTAGCTCCAGCTCTTCCCGTCCGTCCAATCCGATGAACATAGTCCTCAATTCCAGTAGGAAAATCATAATTGATAACAACCCTGAGAAACCAAAGAAAAAGCTATATAAGAACTAATCAACAATGTAAAAAGAATTGGAACAAAAAGCTGCAAGCTCAAAGACAATACCGACACAGCAAACAGAAGAAAAAAAAATGCATTCTAACAAATTTGTGCAATCTCTGATGTTAGTTTAATAGCACACCTAGCACATCTAAGAATATATATCTTAAACATTAAGCGCTATGCATTTTTATTAAATTTTAGTTTTTCAAATTTCTGACTCAATTTCTTTCCATCTTACGAAGAGGAAATCAATTGCTATATTTTGCCTCCAATACCACCTCTACAAATTCGAAATGTATCTTCAATAATAAATGGTTGGAAGGCTTTCCACCTTTCAGTACTAAAATATTGTACGTAATATACTGTAAGTAAATTCAAGTTGGATAGACCACTTGATTTCCAGATGGAAATAGAAGAAAACAAATGAGAATTGGAAAAGGTAAGTGTGAAAAATTACCTGATGTCTTTGACATCAAGGCCCCTGGCTGCGACATCAGTGGCAATTAATATTGGTGATCTACCACTCCGGAACTGATTCAAAACCCAGTCTCTTTCCCCCTGGGACTTGTCACCATGAAGAGCAGCAGCACCAAAATTGCGTCCGATACTGTGTACCAGCTGATCACATTGTTTCTTTGTTGAACAAAAGATGATAATCTTAGAACCTTGTTCTTGCGCTCTAAGAATTTGTTCCAAACGTTTCTGCTTTTCCATTGGTGAAACAACTTCAACATGCTGCAATGGAAAACAAAGAATAAGAACACACCAAGAGAATTTGTTGTAAAACACATGTAGAGCCTTCAGAGCAATAGAAAGCTGCATGCACCACAACAAGGTTTCCCAAGAAAAAATAACAATCACATAGTTTAATAAGGTTTCAATGCAGATCTGATGCTATCTGACAGAAACAACAGAAAGGAAATATTGGAAAACATTTCTTCTCCTTGTGTGCTTAGTGAGTGGGCTGATCTAGACCCCAATTGATCCGCCTTCCTTGAATCCAGGTAACCAAAATACGCAAAGAATGTAAGAAAAAGACTGCTAGTCATGTAGAAAGAATCTCATATTAATGCATCAGTTAAATGCTAATAATTAGATGCAGAAAGTTGTTATGGAATATTATCTTCAAGAGAGCATGATGTTTAGGTATATATATTTTCCTTACCTTTTTGTCCCTCATAATATCATGGCTATAGCATCAATAAAACATTCAAGAAAAAAAAGGAGACCAATGCCATAAACAATGAGTAGACTATTACCTGTGTTATGGATTTGTTTGCAGCAAGCTCATCAACACTGCCAATATTAACCTGAACAGGATGATTAAGCAAGTCTCCAGCAATATTTCTCACTTCTTTTGGCCATGTTGCTGTATACATAAGTGTTTGTCTGTTTGGAGGAATCTCGTTCACAATTCTGCGTATTTGAGGTTCAAAGCCCATGTCAAGCATGCGGTCTGCTTCATCAAGCACAAGAAATGAAACTTGACGAAAACTGATCTTTCCCATATCAATAATGTCATTGAGTCGACCAGGCGTAGCTACAATAATGTCTGCACCCCTCTCTATCTCTCTAAGTTGAGGGCCTTTTGGTGCTCCTCCGTATAGACACTGGAAGAGAGGAAACATGTAAAAAGAGAGCAAAAGTAGGTATCCAAGAAGGGAAAATCAACTGTGAATTCAGTGTAACAACAATTTCACTAATCATATGCAACCAAATTTATAAGAAAAAATAATAATGTCCAGCTACAAAAAAAGAAGGTTTGCAAGGAAGTTTTACTAAGCAGTGTGCATTAACCAATCCATCCAAACTCCCATCTCCATGATATGAGCAACTCATAACATAAACTGTAGTGTACAACGATTAGTATAATGCAATATCAAATGGAAAAGACTAGAAAGATCCATAAAATGGGCTCCTAAAGCTGAATTACGAAACTTGCAACCAATTAGATCTCCGGCCAAAAAAAGTTTGGGATAGTGCACACACACACCATGTATATATAATATGCTGCATAACTTACCGTGCAAGAAACTCTTGAAGACTGACCAAACTTTATTGCTTCATTCTGTATTTGTGTTGCAAGCTCCCTCGTTGGTGCCAAGACTAACACAGTTGGACCAATTTGAGGATTGTTTTGACGGTGGCGCAAATGAATAAAAGCGGGAATGAGATATCCCAAGGTCTTTCCAGAACCCGTTCTAGCAATAGCCACAATGTCACTGCCTTGAAGTGCCACTGGCCATGTTTGTGCCTGGATTGGAGTGGGAGACGAGAATCCAGCAAAATGCATCTGAAAGGAAGACCATGACAATTCAAATCCACACATAGTCCATGCATAGATATAATAAGGATTAACCATCCACAAAATATCCTCATTACTTTTGAACCATGTTACTATCTAGAAAGTAAGTGAAATGAAGAAAACAGTGTCTAGCTAGCAGTTTGCATGAGTAACTTGAGACAATCAGTGAGGCACTCAAGGCACTGAGCCTTAGGAGAGTAACAAGCCATATTATGTTGTCAGGAGATGAGATCAACAGAAAATCTAGAACATGGTCCACAAAGGTGACAGATCGCATCTAAGGACAAACCAGGTGTTGTATACATAGTTACATAGCCAGGGGTACATGGCAGCACTATACAACATAGTTTCTGGAACAAATATGACATTTGTGACAAGGGAATCAAAGGCAGTGTTCTAAAAACTGTCGAGGCAGTCTGCAATCGTATTCTTGCTGTTTAAGCAGACAGGTGAGTTGATGAGTCAGACAACTCAAATTTAGGGCTAGATGCTAACATATAAATTATTTATTTACATTATATTGATCCAATTTACTGAAGAACATATAGTCATCCATGTATATATCAAAGTGTGTTACAAATCAAGTGTAAATTACACAACGCACGCTGTAAGTTAGGCTAGTGTAGCATGTATGCCCTAAAAGGCTGCTCCCTACTCAAAGATGAACAACTGGAAGAAGTGAAATTAAAAAGTAGAAGATAGAAAGGACTGAAAAACCAAATAGGAAGGCATTGCTGACATGCCAAATACATATAATAGAAAGGGCATAAAAGTCATTAAGCATTGGAAAGCTAAAAGAACATTTCATCTGAGAGTTTAGAACCGCCAACTCATAAGAAGGAAATGTGACTTCTAGGTAAGCCGGACAATATCTAGGCTACCGAATTTTTTGAACGGTGCTCCAATCATGGATATTATCACTGAATCACCATTTCCAGTATACATATATAATCACTGAATAAAAAATTAAAGTCTTCTCAGCCAATTTTACACTCAAATATCGATAGATCACACCAAAATGAACCAGCAAGGTTGAATATAAATTACCTCTCTAAGTATCTCGGGAGGGAAACCAGTTGTTTCAAATGTCATGAATGGAGCAGGTACATTGTCACCCTATATACGGTGTTAAGATGTCAGAAATGCAATTGTCAACAAAATTTATGCATATATAAATTTTTAATCAATTACAATATAAAACAATATCAGAATGCATACAACAGTTGGATGAAGCAAAAAACAAAATAGAAAGAGAATTACCAGAAACAATACAACTGCAAATTTGCATAGCAGACAACAAAAACAAAAACATAAAAATTCTGATTGTGTCGTTGTAATGCCACAAATGTAGCAACCGTTAACATCAAAGGACTTGAAGAAAGTAAATGTTTTCTGAACTTAGCGTGGGATTGTGTCAACTCAACTCAATAAAGCAGATGAAAGAATTTCTGGATAGAATTATTCACTAATGTCATTGTAATTGAACAACTTGCACAAAACAATGAGTTAAAAAGATGGAATTGAGTTTGAGACTATGAATTTTGGTGAATGAAACAAAGAAAAGCATACACATCTGGAAAAGTGAGTCGCTAGAAGGATTCCTCCAGCTGCCAAAAGAATAGTTCATCAAGGATACCCAACATACCTAGGGGTCTTAAATAAGAATTAATCCAAATTCAAACAGACTCAACTAATTAATAATGAGCCATTAAGAATAGTTCATCAAGGATGCCCAACATAACTAGGGGTCTTAAATAAGAATTAATCCAAATTCAAACAGACTCAACTAATTAATAATGAGCCATTAAGAAACAACTCAAAAATCAATTTAACTTAACTATGAATGTTGTTCACCTATTAGCATTGTTTTATACAAAAGGGCAAGGTAAGTAGGGACTAGGTCGGCCCGGTCCAACCTGACCCCAATCAGTCCGGGTTGCAACCCGAGTCGACCCGGATTGAATCAAATTAAAAAAATAATTTATTATTTAAAATATAAAATATATAAAATAATATTTTATTAAAAATGAAAATAACTAGTTAAAAAGTTAAACTATATTTTATAATTAATAAATATTATAAAATGTTAAACAAATAAAAAAAATGAAACACCATCACACCAGCCTTCCACGCACCCAAGACCATGCCTGCTTTTCCAGGTTAGGGTCGTGGCATCCAGTTGGAGCGGTCACCCATAAAAACGACCAAGTCGTGGGACCTGGCCCGACGCGATCCTGATCTGGCATACCATGCAAAAGGGTATTTGTCTATTTCTATGGGGTCTACGTGAGACAAAAATTGTCACATGGTTCACACCGGAGCCAAAGCACAGTGCAGGAGACTCAAGACTGGCAGGAGCCAGGTCAGCAGGTTTAGGGCCCAACACCACCAAGTGGCCAGGTGGGAGGTGGCCAGGCAGCCAGGCTGGCCCAGTACAGCTCCACTGGCTGCCAAGGCCCAAAAGTTAGGAGGCCTGGGAGGGGCCAGGCCCAATGCAGTGCCACAAGAGAAGCCAGGCCCAGCTACACAGGCAACCCAACAGGCCAGAGCAGAGTTGTCTGGGTCAACCGGTTTACCAGTTCAGCCGGGTTTAGAGAAGAGCCGAACCAAACCAAACCAATAAAATTTTGCCAGTTCCATCAAGAACCAAACACTCAAGCTCTTGAACCAAACCATCAAATCTGTTCAGTTTACTGGTTTTACTGGTTCACATGAACACCCCTAAACATACCAAAGATCAGTCTGTCTATCAGATAAAAATTAAGCATTTTCAGCTTCCTAGAAAATAAATCAAAACATATTCTACAATTCTCCAGTTATGGTTAACAAAAGTAACATAATATCCTACATCTACACTTTTTGGGCAACTTGGTCAACTCCCCATAAATTTAATCAATTAGATATTTGTCCATAAACTTGGCATCTTCATTTTCCAATAAACTCTGAAAAAAATAAATACAAGTTTCTGCAGCTAGATTCTATTAGTGTTTCCTAACTTGGCTGAGGCTAATACTCATGTTAAGTGAAAGTTACCATGATGGTTAACATGATTGAGAAAATGATCTTCTGTGCCCTGAGGAAAATCCAACTTCTGCGGCCATATCCTCAGCATTCAGCAACTTCCAAGTCTCATTTTTCTCTGGGTGTTTAGAAACTTACCAGCCTTGTCTCCCTCAGGGCTTCTCGACACCATAGTTGTTAAGGCAGACGCCTAGGTGCCAAGGGGCCTTTGCTAGGGCGCCTTGCCAGGGCACCTTTTGGGGAGCCCAAAAAGGCACCCAAGGCGTCCACCTAGGCACCCAAGGTGCCCAAGGCGCCCGCCTAGGCACCCAAGCAACGTCCTAAGTATTTTTCACATGATTAAAAAAACATTTTTGGGAGGTTTTTTCCCTTGATACCCCCCACAAGGGACACCTATTTAATGATAGTTTGAACATATTAGTATATTTCACTATCACTTATGCTATCATATATATTTAAAATTTACGATTATAAATATATATTATATATTTAAAATTTATAAAGTTCTCTTTTAACTCTCTCTTCTCCCCCTCTCCTTCTCATACTTAATTTATCAAGATTAACTCCTTATCCAAAAATAAATACCCACACTTTCATAATTACATATATAAGATCGCTTATACTATTAAATAGAAAAATTCTTTCAAGGGGCTTCGGCCCCCCTGACAACCCCCCACAAGAGACGTTGCCCCCTTGACCCCCACGACCTGACCGCACAGGTCAATCCGCGACTACTCTGTACCCCCCCCCTTTATAATAGTGTAAACATATTAATATATCTCACTATCACTTATACTATCACATAAAAAATGTGCTACAAGTTTAATACCATATTAGTATTTAAATAAGATTGTATACGAGTTTTAATCTATCAGAAATACAAAGGTCATCTCTTTGGTATTGAGAGTACTTTGTAATTGTTTATTCACACAGTTGATGTATAAATGTGTTATATATTTTCATATAAATTCATTGATGTACTCCTATCTTTATAAGATATTATGTTATGTTTCATACATATATACATTTTGATCCGAGAATTCAAGATCCGATCTCTTGAGATTTTTCCGAGATCTCCCCCCCCCCCGAGACGAAGCCGAGATCCAAGACGGCAATCCTTGGTCCTTCACCACCTCAACCTGGGCCAAACTGCCCAGGCAGTCACTCCAACACCTTACACTGAGGCAGGCACCACTGGTCCCTCCAGAACGCTCTCACTAAGGTGGGGGCCATTCAGGATCAGCTAAGCATGTACTCTGTGCAGTAGACAAAGGTGGTAGAAAGGTGGCACTGACACTGGGCAAGTGTAGGCACAGTAGGGAAGTCTACTGGTGTAGTCTGTGAAAGGAGGGTTCCTTGATGTAATTAACTATATGACCATGAAGCTCTCCACTTCACACATCATGTTTTACTGCATAGTTAAAACATTCTCATCGCATTCTCTATTCTTTTGGATAAACAATCCAAAATATTTGAATAGAGTAATTTGAGATAATATTACTATCCAAACTAACTCCCTGGTCTTCTTCTCTTTGGATGTCATTAAATTTACAATACATATATTGTCTTAGTTCTACTTATCTTGGAATTCTTAATTTCTTAAATGTTTCCCCACTGTTCTAGTTTCCTATTAACTCCGTGTGTCTCATTTATCACTACAATATCATCTACAAATATTGTATGCCATGGTATATTATCTTGTATATCCTTTGTTAATACATACATAAATAATCAAAAAATAAATAAAGACTTAGGGCCTGTTTGATTGGGCTGAACAGGAGTCTATTGTCAAATCCGGTTAGACATTGGGTCATTCAGATTGTTTGGATAAACATCTGAAGTGAAGCTCTTATATCTTAAAATGCCTCTTAAAATTAAATGATACAAAATAGTTTTTTTGGATTCAGACGTTGGAGCCCTAAGGTGCCGCTGCACATGACCTCCATCGTTTCGGATCCATCTTCTCCGATGAAATTTTCTATGTTTGGAAAAAATAATATCAGACTGGTAAATTTTTATTTGAATATCAGAGTCCAGAAATGTATCTTTCAAACTCATTTTCTATGTTTGGCAAATATTTAATTCGAAAGTAAATTTAATTTATCCGTGATAAAATAGTTCATTATATGACAAATAAAGCCTTTATTATAAATATATTTTTTAAGTAAATTTTATTAAAATATTGTTTGACAATTTTGCAAAAAAAATATTTATTAACATTCTTGTCAAACAAAAGAAATCACTTATATCTTAATCAACTTAAGTACTTTTTTACCACTAATTAAGAGGTTAGAGATAAAATTAAGAGTTAAGATTTCCATATTTAGCCTAATCAAATGCCACCTTACTGTAAAGCCTTGACGTAAGTGAATTGAAATAAAATATCTGTTATTTATCCTCCAAATGTACATAAATTAGTAGTTGCTGCATCATACATGCCTTTCATGTTTTATCACTTGCATATATCAAAGCGGACATCATATTTTACTCCAAACACCCATCATAATATATCTCTTAGAAGTCTATAATAAGTTTTCAAATAAATAAACACCACATCTAAATATTTTTTATACCACTATATTCCTCCATCAAGCTTTTAATAAAATAAAGTAACTTCCATTGTAGACTGACCCGGCATAAATCCAAATTGGTTGGTTAAAATATTTGTCCTCTCTCATATTTATTGCTTCATAACTATCTCACAATATCATATTAACTCAAGCTTAATCTCTCTATAGTTTGAACAATCTTGTATATCGCTTTATTTCTTAAAAATTAGTATGATTATGCTGTTTCTCTGTTCATTCAGCATTTTTATACAGATTAAGATTTTAATAAAAAATGAAGTTTGTCATTTCATCTTAAATCTTCCAAACATTTCCGTACTCCTATGAGAATACTACTAGGGCTAGTTTTACTTGTTTTCATCCTCCTTAACACCTATTGGAAATTTTAATTCTCTCAGTGTAATTCATATTAAGCTTTGTTACATTTTTTTGTCTTCAATGTTTCTAGCAAAGCCACCATAAAAAAAGTATCAAAATAATTTTTCCACCTTTCTTTATTGTCATCATATTTATTCAAAATATTTCATTCATTATCTTTGATACATCCGACTTTTAAGATAGAACTCTTTCTCATCCTTGCCAATTTATAAATAAAGTGTGGATGGTTCAGTTCAATTTGGTCCAATAGAAAAGAACTGGTTCAATTCATTTTGTTAGGTTCAGTTTGTTTCAAGACATAAAATCAATTAAATATTCAAAAATAATGCACATATATATATTTAGTTATAAGTAATCAATATAAATGCCATTAAATCATAAAATATATAAATATCATTGTTATTAACAATACAGCAAAACTTTATTATATTTTTACATGATCTGTTTGGTTTGTTTTGATTTGGTTCGGTTTGAAAGAGTTCCAAAATTCAAACCAAACCAAACAAACCAATCGAGTCCGTTCAGTTTGGCAATTTGAACCAGTTTTCATAACTACCAATATCTGGTTAACCTTCCTTAGTTCCAAATTTTAAAACTATTTAAATATCATGTCTTGTTCATCTAGCAGTCTTTTTTGCTTCATTTTTGCTATCTTATATTGTTCCCAAGCTTAATTGGAATTCTCCTTTAAAAAAATATGTATAGAAACATAAAAATATGGCAAAGACAAAAAACAGGAAACGGTAGAACCAACAGGTACACAAACATGGACATGTTTCCTACAAATAGAGCTGGAAGAAAACAACTAAAACTTAAATAGCAAGATTACATAAAAGCTGCTTTGAACCCCATGGTTACTAAGAAATAAACTGGAGTCTTGCAGAAGCACTCATTTTTAAATCCTTTAATGGAGTGAAAATGTGCATCCAATCCTTATGATGAAATCATTTCACATGCCTCTTCACATAAAATAGAAGTATATCAAATTAGATACAAACTAGGTATTCTTAAATGGGAAATAAGATACATCGTATGAACATATGTACATAAATAAAAGAAGAAAGTAGCATTGCAAAACTACTGAGCAAAGAAGAGAAAACTACCATTGCTGTAACTTCGTGCTGCCTGCGATATACATCAGCAGCTGAGAGATGCGGAAAGTCTGCCCCAGGCACACCAAAAGATGGTCTCATTGGTGCGCCTGAAGTTGAAACACCATGAGCGTACATGTTTGGCACCCCATAACCAAGAGACGTGTTTACTCCACCTGATTGATCAGGTCTAACCAACTGCTGACTCACAGCACTCTGTCTCATGTCCTAATCCACAACATCGGTACAATTATAAGAAATATAACAAACTATCCTGGAAAGAAACAATATCAAAACAACAATTAACTCCTGAAAAGCTGAGAACAAGAAAAAAGTGCATATACCATTTATAGCAAAGCAGACAGAAAACAAGTAGATACTTGGATGTGAAGCTTTCGTCTGGCATTCATTTTATTGCATTAAATTTTCTTAACATGATATATATAAATGGAACTAGTATACTGAATGGTATGAGGAATTCAAAACTGACTGAACACTTGAACTAGTTATCACCATTGTCAGTCCACATCCATGTGGTTGGCACAATTGGGCAGAGATCGGATCATAATGACCTGGTGGAATCCAAGGATCAACCAAGAGTAAGCAGAACCCAGCCTGGGTCGGCCTTATTTTTTAAGGTGACAGGGAATCACAATTCATTTCCATAGGGAGAAAAGAAGTACAAGGAAAAGGTGACCAAGGAAAGAAAGGCAAGACAATGACACATCAGCCAACTACCAAGCCAGTAGTGGTTTAGTAGCCTCTAGGGGTGTTCATGGTTTGGATTGGATTGGGTCTCCAACTCAAACCAAATTGTATTGGCTCTAAGTTGGTTCAGTTCCGTTTAAACCATATTTAAATAAATAAAATATAAAATAATTTTTATATATTTAAAATAATAATCTATAAGTAAAAATACTTAATAACTATTATTTGAAACAAAAATATACATTTAATATACTTATTAAATTTATAACCTATTTTTAAATAATTTTAGGTCAATTTGGGTTATCGGTTTGAAACCAAATTGCTTGGTTCGGTCCAGTTTGGTTCATTAGGTTGCACTGATTATTAAAGACCCCCCAGTAGCACAGATTCAAGAATCGGTCGTATCAGATCGGAATTAGTCAATTCCCACTTGAAGGACTGATTCTCACCTAAATTCTGCTAGAATCAGTCTGAATCGGTTGAATTAGTCTTGAATCACTCAAATTGGATCGGACTTGGAATCGGAATCAAAATTATAATCATAATCAGAATCCTGATTTTTTTAGATTTTTTTTTAAAAAAAGTTTCAGGATGAGTCAGACCAAATCGAAATAGGAATCAGAATTTTTAAATTTTTTAAAAAAAATCCCATTTCCAGATTGGTTTCTCTTGTTGAGAATCGGACTGATCCAATCCGATTCGTATCAGTCCTGACCAATTCAGTGACCGATTCTAATTCAGAAATCCTTGCCCAGTAGCCTCTAGATACAAAAGATCTTTAATAAAAGAATCTAGCAACAAAAACAATTCAATCCAGATGTGATCAGCCATGCATAAAAAACCAGTCCCTAACCAATATTGCCATCATGTTAAGGATAGAAATCAGATTCTAAAAGAGCTCCTAAAAAAGCTGTAGGTTCTTGGATCTCCAGACAGACCATAGCAATGCCAGAAGCACCAGATTCCACAACTTCATTTCATGGATCCACCGTTTCTGATTATACCACCTTATCATCAGATCATAAACAGTCTACGCTCATCACTCTACAGTACCACCCACAAGATAATCCAGCACTTACACAAGATGTGCCAAAAGTAGTTAATCACTCCACACCGAATGAATAAATAATCTATATCAAGCAGTTCACAGTTATGTAGGGATATTTTCCCTTGCTGCCTATACTCTAATCATTGTTTTTCAATAGAATCCTGGCCTTCCATAGAGTGGGAGCAGATGGGTAGAGAGAGGAGCTTCTGTCTCTCTCGCGCTCTCAAGGTCGGCATCCCGCAGGTCACTCACTCTGGATGGCAAGTGCAGGGAGACGTCAGTGGTCCAGTAGATTCAGCGGGCGGGATCATGGTGGATGCTGCCTCAACTAGACTTACCAGTAGGATCGTTGTTGAAGATTCGGGATGAAGGCGGGTCAGGTTTGGCCCGTCACGACATCAATGCTCCAATTTCATCGGATTTCCTAGGAGGTTCTACCCCAGTAATCAGAATGGGGTTCCAGAAGCACTGTGTCCTGAAGGCCATCCTTGCCACAGTGGCCACTTCCAATCGGCAATTGTCATACATTGAGGTTGTTGCCGAGGAGTCATCGGGTGCCAGAGGTTCTTGGACTGCAGGAGATGCTACGAGACCGACCATTCGTTTGGTTTACATTGTCCAATATGCTGGGGAGTCAGTCACCAGGAGAGAGGATGATGGGACCTGGTGAGGAAGTCCTCTGTTCAGAAGCCAGCAGAGGTATTGCCTCCCATTGGTTTGGCTATTGGTGTTGTTCCCATTCTACCTTCAAAGAAAGGTTGGCTGAAACAGAATAAAATTGTGACCGCTGTGGGGGCAGATAGCCACCTGACCAAGAAAGCCCTGTTAAAATCCTTCTTGAACTTGAATTGGCCGGATTCTTGATCATGGTGGATCGGCGTCCTTTCGCCCAGAGTTTCATGGTTAGAAACAATTCATGCACATTTTGGCTATCTGTTGATGGCGCTCGGGGCTTCATGAACCAAGGTTTTAATTTAGCCGGAATATCTTGATCCAGTTTTGGAAGGATTTTGCTTCACTGGCTGCAATAGTCAGGCAGGGAGACCATATTGCCTAGGTTAGGAGTTCATGGCCTTCCAGTGTGCTTGGTCAGGTTTTCCATGTCAATTACTAACTCTCAAAAGACTACACCTCTTAATTCAACAACTACCCACCAACTTAAAGTAATTACTAACCCCTAAAAGACTAGGGTTTTTAACGAGATTAAAAACAACTACCTACCAAATAACAACAACTAGCCTTCCCAATTAAGAAAAGTACCACCCTCCCAAGCAAGAAAAGATGGGTGGGCCACTATTCTTAAGAAGCAAAAAGTAAAGAGAAATCGGATCCGAGCCAAATGATGTTGACCGCCCAATCTTGGTTTGGACTGGTCCAATCCAATCAAAAATGCCATCTCGAATCAATGCCCCCACCAGGACAAGGTGGGACTCGGACTACTAGTTTAGAAAGGCTTGGAGAACCTTTTGGCAATGGAGGCCAAAACATGCAGTGAAGCCTCTGCGAGGTTTACCAGGCAAAGAAGGAAGCATGTTAGCCTCGGACTCGGACCCAGACCCAGCAAGCCTGGAAGGGACCCGGCCTCCTTCAGATCAGGTGGATCCATCTAACTTAAAAGCGATTCGAGGTTCCAGTTTGACAATAAGAGCTTCTGATGCTCCTGGTTCGACCAGGTAGATCAATGTAGCTTTTCAACTGAAGGTGGGCCGGGTGGCCTGGTCTGCCAGCCAGAACCAGTGACCCATCCTGACTTTCCTGTCATAGCTGCGTGCAAGTCCAGTCTCCATCTTCGAACGATAGTCCGCCTAATGTTTAAACCCATGACTTGCCTACGAAGCTCCCTTCCGTCCTGCTGCAAAAGGTATCTTCTTCGTCTCCATGTGGGGTCTCCCCTGATGCCTCTGACTAAAGCTTTGCGGGCTCCTTTTGTCCTTTAAGATGCTAACACTCGTCTAACTTTGGCTACGAAGCCAGAAAATATCAATCGGATGACACTATGTTATAAGAGGCAACCGCCTTGGTTGCCTAGGCGACAAGGTGAGCGCATAGTGCCTTGCGTCACCCATGATGGCCCCAAGCGATCTAATTTTTTTGCCTTGGCTACCTAGGTAAGGTGAGGCATTTTCGCCTTGGTTCGACCAGGTAGATCAATGTAGCTTTTCAACTGAAGGTGGGCAGGGTGGCCCAGTCTGCCAGCCAGAACCAGTGGCCCATCCAGACTTTCCTGTCATAGCTGCATGCGAGTCCAGCCTCCATCTTCGAACGATAGTCTGCCTGATGTTTCAACCCATGACTTGCCTACTGAGCTCCCTTCTGTCCTGCTGCAAAAGATATCTTCTTCATCTCCATGTGGGGCGTCCCCTGATGCCTCTGACTAAAGCTTTGCAGGCTCCTTTTGTCCTTTAAGATGCTAACAATCATCTAACTTTGGCTACGGAGCTAGCAACTGACAATATCAATCGGATGACACTATGTTATAAGAGGCAACCGCCTTGGTTGCCTAGGCGACGAGGTGAGCACATGTTGCCTTGCATCACCCATGATGGCCCCAAGTGATCTAATTTTTTAGCCTTGGCCGCCTAGGTAAGGTGAGGTGTTTGCCTTGACTGCCTCGTTGGCCCGGATCTGGACCCAACAAGGCCCAAATCTGTGACTTAAGCTTAAGGCCCCCATGGGTTCTGTTCACCCCCCCTAGATCCCCAAGTTGAGGAGGACCCAACGGAGCCCTAGCCCCTTGCTGTGGTCACCAAAGAAGCAGCTGCCGCCGCCGGAGAACTTCGTCGAAGAAGCCACCGCCTGAGAAGCTTCACACCGTCGAAGAAGGAATTCCATATCGACGGGAAGGGGAGGTTCAAAGTAAGGTTAGAGAGCACCTATGTCGAGCACTTCGATAACAAGGTGTACGATGCGAACATGATGGGCACGCTGAGCTACGAACAGAGGGGATCACTATTGGGCATCAGAGACCAGAAGTTCCTTTGGTTCCCTGTCAAGCAACCACGTCGATGCATCGACATCCCAAGTTCCGGCCTTATCTACTTCTATGTCGGGGTAATAGTTAAGCAATTCTCACTCTCTCTCTTCGAGACCCCACCTGTTTGCAAGGTCATACCTCCTCCGCCCATGGAGGCTGCTAGCATCTTGCTGCCACATCTCTGCAAGGTCTCCCTTCACACCTCGTCCCCCGTTTCTCTTCTTCCTAGATCTATTACGAGCCAATGCCTTTTCCATCTCTATGATTGTCTACCTATTGCAGTCATCTATGAACATCATCATGATCATTAGTTTTGAGTGGTCTCTGCAAATATATTTACTGACTTTTTTGTTGTGACGATAATATTTGCAGACTAAAAAAACCTTGCCTTAGGCGCCTGGGATGAGACGAGGTCCCTCGCCTTGGCTGCCTCATGGCTCTTGACAACATAGGGATGACAAAAGTGATCTCGAGGAATGATGATGACTTGAAGACACTAGCCTCATTCCAGCCAGGCAAGGCCACTAGTACCCATTCTGGCAGGGGTGATATGTTGGACAAGGAATGGTGTTTATTTGATGAGGCTCTCAAATCCATTGGGTAGCTTGTAGGATTAAGCTTCATAGGTCAGGAGCAGGATGTCAAAGGCTACTTCGCTATACTTCGTCAATAACTGAGCTGCCAAGGATTGCTGAGCATAAACTGGATTTTTTCCCTTACAAGAAATAAAAATTGATGGTGAGAAAGCTCACTATGCGGCAGCTGTTAAGTTCATAGAGCTGACAGGTCTATCTCTCGTCCCACTGACAAGGAACTTGAAGGAAGTCAATTACAGGCTCTAATATTCACTTCTGCCACTACAGAGAAAATCTGCTACATTTATAATCTATATGGTCCATTGAGTGAGGTAGATAAACCAAAATTCTGCTTAGATCTTCATGATATCATGCGTAATTCCATTAACAGTAAATGGGATATAAGAGGTAATTTCAATGTAGTTCTTAACTCTGGAGAGAGAAAGTCATGGACTCGTGAGATGACTCTATTTAATGATTAGGTCAATGGCTGTGGTCTTATAGAAGCTTCAGATTTTGATATAGAGTTTACATGGTTGAATTCCAAATCCAAACCAAAACTTGACATAATTTTTGTATCCACCTCTTGGGTTCAATAATATGGTGCCCCTGAGAGTTTCTACATCCCTAGGACAGTCCGCGACCACTGTACTATAGGTTTGTTACGTGGAAGACACTGCAAAGATACTCCAAAAGGCTCCGGATTGAACTAGCTTGGTGCAGGAAGTCCAACTTATTAAATATGGTTGATCAATGGTGGAATGATATTAACGTTAACACTAAATCAGCCACTTGAAGATTTGCATGCAAAGTTAAACACTAAAAGAACACTTCAAAAGTCTGGGCTACAATACCTTCCATGTTTCAAAGGAGAGATTGGTTGGCCAAGATAGAGTGTTTCTAGCATTTAAATATTGCTGGAACTATTATTGATCCTCAGGTGGAGAAATGAAATAAACTTAAAGATGAGTACAGAGAATGAAGTTACGGAGAACAGGTCAAATGGTAAGAAATATCTACCGAACTTTTGCTGAAAGAAGTCAACAAGAACAGGTGATTCTTCCACACATGCATCATGAGAAAGAAGAAAAACAACATTCATAGGCTGACCGTAGATGCAACCGACTATGAAGGGACATCTAATAGGTCATCAAGCTGAGGTTTTCTACCAGAAGCTATATGCACAATATATGGCCTAATATTTCCTCTGCCTGTGCTTTTCGTGGAAGGGGGGAAGAGACCATGAACCACCTCTTTATCCACTGTGGGATCATCAACCTGCTATGAACAGTTCTTTTCAGGAGTTATAATTTACAGTGGTCGGAGCCAGCTAATATGATAACTCTTTTGCAAGATTGGCATACTCTCAAAAAATAAAAGAAATTTTGAAGACTAATCTGAGAACCCAAATTGATTCTTCATCTTATGGCAACTTATGTCAACGATTGGGAGCTCACTCTTTGTAGATCACATTGGCATGCTAGTAGAAATTTCAACATTTCCCTCCATACTTTTTGTAGCTTTGTCCCCTCCTACCTCCTTGGTAGACAAAGGCGCTTTTACTCTTCTTTTTGGGTAGAGAACTTTTCCCTTGTTCCTTGTACTCTTATCTATGTTTTTCAAAAGAAATTCAGGCCTTCTGCCCTTACTCAAAAATAAGAAATAAGCAGTTCACATAACAGACACCATTTTGCCTCCTAAGGGAACACTTTTTTATGGTTTGGTAGGAAGCCTGCCTTTATATATTTCCCAGAAACAATCTGATTTAAATAAAAACAATGGAGACCAAACAACCATCCACCAGCTTACCTCACAGCCCCCGGAGTTCAATATACCACTTGCTGATTTACTGAAAAGACATACCCCTTAGTGGGATGCCAAAGCATCTTACTGTTTTGAAATTCCATGCATGATCCCTGCAATAAACTTATCGGGTTGGCAAGGTCTGAAATTTCTAGTCTTTTGGATCTCTCCAAAAGGATGGGCAGTGAGCGTAGTTATCAAGAAGGGAATTCCAATTCCAGTGATAGTAGACTCGGCTTGGTTTAGGACAGAATTGGGCCATTTGGCTAGTTCTGACAATTCCATGGTAGGGACAACAGATCCTGGCTCAGTGTCAACCAATCTTGGTTGACATCAGCCAGGCCAAGCCGATTCAACCAGATTGCCCTATCCCAGTCAGGAATCAGCTGATACTTGTCAACTGCCACTTGAGATGAATCCATGCTGATCTGGATGAAGTGCACCCTGCAGTTAGCCATATCCTTAAGTGGAACAGCTGGTGCCAATCATGATTCTTATCAACCAACTGTAAAGCATAGCGTGGCCAAAATGTGCACTCTGGGAAGTCAGGATAAAGGTTTTTTTAAAAATAGATAAATTCAATGAACTAAGCTGACATGGATAATTAGATATGTATGTGAAACTGTAATGAGAAAAATAAAGTGGGAAACCTACCAGATGCTCCATTTTGTGGGGGTTGCAAATGCAGCAAATCAGGAAGTCAAAGGACATCCAATCAGTAATACTGTGAATAAAAATCCTAAAAGTTCTCAGAGATGAAGAGGATATGCTTGACACTGACTAGCATGTAATAATCTCTATCTCTATATCTTGCATACAGACTCCTTTTCATTTTGCATTTCTAGTGGTTGAATAATTTCTTGTTGTGATTGTGACGTGGTAATTACATGATTGTAGTTTGGTGGCTGTGCTGCTTCCTTTTGTATTTTCTTTTTGCCGTCTTCATTTTTTGGACATGGCTTGCAGGATCCACTAATGTGGATTGGGATCAGCACCTGCCAAGTGCTGATTCAATGGGGGTGGGAATAAAGGAAGGAACTTCTGCCATGATCGGGATGGCAGGATAGGCCAATCCCATCCAGTGGATCTGAGGGCAGAGGGATGGCTACATCTCCCCACCCCACTTCAGGCAGAGAAGATGACAGGGTCTGCAGGCCCTATTTGGACCCGCTGACCCAATAACAAAGTGATCCTTAACTTTAAGTTGTGCATTTGATATTGTGAGATGCTATTTGGAGGATTTGCAGGGGTCACCGTTTCATCTTCCCCAAATGTAGGATCAGCATGGTGGTGCTAGCAGCCCCTCCTCCGGCAGTAGCTCTCTGTTTGTCAGCCTGAAATGGCCAACAGCAGTAGATCAGCCCTTCCAGCAGATCAGCCAATCCACCAATCCAGAGGCCAATCCCGGCTCAGAATTCCTTGGTTCCTGGATGTCTAAGCCTTGGTAATTTGTCTTCTGTGTGTACCATGAACCTTCAGTCATAAATAAAATGAACATGGCATCTTCCCGCCAACCACCTTTTCAAAGAATTGCCAGTAATTTATCACATGTGATTGTCTTAGTCGCCTATGAGCCGACCCAAACCGGATAAGAAACCCAAGATAATAACCCTGTCTTAGCCTTGTCAAAACCACTCTCATAACTTTGATTTTTTATGTTGTTGTTAGTGATACATAGATGTACATGTAGCTGATGGAAAACTGGACATCAACCAATTCTCACATATTCATGAAATAGAAACATTTATGTACCATTTATCTAATGAATGTGATATCCACATATATACTCTTAAAAAGTTAGGTATTATCTGTTTTTCTGCTTCATAAGAGATGTCGTCCTAGACTAGGCAACAATGAGCATTGTTCATCATATCTATCCCATGCTTTTGACAACATTAGAACTCTCTTATAGCAAATCACCTGTAGCAATGCTTTTTCATATTTCTGGAACCTCTAGTATAACTGTCCAATTATTAAAGAGATCAAAACCTGTCCCTGAGTTATCATCAAAATATATTTACTCATGACGGTTTAGAAACTTCCTACGATATAAATAGTAGTGCACAATCCTTCATTTTGCAGGCTTATATAATTAAAGCCACTCACCTGCTGCTGCTGGGTAGGGAGGATAACCCCAGGCTTCGGCTGATGGGAAGGCATCATTTGCACATCCCTGGTGCTATTGGTGTAACAATCATTTCTCGTCCTTTGTTGATCTTCGTCATAGCCCTTATTAGCTTCTGGAGGAAGTCTTACCGGCGTCAGATTATGGCCCATCCCTCTACCTGCCTGGCCAGGAACTGGGGGTACAACGGCTATACACTGTTGCTGGGGAAGGTTACTGAATCCTGATGGTGGTCGAATTGAGGATGTTGGATTCTGCAGTCCATCCACAGCTGTAAACCTACCAGTATGCTGCTGCAGATGTGAAGGATGACCTACCTGAGGAAACTGGACTCTTGAAGCTCTGGATGAGATGTTATTATCAGAGGAAGCACCACTGGTTGGTTGGAACTGCATAGGAGAGAAGCTTATTTGCTTTGCTTGTTGAAGCCCAGCTTCTCCTATTCCACTGATCCCTACTTGTTGTTCTTGTCCACCATGTTGTTGTCCCATCTGGAGTCCAAGAGACTGGTGACCTTGCTGGCCTGACACGAGCTGTGCCTGTGTGTAGGAACTTGGCAGCTGAGACATCTGCTGTCCTTGAATGTGTGGAAACTGCTGTGGCTGTTGATGTGACATGGGCGGGTGTTCACTGTTCTGAAGCTGCGGCAGCTGCTGCCTCTGCTGTTGTACCATTTGTTGACCTGTTTGCTGGTATGAAAACTGTTGACTCCCGAGTGAACTTGGAATTGGCTGCTGCTGCTGATGTTGTGGCGCATGGTAGTTGCTTTGAGGAAATATCCGTTGGTTAAGCTGAGAAACAGTGCCATTTGGAGGCAGTCCACGAGCAACGGGCAAAGGGGCCAACTTGGGTACTGATACCACCTGAGGTAGACTGGGAGGCAATGGGGGAGGTGCTACAGTGGGGCGCTCGTACTGGGTAACATTCGTGTCAGGATTCCAGTAGTATAACAGTCCTGTCGTCCCATCGATCACAGCTTTCCATGGCTTCTCGAGGGTCGGATCCTCGGGTGCCATCCTTGGGCCCAGTGAAGTTGTAGCAGATTCGGCCGCCATTGCAGAATCTCAGTTCAGGACCACGATGCCGAACCGGGGGCAACCTTATAAAACAAAAACAAACATTTCAGCCGAAAAAACTGATGCCAATCGTAAATAAGAATGATAGCAATTCCAGTCTGAAAACTAAGCCAATATCCAATGATCGCAGAATATAATAGATGGTGCCAAAAGGAAACACGAAGTTTTCCTGCACTGAAATGCACTTATTGACTTAACCCTACAACCCGCGTAAATTTCGGCAAGATGTGAACACGGCGGACCACTAGGGTGTCAGTTATCGTCCAGAACAAAACTGCCATCACAAGAGATGGAAGAAATCTTGAGCTTGAACATAAACCGGATGATGAAACAAACGGGAAGAAAATAACTGACTAGACACAATAACCTGGTGATACCCTTCCAATTGGACGATTTCGAACTACTGGAGCATTAAAAGTGAGATTGAGTGGGAAACCATAAGGCACAGTGTGAGGAGCGAGGACCCACCGCAGTTTCCGCTAGGGTAGAGAGCGGGAAAAAATAGAAAGAAGCAGAACGGTGGGATGAACGCGGCTTGTGCGCCTGAAAGCACGGACGTGGCCGCCGCCTCCGTCTCCTCTTCTTGGACCTCTCTCGCCTCCAGCTCTCCAGGAGGGCGCGGTGATGGTCGCGTCGGGAGACCGGAACGAGAAGAGAGTTTAAAACCCTAATATCTCCTTGGTCGCTCCCAGTCCCTGACCGCCCCCTTCGACGGGAACGACAACCGAGCGGCGAACCCCCGCACCGGCGAACCCAACCGGAGTACGCCCGTTTGGTCCGGGGCGGCTTTCACGGTTCGAGATAAATTTTCTTTTTTTTTTGAACAAAAAAACAAACTACTAAATATTCATACCAAACAGTACAACAAGTTACAAAGACCCAAGTAAAAACCAACAAGACGAAGACTGATAACATACAGGCCGATACTAATGGGGTGTTTGGTTGCATGATAATTGAGATTTTTATTTTAATTTTTAAAAATTGTAAGAAAACTTGTTTAAAAGAGGTGTTTGACAACTATGACAAATTTATGTTTTGAAAGTAATTTTCTTCTTAAACAAAAAAAATAGGGTCTCACCTCTTTCTTTTTTCTTGTGGTCCCCCACTTTATTTGGTCATGTGCGGTGGTTACTCTTTTTTGTAATCACATCCCTCCAAACATGATAATTTTATGTCATGAGTTGGTTTACTTTTTATTTTAATACATTTTTTATCATGAAAGTGTACAAAAAATTATCATGCAACCAAACACCCCATAAGTTTTCCTGCAAAGGAAGACAAAGCCACGATCGATCTTGATAAAAGATCGTACAGTATGGATAGAAGCTCCACTAAGGGAGTTAACCATTTTGTCTCGAGACTGTATAATCACACCAAAGAGATGTGGATGTTGCCCAATTTAACAGTCTCGAAGAAAAGATTATGGCAAAGTACCAAACAGAGGAGGATACTGAAGCCATCCACACGACCCTAACTAGAAACAACGGACACCGAAAGAAAGACAAACATAGAAGCAACGAACTCCGTGATTGTAGTGCATAGCAAAGAACCAAAATACCTAAATACAAATTTAGGTAGAAGCACTGCAACAGGAGAGACCCCATACAACCTAAACATTTATGGGAGGGATACTCCCTCCCTCCCTATCCACAATAACAACAAAATAGCACAAAAAGAAGCCTACGTAGTCAGATACCTCCCAGCCGGTTCGAGATAAATTTCCGCCCGAGTACTTGAAGCAAACGCCGATTTAAAAATAATACCCGATAGATGTTAAGTTAATCGAGTTTATAAGTGCACGATATTCGTACCTGGAGGTCTGCTTGTCAACGTTACAGGTTACATCGTATAATATTCAGCATAGTACTGTATATATTATTCTGATACTTGGTTGCACGTTGACGGAGCACTTATTTACACGACACAGTATATTCTCTTTGCAAAAAAATCTACTTGGAATAAAACGTGTGGTGACATTTTTATAAAAAACATCAATATAAGTGCATTTTTCCTTGGTAAAAATACCTGACTTCTGTTTTTTATCGCGGGATTTCACCATTTTTGCAATACGTCTGTCCGGCCCAAAATCTAACCGGGGCGGGTGATCGAGTCGGACTTAATTCAAATATAAAATGGTCGTCTGTAAAAAAAGGGTACACACTATTTTGTTTAGCATGTTTACGTAATATTCTGTTTAGTGCCTAATTTAGTAATACATGCCATGTATTGTATAACATTTTAATCCATGTATGTACCCCAATCAAAACGAGCATCTGTCATAAATATATATCAATATATAAATTTAGATGTTGACAATAACATGAAAAACACTCTAATTTTACCATTCCCATCAATCGAATGTCAATCTTTTTTGCTATATTCCAACAATAATGTGGGCAGCAAATAGTGATGTATACATATTAAATATTAAATATATCATGTATGCCTATATTCATCCGTTAAAAAAATGTCTATATTCATCAACTAAATAACATGCCTCTATACCCAGATGAAAATTCTATTCAATCAGAACGTAGCACAGATCGTCATGCAAGCAGAGAAAAATTCCACGGGATGTCTCCGCCGATTCGCATTCCCTAAGATTATTATTGTATATTTTGCCGGCGAGAGACGTCCCGTTTCTTTCGGGAGCCCTCGCCACAGGTTTCCACTTCACGCGTCGTGCGGAAAGAGGAGGGCGCAAGAAGACCTGCTCCTGGATTCTCGAGGTACTTCGAGTCTCTTCAACCCTCGAGATCTGCTCGTCATCCTTCTGTTCGTTTTCTGCGCGACAATGCCCGGGGATATTCGCCAAGTAGCTTCTGTAGGGTTCCTGGTCATTTCACCCGGGGCATTCTTTCCCCCGCCGAATGCGATGCGGACCGCACCGAGGGTGCTCCAGGTGCATTCGCCGTTATGGTCGTTCCGTTATTCACGAACCGTCTTCGTTTTTAGCAGCACGTTCACTCTGAATACATGCATTTTCAGCACGAGTTTCCCAGCAGCATAGTTGGCGGACAACTCTGCGATCGTCGCTCACCACCGTATCATGCACATCTTTTCTGACTTTACAGTTTTATCCTGCATACAGCACACCGTTCATTCGAGATTTGCTTCAAACGAGAATGTAACATCGTGAATTTAGCCGGCAGAAGCGCGTTATGTTCTAAGAACGTTCATTCTACAGGCCACATCGTATTTCAATAGTCTGTATTATATGGATTTGTGTCGAGTTTCAATAGTTTGTAACGCCACAGCTACCGACACCACTGAATCGTTGTTGTATACAATTGCAGTGTAATAGTAAGTTTATCCGTGTGATCCCTGGTTATGTTTTCCTTCAGTGTAGTTTGATAACAAGGTACGGTGCTTATTATTTTCCCTAGCTTTTGCATTATTGGATTTTTCATGCATTAATTTGTTTACAGGCTCGATGAAAGAACTCAGCAGAGATGAGAAGCCAACAAATAGCAAAATAAAGGCTGAAGCCCTTCAATATGTGGAGGCTTCAACTTCGTCATCGGTATATTCTCTGTCTGCTTTTAACCCAGACGAACTTAGTACTGTATGCTACTGCCATTAGCTCTTTATTGTTTGCTTCGGCCTTTTTTTGGAAGCTGGTATGCTTTGGTCCTTCTGCAGTGTTTCTTATCATCCTGATTCATTACCTAAGTTGTTACCAGGAATACTCTATGTTGAGAAGCAGTTTATATGCTGCCGGCCATATAAAAGTTGGTTTACAACAAACTAGTAGACAAACGTTGACAATCTTCTAGTCAATCAGATGCAAAAAAAAAACACTCGGTCGAAGATAAATTTATGCTTACATGACAACTAGTAAAAGTGTATATGACCTAGTATCAATGTCTGAATCCAGTGAGGCAGGAACATATTATATGAGACTGGGGCATGATTGTATCAGCTGTCTTGTGAAGTATTTGGGTCATATATGACAGAAGATCTTTTGGATACAATTTCAGGTTGGACATTAACATTTTCAGATATTCAGCCATTTTGATCCAAGACTGAAAGTCCTCCATGATGGTACCCTTTCTTATGCCAGTTTTTATCTAAAAGGCAGACTTGGAACAGGCACTATCCCAGCTTTGAATTGTCAAGAATCAGCCAGAAATGGCTGGATGGCTGGGTACTGATTCCATACACGATTCATCTGATCCTGATCTGGATTGATTGACTATACCAACCATGAATCATAGGTTTCTATGTTACTTGGTTCCAGTGGCAAGGAAACATCCCACCCCCTCCATCTGTCATGTTTCTTGGTTCTTTTGAGATTAGGAATAGTAATTTTCTACTAGCTGTAGCTTTGCTTCTTGCTTTTACTCATTATATTGGTAAACATACTACTGTGACAACTTTTGTGTTCTTTGTCCCATTTAATTTTGTTCCTCTGCATTTTATTTATCTTGGCTTCTATCTCCTTGATAGAGTTGTTTTTTTTCCTTGATTATATGCAATTGTAGGGAATCATCCCAAGCTCTTCATCCGATCACATAAGGTCATATTTTATTGGAATGGGGTTTCAGCCAAATCTCGTTGATAAAGTAATGAAGGATCACGGTAAGTGTGCACTGAGAGAAAGAGACATTTAAAGATGTATAAGACTATAGAACCTGAGTCAACATGTTAAAGATTTAAGAATTTTAATTATTTGTTAAATATTTTACCAGTGATGTTGTGTTATGCAGGTGAACAGGATGCTGATTCATTGTTGGAGACTCTCCTTGCACACAAAGTTAGGAACTCTTTTTTTTTTCAATTCTGATTCCAAGAGATAAGAATATTTGCAGGGTGCTTAAAAATTTCAAACCTTTTACTTTTACGTTTATGCTTTTTCTTCACACTGTTCCACTGAACACTGTTTTCCACAACTATTTTAGCCTGTAATATCATTTAAAAAGGAGTCTGTTAATGGTAAATGTCTTACACCATGCACACTCCAAAGATGCTTTTGTTTTTCATGTTTTAAAAGCGAAAAGAGAGGGAGGACTTAACATAACTTCCGAATATATGTAGAAGTTGACTACACAAAATATTTCTCTAGGAAGATCAAAGCCTGAGGGATATGCTGTAACAGCTGCCCTACCAAGCACAGAGAGTGGATGTGGTCTAGATTCTTGCAGGACCCTATTTACCCCCATTGTAGGCCGGTCTATGGATCCTTTCTTTTTAAATCAGAAGGACTTGAAACCTGAGCATCTTTTCTCCAACAAACACGAATCTTCTACAAGCTTGTCAGGATTCTAGTTCTTGACTTCATCCTGTCCAATGCGTCATAAATTGACTAAAAATAGTCTCAGCTAAGTAGTCAGTTTCTACAACTTATAGAATGTACGCAGAACATAAAATGAGTTGATTTATGCCTCGGCTTACTAAATTGACCTAAAACGGCATAAACTTCATTATTTTGTTATTTTATTTATTTTATGTTTATACATGTTTTACGATGTATAATTTTACAATCAATGCATGTTTTAAGGTATAAATTTGTAATTTACATTTGATGAGCATAATAAAATTTTAAATAATGCATGCAATTAATTTAATAATATATAGTTATATATAAATATATGTAATATTACATTAATTATGTACTATATTTATATATTTCATGATGACTCAGGGGTCAAGATTTCTTATTAACTTGCAAGAAAATTACAATAACAAGAGTAAAGAAAAGAAAGCATAAAAAACAAGACATCTGGGTACGTCTACCAAGGTGGTAGAAACCGTATGGAGTTACAAGAAGAACTTCTTAAATGGTAAAAACTTCTCCCCGGCAGCGAACCCTTCTATGTACCTTTCGGTGCAAGGAATCATCCAATAATTGACAAAGGTTGTCATCAAGAAGAGAATATATCTAGGGTGCTCAAAGTGGTCTTCAATGATTGTTCTGTTTATAGTCTTTTATATTAGCCCAAAACATAGCTGGTAATAAGAGTTCTCAAAGCTTGGTATTTGAATTCCCAGGGTTTAAGGTTGGCCAAATGAAGAGTGAAATTACATTATCCTGTTCTATCCATTGCTGCTTCCAACCTTTGAACAAAGCACATCACACCAAAGTGAGGAAATGATCCCAAAAATAAGAAAGAAATGTTCAACTGTCTTGTTCTTCATGCCGCAAAAAACACATCTCAAGGGTAAATCAGGCAAAAAAATTCTATGAAGACGACTTGTCGTAGGTAGTCTTTTCTTGCAAATCTTCAATAAGGAAACCTGTAGTTTGATGGGATAAGAAGATGTCTATACTATTGGATGCCATTAAACCTTCATGCCACCCATAGAAAATTTATCCATAGTGGATTTGACAGTGAAAGTAGTGTTTCTTACTTGGCCACCAGACATGCTCATCTTTCTTACCAATGATGCATTTATAACCATGAAGTAGAGCCATAAGGTTTGTAAAGTCACCAAATTTCTCATCATTGAGCACCCTTCTAAATGGTATGCACCATTTTGTTTTGGGTCTCAATTGCAACTAATATTTCCATGAGGGTTACAGCAAATTCTAACGGGGTGTTTGGTTGCATGACAATTTTTCGTACGCTTTCATGATAAAAAATTATATTAAAATAAAAAGTGAACCAACTCATGACATAAAATTATCATGTTTGGAAGGATGTGATAACAAAAAAGAGTTACTATCATTCATGACCAAACAAAGTGGGGGACCACAAGAAAAAAGAAAGAGGTGAGACCCTTTTTTTTGTTTAAAAAGAAAATCACTTTCAAAACATAAAATTGTCAAGGTTGTCAAACACCTCTTTTAACAAGTTTTCTTACAATTTTTAAAAATTAAAAAAAAACCTTTATTATCATGCAACCAAACACCCCATAAGGAGATTGGGAAAGATAAAAGCGAGAAAGGAGTGACCACACCATTGGTCCTCCCAAAAGGACATCTTATGGCCATTGCCCACCTCAATGGAGCAAGTAAAGTTAATGGAATCCCAATTATCAAGGATCCCTTTCCACAAAGTTGAAATTCTATTTATTCTCCTGAAGTCTTTGATCCACATATCATTGCTTCCTGCCCTTTTTTGGATGTAACAATTCTAGCCCACGAAGAGTGTATCATGGAATCATGGAATGCCATCTCGGCGAGATCTCGGTCTCACCCAGGGGGCCGAGAAACGAGTTTGCCGAGATCTCATCCCGTGTAGCCTAGTCTGAAACGAGATGCCGCTCCTGATGACCTACACCACCACAACATCAACAATAACGAAGGTTGTCTCTACACTCTGCTTGGATATGGCCCTCGCCGTAACATCTCCCACAGAACCAACACTTACCACCATCTTTTCTTCCCTTGATCACATCTTTGATGACCTACACCCCAATTTATTTATATATAACTTATATTACATCAACACTATGTATTAATTAATAGAGATATTTATTGTTCTTTTACTTAATTATTGAGGCCTAAGGTGAGTAATGTTAGACCCTTCTGTACATGATTTCAAGAAGTGGTTGATTTAGGTAGCAATCGACAGAAGTTGAGCCAAGTTAGAGGGGAAAATATGATCCACCTCTTGATTCCCGCTCTAATCGGCTAGAATCACCTGAATTAGCCTGGATGGGGACCCATTTGGCTTGATGCCGGTGGTGGCCCACTCCACTCCAATTGGGTCCTTCATATCTAATAGGAGCCGGAAGTCATCTAATCCAGAGTGGACCCGATATCCAATATTTGATGATTTAAGTCATTGGATATCATGTGAGAAAGTGGAGCCCCGATGCTGATAAAATCGGAATCCCCTTTGGAATGTATTTTTATTATTTTATATTTTTTGAAGAATCAATCCAGGCTGATTCCTGGTGGTTTTTCTTTCCTAGAATCGGTTGATTATGCCGATTTGATCCAGATCAGATTGGAATAGGCACTAGCCGATCTGGTATCCAATTCTGATTCTGTCATTGTTGTTTCCATGAAAATTCAATTTAAGCTTGGGACGTCTAATGGAGATCTTCTTAACATTCTTATGATATTGTGCCTCATCTGGATTTAAATCTCTTATAGGGTGTTTGGTTGCATGAGAAAGTAGTTTTTCTCGACAATTATGTATAAGTAACAAATGTTGTTAAAAGCAAGGATCGCGGGATCAGATCGGACTGATCCGGACCGATCCTATGGAACAAAACCAATCCAGAATCGGTAAGTAAAAAAAACTGAATCTGATTCCGATCCGGACCAATCTTGGCAGATCCCGACCAATCTCAGCCGATACAACTGAAATCGAAAAAAAAAGCAATCTGACTCTTATTCTGATCTCGACCAATCCCAGCTGATCTGACTGGAATAGAAAAAAATGATCTGCTTTCGATTCTGATCCCGACCGATTCAATTCCGATCCGATCCCAACTGATCCGGCCAGAATTTTTTTTCGGATTGGTCCTTTGGCCGAGAATCGGATCGGTTGATTCCGCAATCTATGGTTAAAAGGTTGTTTGACTATCATGACAGCAACATAATTTTATGGGGTTCTTGAGTAAAAAAAAAGAGATGAGACTTCTGTTTTCCTTGCATCCCCCCCTTTTTGTATTACTTGGTATCCACCTTTCTTGTCATTATATGTCATCAAACATGATAATTATGTGTTTATAGCTTTTTTTTAGGTTTTATTTTAATATATTATTTTATGACAAAAATGCATAAAAAATTATTTTGCGACCAAACATTTTATTAGGCTCATATACAATTGGTTGGTCCTCCAAACTCTAGCTACTTGTATATACCTTTTTTGTTTAGCTACACTACTTATAATTTGTCATTCTTTAGGATACAAGTTTTTGTGACGATGCACTAATTTACAATGCTTCAAATTACCCGGGAACAGGCACTTGAAAAGTCTGCAGAGATTGAGGAAGCGGAGTCACCTTCGGAGTTGTTTACTAGTGATAGTGAATTTGAGGTACATTTTAAACATACGATCATTCATTTAATAACATGATTAGCTGTGATTAAGATTTTCTTTCTTTTCTCGTGAGTTTGGATGAAATCTTCTTATTCTCTCACTGCTAGAATTTGTTATTTAATTATTTAATTTTATTCTACACATCAGTTTTCTGTTATTTAATTTATTGACCAGTGTAATTAATTAAACTTATTGTATTATCTGTTCTCACAAGATTGCTTTTTCTGCTCAATGTAGGAACTATGTTATTGAGGGTAACTGAGACAACTGCCTTGGGCGAGTGGTGAAACAAAGTGCTGGCTTGGTGCTTCCACATTACCCATATCACTTGTGGTGATGCCTTAGTATCCTTTCCACCAAGGTGCTTGCTTTGAACACCTTGGCCTAAGGCATATGGAGCTCTGGGGGCTGTGGGGTGGGGGTTGTACCCTATTTAGCTGGGAAATTATCTGGAATTTTTAGATACATTGAACCTAATAGGGTCTGGCATCTGGAGCCCTGGTTATCCACTCTAGTCGTCATATTCCCTTCCATCTCTCTTTCCCTTTTGGCTCTCCACAACCCCAGGCAGAACGATCATCTCTGATGCTGGAGGTTATCACCCTGAATGCTGTCCCCTCACCTCAGGCTTCTTGACCTCACACCTATGACCATTTTTTATAGGAATGGGAAAATTATATGTTTATATTTGTTGAAGATCCATTTCAATGTGACAACTATTCTATGTTATTAAGGGCAGTTGAGGCAATTGCTTAGGCAATGAGGTGAGTCAAGGCATCTCCTAGCCTTCTTGACGTCATGACTCAAGCCATAGGTGGTAGCTGCTGGCATCCAAGCAGGTGAAATAGATGCCTTGGATACCTCTTAGGTGAAGTATGAGTGGTTGCTGGCAGTCCCCTGGTCACTGGATGCCTTGCTGGAGGTCACCAGGACTGGATAAGATGTTGGAGGCTGCAGTTCAGTGGCACCTCTAGACGGCCCTCTTATTGGACTGGGGGGAAACCTAACAGGTCAGCAACTCAGTTCCTCCTGACCACTAGGCAGGCCCGTACTGGATCTGATGATCCTAACGGGCAGTCCGCCGAAGTCCTGTTCCACACCTTTGTGCGACCTGCCTTTGGTGTCCTCATCACTCCTCCTGGTGGCTGTTGGCTTTCCCCATTCTGAAGTCCCCTTCTCTTGTCATCCTCTTCCAAAATCATCTTTCCCATCCGATAGGGCTGGTAAGACCTGTTCTGCACCTCTGTGCCCTTTGACGGTCTCATTGTTCCTTTGGGAGGCTGGCCTCTTCTTTGGTCATAATCACTCACTCCCACTTCTCGTTCCCCTTAAGATCTTCCAGCCAGAAGCCCCCCCCCCCCAATGGCTCCTGGCACTATGTTCCAGAAGCATGGCCGCAAGATTGAAATTCTAGTGAGATCCCGCAAGATGGTAAGCCATGGTTAAGACAATTGAATAATCTGTTATTTATATTATATGTTAAGTACTAAAATGTATACTTACATGATTACTTGTAATTTAAATTTTTATAATTTTTTCCTTAACTTGATAAACTATAATAGTTAAAATCCAACTTTTTATCATTGGAATGTTACGGATTATATATATATATATATAATTAGAGTTGTTTAAGTGTTTGGTGAGGGTGGCAGTTGGTGTCATCTCATGATACATTCTCTATTTGTGATGTGTTATACTGAGCTTGTGTGTAGGGGTGAGGGCATAATTCATGGAATTGGTTGATCTAGATTGGAATTGGCTGATATCGACTGGAATTGGCTGATTCCCTGATCGATTTGGACCCATGCGATCTGATTTTGGCTTGGAGTCCTAATCCAAGCTGATCTCCCTCCGGAATTGAACAAAATCGGTTGAATCGACCTGGATTGGGACAAGAATCGAACGAATCGGCTGATTCCGGTGATTCGTTGCTAGAGACATGGTGGTGGCTGTTTCCGGTCTGCAAAGAGGCTAGATCCTATTAGAATCTGATCTAACATATTATTCTATCATCTTCTTTTTTTGTTTTTTAGGGTCTTTTGAAGAACTGAATCGGACCGATTTCTGATCGAATTTTCTTCTTGTGAATCGGCCAATTCCGCCTATCCAATTTGGATCAGATTGGAATCATGACTCGTTGATCTGCTCCAGATTTTGATTATGTGATTCTTGGGTGAGGGTATTTCACTCATGCACCACGTTATGTAAGTGTTCTAATGTGGTGTTAAATAAATAAATGTTCTCAAATCAAGGACATGTACGAGGAAAGCGGATAGTTCATAGTGCGGAGAAAGACAAATTTTATAACAAACTTAAAAATAAATAAAAAATAAAAAATAAACAGATTGATAAAATGATGAGAATAGATACTTGGAATATTAGATTCCTTACATGAAAACTCATGAAACTTATTAATGGTATAAGGAGAAGAAGGATCAATGTATTTGGTATTCAAGAAACCAAATGGAGAAATACATGTTATAAACTTTGATACATAGAAAAGAAAAGAATGAAAAATAGAGTAGGAATCGTTGTTGATAAAAAATCGAAACATGTAGTAGTGTTAGTGAAAAGAGTAGGATATCTGATTATTTTAGTACAAATGATTATAGATAAAGAAGTAACCAATATAATTAGTGCTTATGTTCACAAATATGGATTAACAAGTGAGATTTAAGAAAAAAGAGAGGATATAGATGACCTCCTATAGAGCATATCATATGAAGAGAATATACTTATTTGAGGAGATCTCAATAGATATGTTGGAAGTGAATGTCATTGATACGAGAAAGTCTATGAAGGTTTTAGCTGTCATAATTTAAGTGAAGGGAGGAAAAGTATCTTTGTTTTTTTATGGCTTATGAACTAATACTAATGAATATCAATTTTATTAAAAAATAATCTTGTTTAATAATATTTCAATGTGGGTGATAAAAGTTAAATCGATTTCATTCTTAGAAGAAAGATTAATCATACTCTTTGCAAAAATTGTAAAGTTATTTCTAATGATGTTTTAACTACTTAACATAAGTTGGCGATTTTAGATATTAAGATTGAAAGATAAACAAATACATTTAAAAGAATGATTCATCGTAAACTAAAAAGATGATAATTAAAGGAGATGAAGCAAGATATTTTTAAGAATAAATTTTTTAAGATAAATAATTGGAAGTTAGATGTAGAAGTCAATGTTTCATGGATGAACATGGTTACGAATATTAGAGAGATAACTAAAAAAGTAATTGGAGTGTCTAAAAGGTATAATCCACTTAAAATGGAGAATAGTGGTGGAATGAGTATACTAACAATGATGCTTATGAACAATATTAGATAGTTAAAAGTGAAGCAAAAAGGATTGCTAGACAAGTAAGAGATGAAACTTTTAAAGAAATGTATGAGAAACTTAAAACTAAAGGAGGAGGAAAAGATATTTTATAAATCAGCGAGGATGAGAGAGATATCTCAAGATTTTAACCAAGTCAAATGTATCAAGGATAAAAAAGAATATTTTGATCAAAAAGATGATATTAAATGAATGTGAAAATGTTATTTTGATACTTTTTCAATGACAACCTTGCTGAAATCATATAAGTGATAGAGAATGTAACAAAGCTTGATATAAATTATTTTAGGAGGATTAAATTTTTAGAAGTTAAAGAAACATTAAAGACTCGATAACATCCTCGTTGAAATATGAAAATATTTTGGGAGATGTAGGGGTGAAATAGTCAAATTTTTAACAAATACTAAATGAATAGGGAAAAAGGTATCATCATGCATATTTTTAATAAAAAAGAAGATATAAAATATTGCTCAAATTATAAAAGGTTGAGTTATACTATGAACTCTTGAAAAGAGTTACAGAGCGACGATTACGAGATTGTACAAATATTTCAACCAATCAATTAGAACTTATGTTTATTGATCTACAATGGAAGTTATTTTTCTTATTTAAAGTTTGTTAGGAAATACGAAGCTATATTTGCATATGATATTATTGACTTGGGAAAAATTTATGATAGAGTTTCGTGAGATGTTTATGATGAACGTTGAAACGAAAGATGATATCATTAGTGATAAAAGACATGTATGATGAAATAACTTTTAGTGTCTACACAATTGTAGGGGAAATAAAAGAGTTTTCTATTTTAATTGACTTACATCAATGATTTGCAATAAAATCTTTGTCGATGAATTAATAAAGAATATACAATAGGACATACCACAATATTTGATGTTTGCAAACGATATTGTATTAATAGATAAAAAACAATAAAGAGTTAAATAAAAAGTTAGAACGTTGGACAAACACTTAGAGTTATGATTTTAAAATAAGTAAAATCGAGACAGACTGTATGTATTGTAAATTTAATGGAAAATAAAAGGAAGAAGAGAGAGAGATAGTTTAGTTGAAGTAGTATTATCTCAAAACATTTAATTGATTTAATTATTCAAAAAGATGGTGAATGTCATGAAGACATTAACCATATGATTAAAACAAGATGGGTGAAATGGAGATTTATCATGAGAGTTCTACGTGATTGTAAGAATTTACTAAAATTGAAAGAAAAAAATTATCATAAAGCTATATGACTTGTAATGTTGTATGGTAGTGAATGTTGGATAATAAAGGGAAAACATGTTTTTAAAATAAATATAATTGAAATGATAATTTTAAGATGGATGTATGATCATACTAGTTAGATAGAATATGTATGAATTTATTAGGAAATATTTGAGTAGTGACAATTGTAGACAAATTGAAAGAAGGTATTTTAACTTGGTTTGTACATATTAAACATAGGCTTAAGGAATGCTTGATTAGAAAAAATGGAAAATATCAAAATAAGTGAAACGGAAAAAATCATGGTAGACCCAAGTTAATCAAGAGGAGGGTAATTCAAAAAGAAATTTGGACGAGTTAAATGTTTACGAAGAATTGAGTCAAATCAACATGAATGAAGAAAAAAATTTATATAGCCGACTCTAATCAATTTGGGATTAAGATTTGAGTTGAGTTGGGTGGAGTTTAAGAGTTCACATTATAATATATAAACAAGTGTATAAATAACCATTAATTTGGTGCTTGCATGTTTGATTTAACCTAGCAAGGGTATGCTTGAGGCATAGATTGTGGAATTGACCAATCAGGTTTGGGATTGGCCATTGTTGATCTGATTCTCGGCCGAAAGATTGATTCGGAAAAAAATCTCAGTAGAATTGGTTGGGATTGGACATGTCTGTCGGGACTTGGGATCAGAATCTGATCGATTTTTTTCTTTCAATCCCTGCTGGATCGGCTAGGATCGGATTGGAATCGGAATCAAATTTTTTTTAATTTACTAATTCCGGACTGGGATTCTTTCTGGAGCATCAGCCTGGATCAGATCAGGACCTACCGATTTGGATCCCGATTCCAATCCGACGATCGTTAGCTTGAGGTTGGTCATTTACATGTTAGACTTTTTTTTCCAAGCTGAGATTGTTTAGCATAACTAATGAGCAAAGTCGAGTTTCCGTCAATCCAAGTTTTGAGCATTTTGTGGAGTGTAACAGTGAGGTGTGTGGATGACATCCTCTTTCTAGATGGAACTTGTAGGCTGATGATCGCAGCTCTGAATTTATGGAAGTTCTATTAACTGTGAGAACTACATTCTGTTGCCTAATATCTTTCAGTTTTATATTTTTTACAACCAGTGTTCAGGTACTTGAAACCATGCAAATAATTTGTTGCGAAATTATTTTCTAGATAACCTGAATACCCTCTTATTTTATAAAAGAATATTTCTCCTTCTCTTTTGTAATTGGACAGTTTCAATCATTATTGAGAAATCAAAATACAATTAAAATGTCCATCTCTTATAAGATTCAGTAAATTTTTTTGACTACTTTCAGCATTGTTCCCTAGTTAGAATATCTCTTTTATATTTTTGTATAGTTTTTAATTTTATCCTAATTTCACAAATGCAAGTTGCTTTTAGGGACACATAATCTTACTCGTCAAGTATTTCCGAATCGGAATCACGATTTGATCAATCATATCTATCAATCTGAGGGAAGGGAAGCCGATCCAGGATCCAGATTGGTGCATTAAAAATTGGAAAAAATAAAAATCAAGTATAAAAGTTAGTCTGAATGGATCCCTGGTGGATGTGCAGGTCCATTCTGGCCATATCAGGCGCTCCTTCCCTGTCCTATTTGGTGGGGGGGGGGAGGAAGGACCCGATACACACTGATCCACCAAGTTATAGGGTATGTAGGAGCTGATCGAATCAGTTTTTATCTGGTTTGTAGACCCGATACATGCTCATTCAGTTAGGATGGGGAAGGAGCAGGGGTGGCTGCCTCCTAAGTGCTGCTCCAGGCAGCCGATCTCGCCAGGATTGGCCCCGGATTGGCTGTTTCACACCTATCTGGTCCCAATTTGGCGAATCCAGATCGATCCTATGTGAACTTCGTGGTCGGATCAGAGCCCTCATTAGGATTGGATCAGCTGATCCTCAAGATCATGCTACCTATGTTCTTAATTATATTCTCGAGGAAATTGCGAAAATCTCTATGGCTTCTATTTTAATTGAAAGTACTGAGTGTTTTTTTGCTGATAATGTTTGTTTTGGCAGGAATCTGTTGATCATTTTAATGTTAATTCTGATAAAAGGTCGTCTTTACTTGCCATGAAGTTCTCAATGGGGGAAGTTGACTTTGCCATAAAGCAGCTTGGTAAGTTTGGCAGGCTACTTTTTACTGTATTTACGTTACTGACCCAGGTTATAGAAGGATTGGCTGGCTTCAACTGGTTCAGATGATCACTTTAGGTGAACAAAGCAACCCATATTTTTTATTAGAAATAGGACTTCGATTATATAAACACAAATTATATTGACAAATATGCCAAGTTAGTTGTAATGTAACTTAAAATGACCGATCTCACCAGGGTATTGATTTAAATCATGCAACATTGAGCACACAAAGAAAAAATTTTCTATTGTTTGATTATTTAAATTTTTATCTTTGAGGTGCATCTGAAGGAGTGATTCCCAGAGCCACTTCTTCCCTTGTCTTAGCATCTAGGCAAGCACCTCAAGCACCTTTGTAGTTTGTACTATCCTGTATTATTTTAGTACTTTCTATTTGGACCTTGAAGCTAGAAGTTAGCATTAAAAGGGTGCTTGCTATACACATTTTTTTAAAATTTAATTACAATAATCTGCCATAGGCTGTCTTTTCAAATTTGTGTCTGTTGAGTATTTTATTTATTTCAACAACCTAATTGATACATTATATGTTTGCTCTGACTCAAAATGGGCGGTTTCAGCATAGAAAAATTAGGCAATGTTTCTCTTTCAGATGCCTAGGGAGGTTGCAGCCTTTTCCTTGACTTGTATTTTTTACCTGAACTCTCACCTATCCAGCTATCTTACAGAAAATAGGCCTTCTTCGTGCTTTCTCCCGCCATATGCCTGGCCTTTGTGAAATAAGCAAATTGTATTGTTTGAGTGAGGATATCCAATAATGGCTTGAATTGTAGGACTATAGCTTATGCCTGTCATCCATTGAATTTAGCAAGATGTATCATGCGAAAGGAAGCATTGTGGTTACTGGGGGAATGATAAATGAACGAAGAACATGGCATAATTGAATTGGTAAAGATGAGATGGTTCATTGAACTGTTCTGAAAAGGTTGAGAGGTAAGTGGATGGACAGGCAAGAATATCAAATAAGTCTAGCTATACTCAACTTGACTCAAGCCTTAGTCCTTTTAATTGGGGTTAGCTATATGGATCTCTTTTTTCATTTATGCCGATTTTGATTTAATTCTTTAAAGATATTTAACTCATTCAAATCATAATTATATATCCTTCTCTAGATTAACTTGGGTCTATTGCGTCTTTTTTTCATTCAATTATTTTGATATTTTTTGCTTTTCTAACTAGTGCTTTCTTAGGTCTATGTTATATATGTCCAAACATTCTCAATCCTCATTCTTTCATTTTGTCTACAATTACCGTTACTTCCACATTTTCTCTAATATATTCATTACTTATTTTATCTAATATAGTATGATCACACATCCATCTTAACATTCTCATCTTAACATATTAAACAAGTCTAACTATAATAGGAGAAATTGCAATTTATACTCTGGGACAATGGGGAACATCTTCAGCTTTGCTCTTGCTTGCTTAGAAGATTAGCTCTTTTGTTACTTTCGTTGACACCCCTTTTGCTACTTTTGTCAACACCTCTAAGGGTGCGTTTGGCAATTCGGCAGGAGGACTTCTCTTAGAAGGACCTTCTTTTAGAAGCACTTCTTTTTGAAGAGTTTCTTATTCATTGAAGCGGAAATTGTTTGATTCCTTTTTTATCAAAAAACCAAAGTACTTTCTGGAGGAACTCCTTTTGACTTTGCGTTCGATCGGCACATCCAGGGGCTTGTGGAGAGGGCTCGCTGGCGGGGTGTGGAGGTAGTCACTGTCGGGGTGTGGAGGTCTAGGGGATCCCGAATGGGGCTCACCGGTAGGGGGGTCACAAAGGTAGTCATCGGCGGGGTGTGAGGGTTCAGGGGCTTTCGGATGGGACTCGCCGGCAGGGGGTCGCGGAGGTAGTTGCCGATGGGGTGTGGGGGTGTTGGCACCTCAAAATGTCACAAATATTGAATGGACAATATGAAGGTGATTGGTGACGAATGGTTGTTCAAATTGTGAGATTTAAAAAAAGAAAAGAAAAGAAAGGTGCAAAGGACATATGCATACAGACTAGCATGTCCGGAGCCCACAAATTTAATCCATTTCTCAGCATACCTTTGTTGACGGCAGTATGCAGCCCACAGCAAGGTCCAGGATCTAGGAGGAGTCGGCAGCCAATCCTGGTTCCAGAAATAGAATTATTTGGGTAGTCACGGCCTGGAAGTTGAACCGGCAGAAATAGCCCAATGGGGCGGCCAGCACTATGCAGACCCAATCAAATGCAGGCCCATATAGGTCTCAAGACAGACCTCTTCCAAGAGAAGTCTCGTAGGAGCAGGAGGACTGCGCAAATAAAACCGTTGGAGCAATTGGGGGGAAGGAGCAACTGAATCCCACATATGTCGAACCAATCCCAGTCCTTTTCCGAGTGGAAAAAGATCTCTTTACGGAAGGATCGCTCGCCGGAAGTAAAGCCCCGTGAAATTACCTTAAATAGAGTCTTTGAGGGGGGAGGGGAAGTTCGTTCGGTGTATCATGGACTCCCGTATCCGTCTCAAAGACGGACATCTACGTTCGGAAAGATCTCCGACGGCGGAAGAGGAGGCGTACGGTTATAGAAGTGGGAGCAGGGCCAGCCGGGACCGCTTACTTCGGACCCTCTCCGAGTCCGTCTCGGAGCAGGAATCCTTGTTTAGGGAGGTTTCCCAGCCAAAAGAGGAGACTGCCGAGGCCTATATAAGCCTGGCTAAGGGCAGACGGCGGAAGGAGGAGAGAAGACAGAGAGATTCGACACCCCTGAGCAAACAAGAAGAAGGCCGAGAGAGAGAAGAGAGCATACCGGAAGCCCTTCCTGCCGTCGGACCTCCTTCCCACGGCTGTCGTCACCGCCGGACGCCTCTCTTGCAGCAGCTGCAGTCGCCGGACAAGCCTTCAAAGCTTGCCGTCGTCGCCGTAGGTCTTGGCGGAAGCCGCTGTCGTCGCCGGAGGTCCTTGTAGAAGCCGCCGTCACCGCCGGAGCACCCTCCGGAGGAAGCTAGCGCCACCGGAATCCCCTCCGGACGCTGCCGTCACCGCCGCGAGCCTCTCACGCCCACGCCGTAAGCCTCTTCCGCGGATAGGTGAACAGTGGAGGTCGCGGGGTCATTTTGCCCAACTTATGTCCACGCGGGACATATGAATAGTGCCAGCTTAAAAAAAAGGGAGAAGAAAAGAAAAAGAGGAGTCGCGGCCGCGGGGAGAGGCCGGACACGTGATCCGCGAGGCGCCTGCGCGATGGGGTGTTGACCCGCCGGTCAACATTGATGGTGGGGCCCACTTGCTGGAGAGTTTAAAAAAAGAAAGAAAGAAAGGAGGTCTGCCGGACCAGCCAGCGGGCGCAAGGAGGAGGAAGATGGGCCGGCCCATCGAGTTGGAGCGGCAGACAGGATGAAAAAAGAAAAAAAAGGATAATCTCTCTTTTAAAAAGAACAATCAAGTGAAAATATAAATAAAAATTCATTAATTAATTTCACAAACCGAGGCGAGCATCTGACCGGCTAAAAACCCGCCACATGGTCTCGGCATAATTTAAAAGAATCAAAATAAATGAGAAAGCAATAAGCCGGCTTTTTAGCACGCTTCTTGACCCATAATTCAAAAAAAATAAAAATAAAACAAACAATGAACAGAAATTAAATAAAAATCCACTAAGTTAATTTCACAAACCGAGGCGAGCATCTGGCCTCACAAACCGAGGCGAGCATCTGGCCGACTAAAAACCCGCTACATAGTTTTGGCTAAACTTAAAAGAATTTGTGGATCGATTCCAAACCTTTCCCTTAAACTTTTTAAGGTGGACATACAAAGGTCATTAAATGACCCCAATGTCATACCATGTTCATTGAGGTATATGAGGCCGTGCATGATCAACATGCCAATAAGCCGAGTATATACTAATGGAGTTCAAAGAGAAGTGGAGGGAAATACCCATAAGTCTGTAAGACCGGGTGTATTCCTCTCAAAGGATTGACCGACGCCATATTCGTCAAGAATTGAGCAGGGATGCTCTCAGGACATGTCAAAGAAGTTGTATTTTCTGGACTGTGAACGTCCAAGACAGACATACAGGAAGCTGTACTTTTGATATATATTATTGAAGGGAGTCAATGGTCTCATTGTTCCGATGGGATGCAAAGCACTTACAAAAAAAAGAGGGAGAAAATAGAAGCGAATCTGTAATTGAGCTTGGAGTCCGGTCTAAATTCGGACCAAATTCAGTTCTGTGAAACTGAAATAAAAAAAAACTCTGAATTAAAACATGAAGTCTGCAGTATAAAAAAAAATCTGGAGTTTGAGCCTGCAAACGTGCACAGAATCCAGAAAATTGAAAATCTGAACTTAACCCACATAAAAATCTGATATCTGAACTTAACCCATTTAAAAAAAAAATCTGAAATCTGAAGTTGGGAGGTGCAGAGTCTGCAACAAGATCTGAAATCTGCAGGGGATCCGAACTAAAAAATCTGCAATCTGGAAATTGGAGTTTCAAAAAATCTGAATTTCAGGAGTTTCAAAGTCTGAACTCCACATTTCTGAAATCTGAAACATACAGCAAAAAAAAAAACTGAAATCTATAAGAAATCTGGGGTTTTAAAATCTGAAACATGTGTAAAAATCTGAAGTCTGGAGCATAAAATTTGAAAATCAGAGGTTGGAGGCAAAAGATGTATGAACCAGAAAATCTGAGGGTGTAAATAATTCTGCAAGATTCTAGACCTGAAAATTTTGGAACATATAGAATCTGTAGGGAATCCAAATTCTGAACCTGAACTGAGGTCCGAGATTTGAAGCAAATCTGGAAGCTCCAAATCTGAAAAATGGGAGGTGCAGCAATTCTGAACTTGTAAGATCCGGAAACTGTAAAAATTCTGCAAGGGGCCCAAATATGTAAAGAAAGAAAGTCCAAACTTAAAGAAACCAAATGAACCACCAATCTGAAATATAACTTTGGAATTGAAACCCGAAGGCCTGAAAATTCACTGAACGCTCAAGCCAAATTCAAAACAGAACTCAAATCAAATAATTGAATAAGTCAAATCTTAAATCCACACAATCCACACAGGTCCGAAATCTGCAAGCTTCAAGAAATCTGAATGTACCAACTCAGATTAAATCAAAGTTAAAACCAGTTTTGGCCAAACTCAGCTCCAACTAAATTGAAAAAAAGTAAAATCTACTGCAAACTAAATCCGAGTCAAAAAAACCAACCTTGTCAGATCCAATCTTAAAAAAAATAAAGCAAGCCCAATAAATTCAAATCAACAAAACAAGTCATCAAATAGATTCCATTAAATTTAAAACAAATCAAATTCTGAACAAATTCATCAAACTCAAATTCAAATCATTGTTAACTTAAACAAATTCAAGACAGTTAAAAATCAATTCGCATGAACAATCAAAATCTCAATCGGAACTTTAATCTAAATCCCAATAGAACCTTAAAATAAAATAATCAAAATTATAAGCCAAGTCAGATTCAAATTCAATCTCTCAAGCTGGACCAGAATTAAATCCAATCAAATTTAATAACAAATCAAATTTTCCTTAAGTCCCTCAAACATCAAATCAGAACCTGCACAAATCTGTAAATTGAAAGTCGTGGGATTTTAAAAAAAATTGGCATACTCTCAAGAATTAACTTCAGTTCAACAAAAAAATCCAAACAAATAAATGTCTAAACAGACTCAAATTCAAACAAAATTCAAATCAAACCCAAATTTCTCAAGCAAACAAATTTGATTTAAAACAAACCAAATTCAATTTCTGGAACTTGTAGAGCAAACCAGAACCCCCTTTAATTGAACCTCAATCAAATCCAACTTGAAAAAGACAAAAGCCTATCATAACAGAAGCATAAAATTCATTCATCAAGTTCCTAGGATAATAAACATGAATTAACAAATTAATAACCCACATCCAAATAAAAAAAATCTCAGTCGGAATCTTAATCCAAATCTCAAACAGAACCTGAAGAATAAGATAATTTAAGGCCCAATCTAATCCAAACCAAATCTCCCAGATTAAATCAATTTCACTCAATCCAAGCCAATTTCTCAAGTCAAACGTTTAAACAGATTAACTTTAAGTCAACAAATTCAAAATAAACCAAACTCAAATTAATCAATAAACAAACTGTTTGAAGCTCAAACCAAGTTTAAATCAACGAACAAATGCAAACTAAGCCAAACTTGAATCTATAAGCAACTCAAAAAAATAATCAAATCAGCTTCAACCCAAACTAAAAGCAATTCAACCAATTAAATTCAACTCAAACTAAAACAGATTAATTAAATCAATTCAATTCAACTCAAATCAAATTCAAAACCAAATTGAGTGCTTGCATTCCATCAATTTCATGGGATTGTTTTCTCCTATGTCCATATGTGTGAATGTTTATTTTTGTGGATGCATGTTTTCTATTTTCATGGATTGCTATGACGCTTAATCAAGGGTTTTCGAGTAATCTCGATGTAATTAACGTCGGATCTTCGCACCATCCGACGGGGAGAGGTCAAAATCAATTTTCAAAGAACCTAACAACCTCAACATATAATTTTGACCCTAGTTAGTACTTTTACGAAATATCATCTATTTTCTTACAAAGTCAATGCTAAGGTCTAATCCAAATTCAAAAGGAAAATGAATTTCCAAAACAAAAGAAATTCTTTTAGATTTTTGAGGTTACATCAGGGGCCAGGGGCTCTTGGATGGGGGCTCACTGACAAGGGGTGGGGGGTCCAAGGGCTATCGGATGGGACTTGCAGGGGGGTCCATACGACCTTGATAGCATGGCATCGGCATTATTTTCATATGGATATGGTCCCGGACAATATACAAGACTGAGCACAACTCAGGAGCGTCGACAGCAGCAAGGAGAGGAGGAAGACCAATATCTATATCCTAGATATTGGTAGTAGATTGATATGATGTACATTCTTATTTTTTATATTTTCATGATGTATCAATTAATTGGTTTTTGAATCAATGGAATATGTACTTAACTTCAAGTGGAGTTCATTAGTAATTATTCGATGTGGTCCTGTGGATGAATGCTAATCTTATTTTTAGAATTTTTTCTAACTCATTTCCTATTTATAAGATTTTTTTCTGATTTTTTTGAATTTTTTTGATGAAGAAAATTTCAAAAAAAAATCGATCCAGGCCGATTTCTGGATCGATTCCCTTCCCAAGAATCGGCCGATTCCGGCCGATTCCTGGAATCGGAATCGGAATCCCAACCGATTCCGATTCCGGAATCCTTGATTAGACCGGAATCTGATTAAGACACTGATTTTGTGTTTTTTCTCTATTTTTATGGTCTTTTAAAGAACTTATCTGATTATCTGATCTGTTTCTGGATCGTTTTTCTTTCAAAGAATCGGCTGATTTTGCCAATCCTATGTGACCAAGCAATCCCGCAATCCTTGGATTTGGCATGCGGGATAAGGGGCTCTTTTCTTCATCTTCTTAAATGTTGATTGAAGTTTGAAAGATTGTTTTGTAAATGCAGTTAACAATTGAAAAGTCCTCCCTTGTTGTTAAGCTGTTAAGTTATTGGTTAAATATTGTATTTATATTTTTAGGAATTTTAGAGAATTTATCGCAATATAATAGAACGGTTTTTGAAGATGTAGTTTTCTAACTTTATGTGCTTAAATCTTGAGTACTTTTCCTTCATATTTGTCCCGATACTTGAAATATTTCTGGAGGACTTTGTAGTGAAATTTATATGATTTATCATTTCATTGTTTCATTTTACTTTCAGGAGAAAATGCTTTACTTACAGAAATGATTGACCTTATAATTGCTGGTCAGATTTCTCAGACTTCTGGCGAGAAAGATCTCAATGGATCAGTTGGCATACTTGGGAGGACCAAGGTTCTTTTCTTCTTTTGGCTGGAGTAATGTGAACCCAACCTTTGTATCATATGACAATATTATTTTATTATTTGTTGTAACATGTACCACAAGTTAAATGAATGGACTCAAGACCATGGCAAAATAGTTAAGCTCATATTCTGGTTCGAAAACCAACTTAAATATCAAAACCTCTTCTTTCTCTTGTGACGAAATGTAGTCTTCATTTCCAAGAGATCATCAGTTTTTTGCATACTTCACAAGTTTATCATTTCTTTTGACAGAAGTACATATGAAATGCCAGCCTTTCGTTCTGAGGTGAGGGGAACAGATAACTTTGAGATAGCTGCTTTCCTCTCACTGGGAATTACCAATATTTTGTCTTTTGGCAAGTTGATGATAGTATGATACCACAAGTATACTATTAAGGTTTCATGGGACAGTTTTTTGGTGGTTCTATTTTACTTAGAAATTATACTGTCTTTTGTCTTTTTTCCATTGTTTAAAAGTAGTGCATGCTACTGTTCCATAGATTGCAGAATCGAGACCTGGATTAGTGGGTCCCAATTCTGATCGGATCTAGATCGGATTGGCCGAATTGGCTGATTTTTGGGGGGGGGGGAACCTGTCTGGAATTGGTCTGGATCGGTCCTTCAAAAGACCTTAAAAATAAAATAAAAATCTATGGAACAGGCTGCTAGAACAGATTCCGGTCCGATTTAGCTTTTTTGGGGCTGATTTCAGCTCTAAAATATGGCCGGAATGGCCACCATGGTGGCAAGCTATTGCTGTAGCGTCTTCCCCGCCCGACTTACCAGGTCTTATGGGATCTAAGGCTTACCAGGTTCTCTTTCCCACCCACGGCCACCGTTGGGCCAATTCCAGTGACGAATGGTTGACAATGGTCCAGAATCGACCGACTTGACTTGAATTGGTCCTGATCCAGATCGATTCGACCGATTTCAGTTGATTCTAGAGAGAGTCCATCTTGTATCGGGACTCTAATCCAAAATCGGATTGGAAGGGCCTGATCCGATCAGGCCGTTTCCGATCCGATCCGGCTGATTCCGCGAACATTGTACTGTTCACATGTTTGGAAGAGTAACAATTAACAAATAACTACAATAAATGCTTTTGCATCAAAAGATGTACACTTCTCGAGTTTTCTTGAAATTTTTAATTGAATTCCAGCGTTAAATTTCATAAAGAAGAAGCTTTTCATAGCTTCTCATTTGAGGGACAGAGAGTAAAATGTGGCATCATCAAGTAGGGAAACTTAGAGAGGGGGAAAAAGAGGAGAAATAAAACTGGGAGCAGAAATGATCATGGAGAGAAAATGGACATGGATGCGAGTTTGAGAGTGTGTGAGAGATGAAGAGAGATCTCTAAAACTCTCAAACTCTAAAGACTAGCTATTGTTTCTATAGGCTTGAAATGGAGTTGGTATTATTCCAACCCACTTGACCTTACACCTAAAAGGAAGACAAATTTGTGCTGTTCGCAGGGAATCAGGGATTTAACATTATTCTTATTGAGGCTTTAGCAAGTTAAAATAGATTAGTGTTGGATGTTATGATCAATAGAGAGGAAATCAACTGAAAGCAAAGAGTGAAGGAAAGCTGGTTCAGACAAGGAGGCGGTAGTACTAAATTATTTGATATTACAGCATCCTGCAGAAAAAAGTCAGCCTGATTTGTAAAGATCAGAACTGTATTTTTTAGATGGACAACCTATGACTTTACGGCATTAGTTTGTACAGGCAGTCATCATAGACTTCAAAGTATGGGCAGTCCGATAGTGAGCATGGTTTCTCAGTGAGATCAGCTATTTTGGTGTGTCAGTCAGGAGATGTTAAGTTGAATGATTTAAATGTGTATGCATGAAAAACCTTCTGCGTAGAGTTCAGATTTCTTATAGAAATAGCTTGAAAGAGACTTTCTACTAAAACTGGTTCAAGTTTTCAACCAATGGCCAGTATTTTTGGGAAAATCCCTGAGCACTGGGGAGCATTGATTAATAAAAGCATAAATCAAAACAAAGAGGGATACATTTCAAATCTGCCTGCAAAGGTGGAAAACCAGACCTGCCTCGTACAAATGGCTCTACAAAGCCAGTTTAGATGAAAAACAACACTCCCATTCCTTTTAATACAAAAAAGAAAAGTGCAAATGGTCATGTCCATGTCTTTGCCAGCAGTCCTTTTTTATGCCTGCTTCTTTTTGCTATACTTTCAATCAAGACATGGATTACCTATCTATCAATTGTTGCATCATTCAAGTTATTTGGAATGTGGTGAGCAAAGTGCTGAAAGTGGAGGTGAGATAATTTGATGATATTATAGATCTCTTCACTGGGGCAACAACAACACTGCTAGATGCAATTATGCAAACTGCCTGTAAAATGTGTCTTCAAGTGGTCTTATGGACTGTTTGGTGTACCGGAAATAAAAGGACTTTTAGTGGAAACTATGGTGTTGTTGGTACACCTTCAACTTTGCATTGGCTATTCCTAAGGGACTGGCATTTGCCGCTCATGTGGTTGGGGCTTAGAACCAAGCCTTGTTAAGGGACTTCGAAGGTCATATTTTTCTGTAGTTTTGTCCCTGTTGAGGTCTCATCTATTTCGTGGTTGCTTGCATTGATTGTATTGTTATTCTCGGTATCCATCATCTTGGTAGATTGGCTGCCTTTTCTAATTTTCTCTAATTTCTATCCGTGGATCACTTTTTTTTAGTATTAATGAATTGTGACCTTTTTTAATGTTACCTTAGATGAATCAATAGGTTTTGTGCTAGGTTTTGTACAATAGAATCTATATTCCTTACTAAGAGTCTGATAGAGAAATATACTGATAAAAGTAAGATTGTATTGATATCCATTTATTTGCAAAAAATAAAAAATAATATCTCATGATACAGTTCTGTACCTTCCGGTGATGTTTTGCGGTGGGTATAAAAACAAGGAGTGGTCATAGGAGATCTGAAATTCTAGGGAAACTAGATCAATTGGAGATGATTGATCAAGGAGATAAGATCTCTTTTATAACTCAACTCAACTTGAGCCCCAAATTATTTGATTGGGGCTCTCTCTACCAATCAAAATTAAAATTTTTCTCTAGATATCTGCAAACAACGTCTACCCACTAGGTGTCACCTCCATATGTTTTTCCAGAACATCTCTTTATCTTGTGCCGTTTGTGGTAGAATGGAGGAAACTATGGGTCATCTATTCATTCATTGTGGGATTATCAACTTTGCATGGACAGTATTATTCAGGAGTTGGAATTTATAGTGGACGGAGCCTATTTATGTCATAGTTTTGTTGCAAGTTTGGTCAAGTTTAAACTCTTAGCCTTCATATTTATCAGTGTCGAATGCATAGTTGTCAAGGTGAACGCTTAAGCGGCGCCTAGGCACCAAGGCACCTTTGCTTGGGCATCTTGCCGGGGCGCATTTTGGGGAGCCCAAAAAGGCGCCCAAGGTGTCCACGGTACCCGCCTAGGCACCCAAGGTGCCCAGGCAAGGCACCCTAAGTATTTTACATGATTAATAAATAATTTTGGAGATTTTTTCTCTTGATACCCCCCACAAGGGACACCTATTTAATGATAGTTTGAACATATTAATATATTTCACTATCACTTATGCTATCATATATATTTAAAATTTATGATTATAAGCATATATTATATATTTAAATTTATAAGGCTATTTTTTAGCTCTTTCTTCTCCCTCTCTCTCTCACACTTAATTTATCAAGATTAACTCCTTATCCAAAAATAAATACCCACACTTTTATAATTACATATATTTTTTGTCAAACTTTCACTTAGTGTTAAGTTAATCAAAATCTGGTCGGACTATCGGGATATTAGATACTGTTTGCAGCCCTAATGGATATTCTTTAAGCATTCCATGCTTACAACCTACTTCTTAAAAATGGCATGTATCCAAAAGTTGGGGCTTTTAAATGCCGAGCCTTTAGGAGGAAGGCTTGGGCTAGATTAGAAATTAAATAATGCATTAATATTGTAGCGTATACAGAAAGCTGAAAGAGATACTAAGAGCCTGTGGGATATGATCATTAAAAGGACATAGTTTGATTCTAGCAATCCTTAGTAGGCTATCAAAAGGTTAACCTTATGTCTAAAACTTAACTCTCTCTCTCTCTCTCTCTCTCTCTTTCTCTCTCTCTCTCTGAATTTTATAAATAATGGCTGAAGATGGTTCAGATATAAGATTCTTGAGAACGTTTGGGTATGCAGCAGTTAATTTCAGGGAAGTATCCTGATGTGTTTAGTATATTTTTCTTGAGCTCTGAAGATTTTTGATTTTTTTGGAATTTTGGGTTCAGTTGATATCTCTTGAAAGTTGAGTTACTACAGCTGATCGATCTTCGATGTTGGTGGTAGACCTTTCTTCTACAAAGGGGTTCTTTAGACAGGAAATACGTTTTTTTGTACAAAAGGGTTCTTTAGACAGGAAATTTAAAATTGGGGACTGAAAGATTCTTTCTCTATCAGGCTTGTGGACTGAGTTCTCGTTACTGTGGTGGAGCGGTTTCCTGGTCCTATGGTTTGGAATAAAAGGCTGTTCATTAAGCTAAGAGTTTTCTGTGGAAGATAACCTGGGAAAGATTGCCAAAGTTGTCATTGTGCAATGGGTTTCTGCTTCACACATGGATACATGTTTTAACTTTTATTTGCAGTCTGTTTGAAGTTAACTTGAATAATGTGTTCTTGAAATGTGGTATGGTCCACAGCTTATGAGAGGGAGGTTTTTGACAATCTACATGTTCTTCAATTCAGAGGTGGAATTTTTATGCGATTTGGAATTTTTGTGATAATGATGTTACTTTCTTTCAGCAGTTGGCACAAATCCATGTTTCATCAATAGTAGCACATTTGGGATCATCTCCTAGCCTTCCTTTTGGCAAAATTTGCTTTCTAGACATGTTAGCGATTCATGCAGAAGTTCTCTTCAGTCAGTTCTATTGTAGGGCATGGGTTGTCTGCTTCAAGATTATTCTTTTGCATGTGAGCTTTTACTTTCTGAAATTTTGCCATTTTCGTCTTGGGAGTTGGGACCTTCTTGTTTTTTCTGGTTATGCACTGGCTTGGTAGTAACTGACTGTTATTTTTTGCTTTTCCTTTCTTCTTCTTTCTTGTGGTATCTGATGGATCATGGCATCTTTCTTTGTTCACTTCCCAAACAAAATGATATTCCAATATATATTGTGTTTGCGAATAACACTTTATTTGATAGATGTGACATAAGAAAGATTTTGGTTGTTAGAATGTTAAAGAAGATTTTTGAATTCAGAAACTTTGGGTTAAACAAAACTAAGACAAAATATATGTTTTATAAATTGATCAAAGGGTGCAAAGAGAAGGGAATTAGGCTGCACACATTTTTATTATTTTAAAGGTTCTTATTTTAACTATCTTGTTTCACTTATAGGACAAATGAAGTTGAGATTAGGTACATGTGTTTTATGTGATTATAGATTTTATTGAAGCTAAAAGGAAACCTTTACCATGTGAAAGTAACTACTGTATTGTTTATGGTAGGGTGTTAGGCCATGAAGAAGTGATATGTTTCTAAAGCAAGTCTTGTCAATATGAGAATGTTAAGGCACTTTAAAAAATGAGAATAATAGGTTAAGTAAATTGAAATACTAGATTAGACAGGATTCATGATGAATGTATTGGAGAACAGTAGTAATGTTAATTGAGGATAAACAAAAAAGAGAAATTGAGATGGTTTCAACATTTTAGGTATATAATTCTAGATGCTTTAGTTAGAAAAGCTGAGCATATTAAGATGGTGGGAGGGAAGAAAAAAAAGTACGCAGATTACTTTGGAGGAGGGTAAATTGATACAATCTAGATGAGTTAAACCGGTCTAAAGAAGCTAAAGATTGCCAAAATGGAGGCAGAGAATCTATATAACTGACCCTAAATGATTTGATATTATGTTTCTGCTGAGTTGAGTTGATATTTCAAATGGACATCTTAATAAGTATTTTCCTAAAAATATATTTTGAGAGGAAATATGGAAGAGAACTACAACAAACATCCTGAAAATCAACTAAGGGAGGCATACAAGTGAGAATAGTAAAAGAATTTTTAGTATGGATGGGGGGGGACTTTTCAAAAGTATTTATTTTGAAGTTAATATTACATCGATTGACCATGAATTTTTTGTATGGATGATGGAAAAACTTTTCAAAAGTATTTATTTTGAAGTTGATATTACTTAGATTAACCATGCATTCTAGTAGATGCCCTTGTTTATGGATACCTCCATGAGCTTGTTGCAGCATTCTATATAATTTTTTTTCTTATTTTGAAATAAATGTCATAAAGAAGAATCCATCAATTCCGCTAGATATTTTATGCTTGGTTAACCATAGCATAAAACTGTTCAACTTGCTGGTGATTCAAAATGATTCTGGATAGAAGAGCAAACTTTGTTTGGTCCAGATTTGTGATAATGTGAAGTGTTTGAGTGGTATGTTAATGTGATACTTATAAAACATTCAGTTCTGTGAATTTATAGGTTTTAATGACAATCCATGGCAATGAGTACAGAAAATTCTTTTCCAATTCTTTTATGGCTTGTAATCTGTGTTCCTTTTTGTAATTGACATCTTCTGAATCTTACTGAATTTTTATAGCTTTGCTTATTTTTTTCTTGCGAAAAATAAGAAATATTCTGAGTTTTTTTACATGCTTAGGAAACTGCTTTGGAGGCTATGTTTGGGACAATGGACACTACATTTCGTCTTATAGGAATGGGTTTTACTGAACAGGAAATATCTTCTGCAATAGAGAATCTTGGTAAACAATTTCTTTCTAGATCAACATTTGGATTGTGATGTCATTTTGGTTCTCAAATTTATGTGTGCAAGGTTCTGTTGCTATTCTGATGACTTTATTTTATTGTTATTGTAAAAAGTATTTTCATGTTTTGTCTTGTTTGTGAATACTACACAATTTGCAGAATTGGCTGATTCCCGGATCATATTGGCACCCTAAAATCCGATTTCTGCCTTGAGACCCGATCCAAGCCAATCTGATCCAAGAATTGGCCAATTCTACAATCAATGCATCAAAGAGGTCATGATGAATGCCAAAAGATACGAGGCTTTAATATCTGTGGGTTATGAAAGAAAAAATATATCCTCTTGAAGCCTTTTACAGTGGTTAAAGAACAATGAAAATAAAAGTTGAGGTCCTTGAGGATTCATGCGGTGGGATGATGCAAGAATAAGTTAAATTCAAGTCATTTTGTTAAAAAAATGCTCAAGACATTAAGAAGGGCAGGACACATACCTGCTGTGTGCTGCTGCTTCTGGTATGTCCAGTTCTTCCTGGAGTAGGACGGCATGCACCTCTAACACCTTCTCTACCATATCCTCTGAGTTATTCTTGTGGGTGAGTAGATGAGTCTTAACCGTGAGTCTGTGATGCCTTGCTTCTCTTCGTGCCCAGCAAGAAGAGAAGTGCTACTGTTGGTTCACTTCCCACGGTTACCACTAGAAGCTATAGAGAGAGAGTAAGTGAAGGATAATTTGAATTTTAATAACATTAATGCCGTAATAGGTGATTTGTGGAGGTTTTTGTGCAATTTGAGGTGTATGTTGGGCAAAGATCATGTGATCGAAATCCAATCGGCCAAATCAGCCAATGCAATGAAATAATTTTGATGTGGAATCGGTCTGGAATCCAGATTGCCTTTTTTTTAAAATTGATAAACATCAGGAAAAATAAGAAAGAATAGAAAAAATAAATTAAAAGATAAACATCCAAGTGCACACATATCATTTGGAATGGTATGAATATGAATAAACATATGTGAACTATCAATTTTATGCTTCAATAAATTTACATGGCACAAATGATATGCAAGTGGAAAATTAGGATCACCAATATTTGTGATAACTATCATATGTCTCTCATTTTCTTTATTTTATTATGTCCAGTGTGAATGAGAAGTCATAATGGGACCATTTCCATATCTAAATAACGATTGTACAATCTATCTGAACTCTCTCTACATCTGGTGGATGTGTAGGTGAAATATATGGCTTTACTGAAAATAGTGCTGGATGAGAATATTCTGCATACTCATTATAAGATTTTAGTTGCACCCAACGATGATGACCTCTATAATGTTGGCATTTAGCCAAGTCATGTTCTTCTAGTCTAACTTGACATTCTCCTGCACTTCCACCTATACTAGCACCTGCACTTGCACTTAAATACCCATTCATGGTGTCATCGACAACTGCATCTATGTCACTACTTAGTGAAGAAGGTACTTGAGTACTATCATTTGGACTCACATGTATTCTCTTGATTTTTAATTTTCTTCTCTTTGCAATTTCGTCTTTTCCTTGTGAACTAGCCCTAATGCTATGCTGATACATCTTTTTCAATGTTTAAACTTTCCAAAGTGGTTGGTACTGGGGCTTGTCTTCTGTCTACCTTTCTGGACTAGAAGATCTAGAGTTGGACCAACTGTCTGTTGTGTTTGCTGTTGAACTTCTTTATTTGTGGTTTGTACATCGTCAAATTCTTATTTGGCTCATGTACAATCATTTGGATCGAACTCTAGAGGTAGTCTCCCATCCATGTCTTCCACCCAAGTTGTTGGTCAATACCAGACGACTCTTCTACTATTTATGCTCTTGCTTGATATTGTTCATCAGCAAGTCTCGGAAATCTCTGTTCGGATAATTTTTGGTGTTTTATATTTTTAATTCTCAACCTCTTGTTATAGTGAAAGAATACGAACTTCTCTAATCTGGTAGTTGACAGTCTATTCCTACTCTTTGTGTGGATAAGACTGGATGTGCTCCAATTTCTTGCATTGTGAAGAGCGTGTATTTTGACTCAATATCTGAACAAAAATAGTAGTTAATGGATCATCCACTTTCGGTGTCCACGTGTGTCCACCACTTAGCTGCAACAATTAAGAAAAAGAATAAGTTTATGACATAAGTCATGTAATGGTCTTATAGTATAAATTAAAAATCATCAAGTAAAATAAGTTAAACTTATTAGGAGTAACTTTGTCAAATGAATATGTCTAGCCTAGATTGAAATAAATGCCAGTTCTTATCCTATATGATTCTATTTGAAAGAAAAAGAATATTATATTAAGTCTTCAATCTAGGAGCACATAATGAGAAATTACTTTTTTTTAACAATATAAAGAAACATAATATAAGTAACCAGCCATGTCTTTACAAAGTTGAAGAGGAACATCTTGAGGGAGAGAAGAAGGATAAGCAGCCTGTACATTACAACGGAGAGCCCACTGGGCCAACAAGTGAGCCATCATATTACAAGATCTATTAACATAGGATAAAGATATATGAATATACGAGGACAACAGGGCAGTAGGGGTGGGCACAAAACGGTTCAAACTGAGAAACCAAACAGGATCAGCCCATTCGGTTTGGTTTGGTTTGGTTTGGACCTCCTTTCGGTTCGGTTTGGTTTGGAAAATCTCCAAATCGATTTAAACTAAACCAAACCGTTTAAACCGATTTAATCAAAAAATATAAAAAACTATTATAATATTAATAAAAATAATATTTTTATAAATTTTATACTAAAATAATATTTGTTTTTATTAATTTTAACTTAAAAATTAGTATATATATGTAAAAAATAATTAATTTAAATATTTTTATTTATTTTCGGTTTAAACCGAACTAAACCGAACCAAACCGAATTTGATTCGGTTTGGTTCGATTCGGTTTGAGAGGGTGATTCAGTTTGGTTCGGTTTGGAAAAGGAATGGTCCAACCGGACCAAACCGAACTGTGCCCACCCTACAGGGCAGAACACTTATGAATAAGATGTTGGGTTCTCTGTAACATAGGATTAGTGCCAAGGATAGCATCAACCACCACTTTAGCATCACTCTCCACTATGGTGTGCTTGGAAGAGGAGCAGCCTAAATAATACAAGCTTTGAGAATGGCTTCAGCTTCCAGAACCTCTGCTCGAAAATTATTGGATAACTTTGATTGCTAGAACACCAAACCACCACCTTCATCTTTGACCAAGAAGGCAAATGCCCCTGCAGTGACTGATGTAGCATAATCAACATTAATCTTTAGAGAATTTAACGGAGGGGGAAACCACATAGGAATAGGAGTAGAAGTAAATTTTGGGGCATTTGCCAGACATAGAGCCACTGTATTCATAGCAAGGTTATAAATTGTACTAGGCGTGTCAAATTTGAAATTAAAAGAAGATTTACATCTAGCCTTCCAAAGGTGCCAAACAATGGAGCAAGCAAGAACCCCTAATCTGGACGTATCATTGTTCTTGGAAGTCAACCAGCTCAACCAAGTATATATAAGATCAGTAAGAGATAAAGAACTCCAGCCCCTATTATTACCTAAAGGTGACATTAACCAAACAGCCTTGCTCCGTGGGCATGTTAGAAATAAGTGCTCCAAAGATTCTGGTGATAGACTGCACACGGCACACAAAGAGCTAATGTGAGTGCAACGTTTGTGAATAGCTAAATTTGTAGGTAAATTCCCTGTCAAGATTTTCCAAAGACAATATATTATTTTGGAAGACAGAGTTGTAGTCACTAAAGGATGCCACAGTTTTCTCTAAATTTGCTGATTAGAAGGGCCAGGTGGCAGATTAAACTCTAATAGAAACCTGTAAGCGGATTTAAGAGTGAAGTGCCTGTTAGAAGTGAAAGGCCACACCAACATATCTCGACCCAAATAAGAGTGGATAGGAGTATCAAGAATGCATTGTACAGAGTCCACATGAAACCATTTAAGTAACTTCTATCTATCCCAAGCTCCTTCTAAGATCAAGTCTTTTACAAGGCCTGGAAACTAAACATCTGGTAACTTAGGTAGCAAGGGACCCTTATCATCCAAAATCCATAAATGCTGCCAAGGGTGAATAGTTGAACCATCCTTTACCAACCAAACTCCCACTCTGGCTAAATATGAACGAGAAGTGTAAAAATTTCCATACCTTTGAGCCCGTCGGCTTCGAAGATACATGCCAAATAGTAGCTCTTTGAAGGTACTTAGCTGTAAGTGCCTTCACCCACAAACTATGACTATTTTGTAGAAAAGTCCAAAGTAAATGCATACCTATGGCTATGTTAAGCAATCTCAAGTCCTTGATGCCTAGGCCACCCAACAGTTTAGGTTTAGTAATAGCGTTCCAACTAGAAAAATGGATACATTTGACTTGAGATGGTTTATGAGCCCACCAAAAATTTCTCTACAGGTGTTCTAATTTGTTAATGACTTGGTTAGACAGTTTAGAAATGGACATAGCATGCAGAGGAAGATGACAAATGGTATAATTGATGAGAGTTGTTCTTCCTCTAGTGAAAATGTATATTTGCTTTCCAACCTACCATCTTATTTTGGCAGATTTTAATAAGATGTTCAGATTGAATGGATCCTCCTCCGGTCTAAGTTTTTTGACATACTTCTAGTCTAACTTCGCTTTCGTCCTGCCTTACCGAGTTGTTGCAAAACACTATATAATTGATAATGTATCATTCACCACCTTAGCATAATTGCATACTTGTCCACCATTTTGCATTCTCTAGTTTTAAAAATATCTTGTACCAATAAAAATATAGTTAAGTATTATTTAAATTGATAAATGAACATAATTATACAAACACAACAATTACGTCCTCCATTTCTTTTACCTCTTTGGATGCTTTTGCTTTATTTTTATTTTTGCCATATCAATTGCATCGTATAAGTATCTCATATAATTTATGTCTTTAGAATTCATCAATCTTAATATTTGTACAAGGGGGTCCTATGATTGACAAATAATAATGAATTTTCTCCCAAAAATGAGAATCAACAATAAGATGCTCCATCTTGGTCAAGATCTCAAGCTGATATATTTTGTTTTGCTACTCACCCATATAATCAATTTTCTTAGCTGAATGTATAAAATCGGCCTAACGAATGCATCTACTTAAGTTTTTCAAGATAATAAAATTGGTGGCAAATCAAATGGGACCAAACTTAATGAAATCATGCCCATTAGTGTGTCTTCTCATGATATAGTGCAAACGAAGATGACTAAATATAAACAATGTGATTAGTGCTTGACTGGCTAGTGTGCTAACAAAAACTTCCTTTTCAATAATCTCTAACATATGTTGCACATGGTACTCAAGACATGTCTTTTTTTCCCATCAACTTCTTGTATGGAACCTTACGTGAAGACTTCTTGTCTATCACAATTTGCATAATATTTTTTTCGACCATATCATCTATCAACAAGAACAGATAATCTGAATTCTTAATGTGACCGGATGCATCAATAGATTTAAAAAAATTACACATAGAAGAATACACAAAAAGTTGATCATGCTCCTTATGATTTATGTCTATTTATCGCACATAATGGGACAACCACTCACTTTCTAGACTAAGCGAAATCTATTAATTTAGGATTAGTAGTTGCATATAACTAAATATGTATGAAGATTACATATAACTAATTATTAAATTCAATTTGATTATAACATAAATGTTAAAAAGAATTAAGTGTTATAACTTATCAATGTGTACGCAGAAACCACTTGCAAAAATGTTTTACTACAAGTTTTGCAACTAAAGTAATTGCTTTGACTATTTTGAATACTTGCTGAGCTGTTCCTTGACCAATATTATATCTTCTAAACATCGATTCATTCATAGGTTGAGTTGACTGCTATTGAGGGAAGTCTAGCGCCAAGTCATAGGTTGAGAAGGCTCAACATATAAATGTCTAGCCTTAGATTTCTTATCTTGAAACCTCAAATTTTCATTATTGAAAAACTTCTTTTTGCTCGACTTAGCATTGACTACTATGAAAATAGATGATATTCCATAGGAGTATTAACTAATTTGGATGATATGTATAAAATATATTTTGAGGTTATTAAATTCTTTAAAAATTTATTTTTGACATCTCCCCATCAGATGGTGCGAAAATCTGATGTTAATTACACATCGAGCAACTACTCGAATACCTTTGATTAACTATCATAGCAAATTTATAAATGGAAAAACACACTTCAACAAAATAGTGATTCGGGAATATTGGCCCCATGAACTTGAAGGAATGAAAACATTTAATGTGTGGATTTTAGTTTGATTTGTTTGAATTTAATTGAGAAGGTGATATATTGTTTAATTAAGACTTAATGTTGTTTTATTTGATTACTTTTGGATTTGATTTAGGTTGGTTAAGGTTTGTTTTTAATTTAATTGAGTTGTTTCACCTTTTTTTTTTGAAAGATTGCATGGACTAGTGTCTTTTGTTTTGAACATGTTTTTTTCAGTTTTATTTTTTTAATTAAGATCTGATAACCTTAAATTTATTGTTGTTGTTATCATTATTATATATATTTTATAATGTCTTGACTTTGTATCGGATTTTATGCCTTTCTTACATGGTTTTACCGTAGGTTTATAATCTGATAGAATTTTGTTATTATTATTTTTGTTATTTTTTGAGTTTTTGTGAACTTATTTTGAGATTTCCAATTTTAAGAATTTCTTTGAGTTTGGGTTTTGATGTCTTAGGAATTCAATTTTGGTTTCATATTTTTATTGAGTTGAATTTATTTATTTTTTGATTAAGAGATTTTTTTCGATTTAGGAATTCCATATTTAGATTTTTTTGAATTTGACATTTTGTACTTTATAACCTGATATTTCAGATTTGTGGACTTCAATTTGGAAGTTTTGAGACTCGAATTTCTTTGATTTGAGATTTAGCATTTGGTGTTGATTAGATTATGACTTGGTGCTGTTTTAGATTTGAGATTTATATGTTGAATTTCAATTTGAGCTCTATTTCAGATTTGGGTTTTAAGGTGTTTTCTGAGGCATGGATTCCGTGGATTAGTTGATTTGAGATGTTGACTCATGGTATTTGGATTTTGAATAAGTAATTCGATGACCTGGATCATCAATTTTTTTAGTTAAACCCTTGGCTTTAGTTTTTTAATGGACTCCCTGGTGCTAGATGACCTTTCAGACCCCCCTTAGACTTGCCAATGGGCTCCTGACTAACTGAGCTTAACCTTTAGATTTATTCTTCGTTGAGCACTCAATTCAATAAGAGCACGACATGGGCATGCAATCAGCAACAGGTTGTACCCTCACTCAAGTATGTGGGTTAAGTTGATTATTGTGAAGCACGTCCAGAATCTGATTTGATTTATCATCTTTTCTTGTTTTCAATTCTTCCTTTTACAATCTTTACAGAACTTATTTGTTCAAGATTGAGTTACTATTATTTTATTGATTAAAAATTATATTCTTCTATTTGCATTCCTCTGAGCTCATTGAGCTATTGATTTTCCCCTTCATATGATTTCATATCATCCAGAATAATGAACATTGAATTTTTTCATTCCTTGTATCATCCAATTGCATACATCGAATATATGCCACTGACCTTTGGTGGGTATGGATTAACCTTGGTATTATTTCATTCAATTCAAGGGGATTTCTTCCCTCTTGGAATTGTTGAAATTTTTACCACCCTTTTTAGGTTGAGTGCCACTCTCCCTACATTGGGGTAAGGATCAGTGGAATATGGGAGCTTGCACATTTCCCCGTCCGGATCAAACACCTCCGGGACATACCCCTATGGGTTCGTCTATGAGGTGCCTATGGAAGTAGGCTAGTCTCTTAATTTAAATTTTTTTATTAATGTACACATTTTCTGAGTATGTCTTTCAAGCCATGTCAGCCTTAATCTTTCCCATCTTCATAACATGGCCCAGGCGGCCTTGATAATTATGACACATGGGCCCTGGCGGCCTTGGCAATTTTGGCAAACGTTGGCCCTGGCAGCCTTGATAATCAGAGCAGATAATGGCCTTGGGGGCCTTGGTGTTCCTTGTTGAATAAGACCCTGGTGGTCATAGTAATGCTTGAGGATTGTGGTTTTGCCAGCCTTGAGATCATTTGACAAATACTGTACTAAATTGACCTCAACATCCACCAACCACCATGGCCCTGTCGGCCTCAGCAACACTTGACAATAATGGAGTTGGCAACCAGCACAACTTAAGTTTCTAAATATGAGGTGCTTCTGGAGGCAAGGGGTTGCGTGAGAGCCCAGTTACCACTGCCACCTGTCCGGAGGCCAGGATGGATTGCTGGAAGACCGTTAAAATTAGGAAGATACCACAGGATCAAAAAAATCAGGAAACAGCCATCGGAGGTCCTTAAAACTAGGAGATGCCATCGGAGCATCAAGATCTTACCGGAACTGCAAAGATGGAGCACCGCAGGCACACCAAGAATCAAAACTGTCCACCGGGGACTCCTAAACAATAAGAATCAAAACTGTCCACCTTCCTCTCTTGACTGGGATTACCATCTGGACGGTCTTTAGGGTTGGGGATTTTCCCCCCAATGCTGCTGCCACTAACTCTATAAAATCAACACTGCATCTACCTTCTGCAGGGTTGGAGACCCCTGGCAGATACCCTAGACACTGCCAACACCTTGTTCTTGCTGCTGTTGCGGTGCACTAGGGAAAAGAAGAGAAGAGAAGAAAGGCCGAAGCCCTCTTCTTTTGCTGCTGCACTTCAAGGAGAAGAATAAATAAAAGGGGCCTGAACTCCATCTTGCTCCTGCGCACCAAGGAGAAGGGGAAAAGAGGAAGATGAAAAGATGAAGAAGAAAAGGTAAAGAGAGGAAGGAGTGGGTGCAGCCCCCCTCTTTCCCATGTTCTAACTCTCAAAACCCCTTATTTTTATACTTTAAATTTCCCCAATCATCTCTGCTACATGCCCTCCCTGCGCACCCCATGGAAGCTCCTGTTTTGGTCCCACATTCAGGTACTACCGTACTGGACACTTAAGATCCCTTTGCACAGCCTGGGGCTCCTCCATGCCCACTTTTAGACCTCATAACGCAGTCCCCTTTAATGGCCGCAGACATGTCTTCTGCCCATTTATCAAACCTACCTGCATACTAGGCCTGGGAATCCCTCATTCTCCGATTATCAAATCCCCTACATAGGACTTCCCAAGCCTGCATACCCTCAGGTCCAAGATCTACATGTAATACCTAATTAAAACTCTTATCCTGCATAATCACCTGAAAATCAGCGAGTTCTGGGCCTGGTTATTCTCTGAGTACATAAGCCTTCCCGATGTCTACACCTACCCCAATTAGGTCATGAGCTTCCCAGATATTCGGAACCTGTCATCCATATCCCCGAATCTATATTCTTCATGTCTAGCTGTTATCCAGCCTTCAAACTCCCGGGCCTAGAACCTTTCTACACCTGGTGTGCACAAAATCCCCAGCAGCATGACATCTGTTCAAACAGCATCCAGAAAAAAATCCTAGGTCCAGACCAATCTTATATTTGATCTCAAATTCAGCTCAATTAAGCAAAGGAGCAACTCGACGAGTTGAACTTAAACATATCAAACTCTTAATGTGACAATCTCAAACATAGATTGAGCTTAAACATAAATAAATGAGTGAATAAATTTTCTTACACAACTTTAGTGCATTTCTTGTGGCTCATTATTGGTTGCATGAGAGCCTTTCTTATGCTCGCACATTCTTTTCTTTGTCAGGAATCTTCTACACATAAATAATAGAATGTGTGAATATTAATGATTGATAAAAATTATTCCATCATAAATAATATAGGGACCCTGAGTCATTACCGTATGCTCTGAATCACATTTGATAAAAAGAAACATATCAAACATATTATATACACGACAGCATGTGTTCATAGTTATGGAGATTCCAGTGAAACTTGGATTACGTCATCTTTAAGTTTGATGTTTGTGGCCTTTCAACGTTTAATACCCTAGGGAGGCAAGACAATTCTCTTTCATAATTTTACATTTGGTGTTTGTTTATTTCAGGTTCAGATGTTCCGGTCTCTGAGCTTGCTGAAAAAATTCTTGCTAGCCGTAATCATTATAAGTGTGTTAAAGAAGAGGTTTTTACTGTCCCAACATTGTCTCTATCAAGTGTCAAAGCATTTTCAACTTAATATCTTTGTGATAAGTGGGTATTTGAGTACTGAAATGTTACCTGATCAATTATCTAGAGGCAGGAAGCCAAACTATTGATTCTACCTCAAAAACTTGGACTCAGTTTATGGTGTAATTGAGCTTGTCTCTTCCTATATGTTTCTTGTTTGGTATCTTTTTTGTACCTTTTTACATATTCATTCATGCATATGCTCAAGGACTTCCAGATCAGGGTCGGTCCTTGGATTGGATTGTCCATGGTCGATCACATCTGGATAGGCCATCTTGGCCAATCCACTCGAAGAAAGGCCAGATCCAGGAATGGCCTGGATTTGTTCTCCAAACAGTTTAGATAACCCAGAAAACACTAAAAAATAGTTCTTAACTGATCAATAGTACATAGGTGGCAGGAATTGATGTGATCAGCTAGGAAGAATGATATGACTGGATCTGCCAACTTAAGTTGGTGGATCTGCTTTTAACGGGTCCAGAGACCCTTCTTCCATGGGCAGGGAAGAACAGGATGGTTGTGGCCACTGCCCCTGCCACTGGGAGGCTCCAATCGGCTCTGAATCGATCCAGAATCAGGCTCCCCCTTGATCAGGTTGGCACCTGCTGATCCCGATCTGGTATCATCCTGCAAACCATGTCAATTAGTAATATCATACCTGTTGTGTGCAAGATGTACAAGCACGGCAAAGAAAATACAGCAAGGATAAGAGACGCTTTGAGATAAATAGATGAATGCATAGGATTGACTTGGACCATTTATGACCAAGGGACATTGACAAGGTCAGATTGAGACGTGATACGATATTGACATGACTTTATGGATATTTATTTTATTTTTATGTATTTGTGTTTCTTTATTAGGTATCTTGTAATCAGTAGGATCTTTCTGTAATTTTACACAAATTCTAGGATATGAGTCAGAATCTTTAGTAGTTAAATGAGTTATTTTGTAAAAAATATCTTCACCCTCTTAAAAAGGCCCTCTGTGAATGATCTAACAATCAATGAAATCGAGTCTTGTTTTTCTAGCATAACTTCCAACATGGGCTGAGAGAGCTCGTCTATGGAGCTCTGAGGGCTCCTGCTGTGAGAGCCAGCCACCTACCCTTTGAGCGTGGTCTCTGCTGGGAAAGCAGTACCTGCATTCCCCATTATCTATTCTTCTTCGCAGCACCAGGTCATCCCTTGTCAGAATGTACATGGTTGTTAGTGCTATATTGAAACTCTTCAATTGCAGGTTGTTAGATCCATTGCAATATTGTTAAAGAAATTTTTAGTGTATAGAGTTCAAGGAATGAATACTTAAATCTTAATATTTACGGTTTCAAATTTCAAATATTTAAAAACATAGTGGCATTCAATGACATTTATTTATAAGATAGATTTTTAAATTGGACGTGGAATTGTGGATGTGTACCAGGTGGGACTAATGATTGCAGTGGAAGAAAAGTAGGAATAGTGTCGTTGACTTCATTGAGAGCTTCAATATATTATGCATATCAAAGATTGCCATCTTGCATCTGAATTTTATCTCAAGGAGACCGAAGAAAAGTGATCTCGAAAAAATCTCGGGAGATTAGATCTCGAAAATATCAACCAAGGTGTATATTTAAGTATAAAATGCCTCATGTATTCTTTTTAAAAAGGACAAGGGAACTCATATTAAACATCAACATAAGTTGACAAAGAATTAAAAGTGAAATATATAGAGGGTGAACTATTATTAATAGGAGACATACATGAATCTTATGTAGACCTAAGTTTTATCTTAAACAATATAGATAGGAGATTGATGTGACATCTTGGGTCAATTGTACACATATAGTCATAAAAATATTTAGTTATAAAATTTTATTAGACAATAACGCATGAATCTTTGGATGGATTCCATCATAAAATTGACAATATATAAAACAAACTTAACAAAGTCATCTAATTAAAATAATAATAGAAAATAGAATGATAGAGAATATATATGATATTGATAGTTTTTTCAATACGAAGCTAAGAAGTTTGGGGTAATAGGTGGTGGCGGAAATTAAGGGACCAAAGTACTTTATAGATATTCTCATTTCTACAAACTTGTTTCTCGGATGCATAAAGAGAGAGAGATTCTTGGGAGATTGCATTCCATGATGCATATACATAGTGAGAATTTAGTTGAGAGAGTGGCCCGAAATTGCTTTAAGTGACGGCAAATAATTTGGGATCAAGGCTTTGTTTAGTTAACAATTTCAACCTTGGAGGAAATTTTTAAGTTCATGCAAAGCTTTTTCCTAAACTTTTATCTTAACAATAAATCTGCAAAAGGTTAATTTTGCACTATTTTCTGAAGGAAAAGTTACGATAAATTATACAGATCACCTTAAGATTTTGTTCTTCGGATTTTTAAACCTGTTACTATTTTATTTGATTGCATTATTAATTTTTGTTTGTTTTTACTTTTTACTTTTATCTTTCTCCACTTACGAGGACTGGTGTTTCTTTTTAAAGGTTACCCAGAGCAGTGGCAATTTATTAAAGAACAAAAAGGATTACAAGGAAGTGCACCAAAACAGGCACCCTGATTCTCTAACTTAACATTAAGTTAAATTGGAAAAAGCAGAAATAAATAAAAATAAAACATAAAAAATATGCAAGAGAGGAAAAACAGCAAAAATAATAATCTGGAAATCTCACAAGTTCAGAAAATGTAAAAATCAGAAAATGTAAAGTTGATCAAAGGGGAAGTCAAACCAAAGGGGTTTTCAATTTTCAGTAGCAAAAGGAATGTTCATTTATTTTTTTATCCCACTTTTTATTTAGAATAATTTTTAGTCTCAAAGTCATTTAGTTTAAAATATTTAATCTTTTTCATCTCTATCTATATATTCTTTCACATTTAGCCTTTTCACCTTCGCCGACCACTTGTCATCTCTTCCCAAATCTCAACTCTCTTTAGCCCTGGACATCCCATTCGACAGAGCAGAAGGCAAATCAAGTGGCAGCAGCCAAGGAGCACGTGGTGGAACACACCTTCGCCAAAGCATGCACTTCTTCAGCCCATCGCCTCTTGCTGAATCCCGACTCTTGAGCCCTACACACCCCATTTGACGGAAAAGAAGGCAGATCATGCGGCAGTGACCAAGGAGCAGAGCCACAGCAAGAGGGGAGGTCAAAGGCGCTGATGGCTACTGGGTTGAAATGCCTTAGTGAACTTGAAGGGGAATGTGATGGATCCAACGTAGAGCCCGTTGACGGTGGTGTACACAATGCAGAAGGCTCCATTGCCTCGCATTGTGGCAGGTGGTTCATCTGGATAAAGGGGTAGGGCGGATTAGAGTACCAGAATTCGTTGTCTTCATGGAAGATGTTCCCATCAGGAGTACGTCAGTTTCTTCACTGAGTGAATGTTCCCATCAAGGGCAAAAATGTCATTTTTGTCATCAAACAGTATAACTTCATGTCGTCAGTTAGAAACAGGGGTGGGTACTAAAATAATTACTGATCTGAGTCCAAAATAATTTGAGTTGATTTGCTCCAAACCAAAAGATAAAAAAGGAGAAATCAAAGTCCAAAAACTCACAAAATCTGAAAATTGAAAAACTCAACAAATATAAGAACCCGAAAATTCAGAAAAAAACTGAAAGCAGAAAAGTCGGGAAAGAAAAAATTGCCCAAATCTGAAGGGTCATAAATATCTGGAAATTTGAAAACTGTTTGACTTTGTGAGTCAGAAATCTGAAGATGTCAAAATCAGCAAATATGAAGAAATCCTGAAATTCAGAAAATCTGAATGTCAGAAAACTGTAAAAATCTGAGAATTCAGGACAACCTCTATATCTGAAAACTTGAGAGCTCAGAAATTTAAAAAAACTGTAAAAGTCCAGGATGGCAGAACGCTGAAATTTTAGAAAGCCAGAAACTCTTGAAATTGTCAAAACCATGGAAACAGAGAATCCACTGAAAACTGTAATACTGACAATTGCAGTGCACTGAAATCTGAGGAAACCAGGAAGTCGTAGAAAGCAGAAATCTGGAAAAATTCGAAATGTTTAATCTTCGAAACTGAAATCTGAAAATGCTAAAATTTAAATCTGAAGTCACGTTTGAATCATGAAATACCCAAAATCCTAACTCAAAAACTCCCTGGAGGCCGAAATTTTAAAATTCTAAAAACACCATATCTGGAACCAGGAATAAAACAAACAGAAAGTTGGGAGAAAATCAAATCTGAAATTTAAAACCGGAAAAATGAAACAAAAAGGAAAACCCCTAGTCTAAAAATTTAAAATTTGAAATCTCAAAATAAACCAAACATCCACTCCTCAAAATATTTTGTATATAAACCGCATACTTGAAATTCTTTAAGTTTCAACCTAAACTGAAAATTCCCCAAAACATCCCCAACTCAAAAAGACAAGAAGACAAGCATGATAAATAAAACAGAAGCTTAAAAGATATCAAGTCTAAAAAAAAATGATGCCAACCAACCGTATGAATTCAAATCCCTAAAAGAAAGCCAAACTAACTAAAAACACAAAAAGGTCTGCATTCCGACAAGACCATGGAGCTATATCTCTGTTATGTTTTGTGGATAGGCTTCTGTGTGCAAATTATTATGATAGTTAATGGTGTTTGAGTGTTTGTCCGATGTAATTAACATCAAAATATTAGAATTTCGATGGGTTGACATCAAATTTCAAAAGAACTCAATAACCTCAACAAATAAAATTGGTCTCTGAATGTTCTAAGTTGTAGAGTAATTCCTATGTTAACACTTAGGAGATTCCTCGAACATACTTTGTGAGTTCCTATGTTTTCACACCACACTAAATTAGTTAATACTCTTACCAAAGATCGCGGGATCAGAATTGGAGTCCAATCGGTGGGTATTAATCTGATCCGGATCAGATTAGTCCGAACTTGACCAATCTCCGGAGTAGAAACTGATATGGAATCGGTCCGAATTGGTCTCTTTTTTTTAAAAAAAAATTTAATACAAAAATTTATAAAAATCAAGAAATTTTGTAAAAAAATCATAAAAATAAAAAAATCTGAGAAATTGTTATGATGTCCAAAAAAAAAATGATATCATAATAAAAGTCTGTTATGATACTAGCAAGTATTTCGCTTCTCTTACTATGATATTATTAATAATTTAACATTCATTCCATAAAATAAAGGAGATGGTACAAGTAGAAATCAAAATTAAAATATAACATAAAAGATGATACGAGTACAACCCAAATACAAGTAGACAATTGAAAATATAACCTTCTCACCGGCATGAACAAAACTTTTCCACAGTCTTTGTTTTGCTTCTCATTCTTGTTATCCTGGATGGTCCATTGACTCATGATTCGTCCATATCCATATGAAAATAGTGATTAGGCCCTCTGACTACAATCATATACACTATTTGCTTCAACCGCTGTAGGTAACGGTGATGACGATGCTCGAAATTTGAAGCAAATTCTGCATAATGTGCTACACCATACTCATTAAAGAATCCCATCTTATTTTATTTTTGAATTCTCCCGCTATAATGCTGCCTCTAATTTAAATCTTCTGCACCAACTCCACGCATACATGCACTTCTAGAATCACTTTCTCCTCCATCTCTCACACCTTGTTGAGTGACTAGAAAAATTCTTTCTCATCATCATCAAAGGAATGTACCTAGGTACTATCTGTAGGAAGTAGATGTCTTCGTTCGGTACTTAGTTTTTTCTTCTTCGTTGTTTCTCTTAGTTTTTTCTTCTTCGTTGTTTCTCTTGTTATGTACTCATACTAGTATTACATTGTTTTACTCTTTTAAAGGCCTTGAAGCATCCAAAGACATCACTCTTTTTAGTGTTAGGTCCTACACTTGGATTATTGGGAAGTGGTTGGAGCTGTACTTTGTGGAGTTGGAGCTGTGCAAAGAACCTAAATTTTTTACTCTTTTACTCATTCTCACCAATGATGTTGTCAAGCTCACCTTTGACCTAGGATCTTTCATTCGGGTCGAATTTTGACTCTCCTTTAGTGTCTTTTTTATCCATTCATACTGTAAATGAATGTTCTTTTTGAAAGAGATATTTCAAGTCCACATCATTATGTGACAATCCCTAGTTGGCTTTAGCTTCAGCTCTTTCTTCGTACAAACCACCTACAAATCACTCCCGAAGGGGTGATTTCCTCTTTAGAAGGGGAAGGGGGGACTGTATGAGCCAGGGAGGGGGAGGGGGAGAGTGGATCGAGGGAAAGGGAGGGATTGGAGGATGGATTGGGGGTAGGGGAGACTGGATGGGACCAGAGAATTGGGGGGTGGGGGAGAATCAGTCTATTAAGGGGGGAGATCGGATTGGAATCGGGTCTTTGGTTGACCCGATTCTAGAAGGAATCGATTTCTAGGGAATCCAATTTTCGGATTGATCCGAGAGAATCGGGCGATCCAGCAACAATCATCCCGATTCTCACCGATCCACCTAGAACTCCAAGTAGGATCGGTTATTCCAGCCGGAATCGAATCGGCCAATTCCAATCTGGATCGGTCGATTTTGCGAACCATGACTTTTACGAACTATCATCTATTTTCATAGCCATATCAGTCAAAGCTAGCAAAAAATGATTTTCTTTCCAAAAAATAAGAAATTTAAGAGAAAACTGAGGTTGCATCATCTTCCAACAAATCGGTCTGGACTTGGACTAAAATGAATTTTGAACAGCCCTAGAAGCAAGTATGTCTGGTCCCAAGGTCAGTGGCCATAGGAACCAACCAATCGGATGAGGCTATCCAAGAGCTAGGATGGTTAAAGACCTCATTTTGTGAGGGCAATTGGTGGGACTGTGGGAGAACTTGCCACTAGAAAGGTCTTTCCCAGTCCTTTATCTCTTGGCGTTAAATCCGAAGATCCACATATGCGCCATATGGTGGCATATAATCTGGTCATGAAGGATTGAATATAAAATTTAGAAGTCATTTTAGAGATCATGACATGGAAGAGTTCCTGCCATGACTTGCATGATCGGCAGAACCAGGGTCAGGATCACACCTGCTGACCAATCGGGGAGCCCAATCCCAGATGGAATTTCCGATGGGCTCTGGCTCCGAGCTTCCTGATCGATCTGGACTGGTCCACCCTCTCCGTCTTTTGTCGCGGTGTTCGATCGCGAGGACGGTGCGATGGCGCCACGACGCCGGCTGGGCGACGGCAGGATCGCGGCCACGCAACCCCGCCCAGGAGCTCTCCTCGCGTGCCACGACCCCCCCTGGGGTTCGCTCGCGGCCGCGAGCGCGGGTGACGAGCGTGGTCGGCCGCGCGGTTCGGACCGGCCGGTCCAAGGCCCAGACCGGCTCCCAGACCGGTTCTGACCCGGTTCACCCCCGGTTCAGGCCGGTTCAGCACCTGAACCGCCCGGTTCAGGCCGGTTCAAGGTGTTTTGAGTCGGTTCAGGGTGTTGTGGGCCCGGTTCGGTCCTGTCTTGAGCGGTTCGGGTCAATTTGGGCCCATTTTGGGTTCGTTAGGTCCGTTTAGCGGCGATTAGCGCCGGTTTAAGTCGTTTTCGTTCGGTTTGGCCCGGATTAGCCGGTTTGTCCCGCATCAGTTTGGTATCAGAGCCCGGAATCGGCTCGTTCTCACGAGTCGAGTCTTGGGTACGTCCGAACCGATTTAAAAACTCGAGGTCGAGTTTTCTCCCGGTCGGAGAGAATGATGGGGACAAATTTTGGGTTAATATTTGGTCCTTTTGTAATTAGGTCCCTAAAAGGATAAGTCTGTAAATAGAGTCTTTAAAGGGTTTTTTTTTAAATATGCCATACATATAATGGCATCACCGATGTACATAGTAAAGAGAATCGATAGAGTGAATTTTTGGAAGCCTACGGGCGTTGGTTCCTCCCGCGTAGGGGCTGCGGCCCCCTTTCTTCCCCCACCCGGCGATGAGCGCCGTTCTTCCTCTTCGCCTCCCGGCGGTGAGGCCGGCGTCTCCTTTCCTCTCCCGATCGGCCGGCCGAGAGCCTTTCTCCTTCCACCTTCCAAGCACGGCGGGTAGCCGATCTTCTCCCCTCCTCGTCCTCGGCCTCCGTGCCATTCCTCCTCCCTTCCTCTTCTCCGTTCGACAACAACGCAGCCGCATCGACCGCATCGGCTTGTCCCGAGCCGCCCTCCCGGAATCTCACCTTCGTATCGGAGAAGAAGCGGGAGAAGGAGAAGAAGGAGTAGAAGAAGCGTGCGGGAGGAGGGGCGGTCCGAGCGATCCCGGATGCATGCCCCTCCCCCGGTTCCACCTCGCCCGCGCGCCGCGACCGATGGATGCGGTCGCCATCTCCTTCTCCGTCGACCGCGTGAGGCCGGACAACGCCGCACTACGCATCTTCCCCCCCCTTCTCCGCGGCTTCGGATCCGTCCGGTGCTCCTCCCTGTCCCGCTTTGCGCCGAGCACCGCGGAGACGACGACTCGCGAAGGGAGATGTGGCCGCTGCGGCGGTGCTCGGATGGCGAGGCGTCACGGCCGCTGCTGCCATGGCTGGCCGGCCAACGCCGTGGGCGTCGAAGCCACCGCCGCCGCGGCCTGCCGCTGCGCGTGGCTCACCGTCCGGGCGGGACAATGCCGAAGACGACGCGGTGCCGCTCCACCCTCTCGGGTCTTTTGTCGCGGTGTTCGATCGCGAGGACGGTGCGATGGCGCCACGACGCCGGGCCGGGCGGCCGGCGGGGATCGCGGCCACGCGGCCCCGCCCGGGGCTCTCCTCGCGTGCCGCGACCCCCAGGGTTCGCTCGCGGCCGCGAGCGCGGGTGACGAGCGTGGTCGGCCGCGCGGTTCGGACCGGCCGGTCCAAGGCCGGACCGGCTCCCCGGACCGGTTCGACCCGGTTCGCCCCGGTTCGGGCCGGTTCAGCACCTGAACCGCCCGGTTCAGGCCGGTTCAAGGTGTTTTGAGTCGGTTCAGGGTGTTGTGGGCCCGGTTCGGTCCTGTCTTGAGCGGTTCGGGTCAATTTGGGCCCATTTTGGGTTCGTTAGGTCCGTTTAGCGGCGATTAGCGCCGGTTTAAGTCGTTTTCGTTCGGTTTGGCCCGGATTAGCCGGTTTGTCCCGCATCACAGACCCTCCTGCTCCCCTCCTCCTGTCCTCCTCCTCAGCCAATGCACGCTTGCTAGCGTGCCTAGCACGTCCAAGCTCGGAGTCCGTGGACTCGTCCTCACTCTCTGGCTCCGGCTGAGCTGCTGCCTTCCCCTTGCCTTTCCCTTTGGAGGTAGGCAAATCGCGGTCCCTCCTCCTCTCGAGTAGCTCGTCCTGCAACTCCTCCCTCTGCTCGATCCTAATTGACCGTTGAGAGGCTACTGTCGTGTATCCTCTCGTCTCCTCACTCTTCTCCCTCGGCACCTTGTCGCATTTTTACATTTCCACTGATCGGCAATATGCTGCTTCAGCCGGAACACCCCCCAGTTCATCTCCTTCCGCACCACTTGCCTTGTACCCTCTTCACGACTAGGTCTACCATATGCCCGTGTTCCCCGGCCACGTCGGAAGCACGTCTTGGTGCTGCGTCACCTTGATCGGCCATTGCTTAAATCTGCAAAAATGGTAAACAATGCACTAAAGATGATTAGATAACATACGAAATTGTTTTAGATGTTGTTCGGGTAGCAGACAACCCGAAAACACACCATTCGGTATGTTTAAAGGGTTACGTGTAGGAAATCAATGTACGGGGTATCCGAAATTTTCCCGTACGAAAACATCCAATCGATGTTCGAAACAGCAGGCGGAGTTATTCGATCACAAATCACCGAGTTTAACTCTGCTCGGAGTCGTCGGAAACGTGTAAAAATAGGCGTACGGGATATCCGGAATTTTCCCGTGCGAAATGGACATATCCGGATAGTTCGAAAACTTAAACGAACTTGTTCGGACGAGAATCGTAAAGTTTAACGACACTCGAAAATCGTCGGAAACGCGTAAGAATGGACGTACGAAGTTTTGGCGAAGAAATCTTACCAAAAAAACCTTACAAAGATCGAAGGGCGAGGTTGATTCGATGCCGATCCGAGCTTGAATCGGCGGAATCCTTTGAAGAACGACCTTGGAATGCTGAATCGCCCCTGGAGATCGCCGGAATTGGTGGAATCGGGCCGGAATCGACACGGATCGACGGAATCGGCCGGAATCGACGGTGGATCGACGGAATCGACGCGGAATCGCGCGGAATCGCGCCGGAATCGCCGCGCTTTCTCCTTCCGCCGCGGGATCGACCGATTGAAGCTCTGCGGGTCGATTCCGGCCCTTTTAGGGCCGGAATCGGTTCGATTCCCGGTCCAGAGTGAACCGGGAATCGAACCGGGGCCGGGTCAACCCGGCCTTCCGAAGAATCGGTCGGATCGACCGATTCCACATGGAATCGGTCGGAATCGGATCGATTCCGACCGATTCCAGGCGATTCTGACCGATTCCGCGGGATTCTTCCCGGAATCGGTCCTTCCGCCAGGAATCGGATCGGAATCCGATTCCAGAATCGGTCGGAATCGGACCGATTCCGCCGATTCTGCAATCAATGGTGCTGGGAGGCAGCATAGTCGCAGTGCTGCCACTATCCCTACTTATTCCTGATCATGTGTGGGGGAGATGATCGTATCATGTCCGGTCGGTCTGATACATTCATATCTGGTAACTTTTAAGTACTTGGATCTTGCTATTTTGGATCTATAGACCTCAAGGATCGCAGGATCGGGATCAAGATCGGGATCAGTGACCGCCATTGCGATCCGAATCGGATCAGATTGGCCGATCTTCCAAATGAAAGGGCAATCCCAGATCGGTCTGGATCAGCCAAATTTTTTATTTTTTAAATCATAAAAATTCTAAAAAAAGTCATAAAAATTATAGGAATGAGTAAAAAATTTAAAAATAAAAAATAATGTGGATGATGTTCTACCAAACCAAGGAAGGAAAAACGGGGGTCGGCTTGGGTCGGTCGGCCCCAAAACCGACCCGGGTCGGTTGGGGTCGCGACCCAGGTCGGGTCAGGGTCGGGTCGGGGTCTGAAAAAATAATAAAAAATTCATTTTAAAATAATAACCGGGTCGGGGTCGGTCGGCCCAAAAAGCGTCCGGGTCGGGCAACCCGGTATTCCATGTACCAAACAATGACAAAGTAAGTTCATTTCAAGAAATTGTCATATAAATACAAACTGTCATATAAGAGAGAGAGAGAGAGCGAGAGAGAGTTAGAAAGTTTAAATAGATCTTTGTAAAATTTAAGTATATAACATACTTTATGATTCTGAATCTTATATAAATATGTGATAGTATAAGTGATAGTGAAATATGTTAATATGTTTACATTATCATAAACCGGTGCTTGGGAATCGTGGATCGCCGCTAGAAGGGCTGAAGGGGAGGGAGGGAAGGGGCCCAAAGCAAGTATTGGGGGGAGGGGACCGAAAACCACTTGTTTTGGGGAGGATCAGTGGTCACCAAGGAGGATCGTCGAGGGGAGGGGGAGACTGCAAGAGTTTGATGGAGAGGGAGATGAGAATCGGGGAATGGGGGAGAGAATGGGGTCTATCTCTCTCTTATTGGGGGGATCGATCCAGGAATCAGTCTGGAATAGGGTCCTGGATCGACTCGATTACAGACGTTTCCGGAGTCCGGTGGATCACTCGGGCGATCCACAGTCAGATCCAACTGGATGGGACAGATCCTAGGCAATCCTATCAATTCCAACCATCCGACCGAAATTCGGGTCTGGATTGTTGGTTCCACCTGGAATCGGATCGGCTGGGACAAATCCGATTCAAGAATCGGCAGATCTCAATCTGGATCGACTGATTCTGCAATCCATTATAAACCTAATAATGGAGGATCTGGTAACTGTAAGTTACAGTTTTGGGAATATTGTGTCCAAGAAAGTGCACCAGTGTTGGAACCTCAATTTTCTCAAAAGATTGATTCTTTTGTTTTTGGAAATTCATTTTCCGTTTTTGAATTTGTTTTTGACTTAGCCTTGACTATTAGAAAATATGTGGTATTTCATAACAGTATTAACTAGGTCAGTGGTATGCATAAAAATATATGTTGAGGTTATTAGGTTCTTTGAAAATTTGTTTTTGACCTCTCCCCATCGGATGGTGCGAAGATCCGATGTTAATTAAATCGAGAATACTCGAATACCCTTGATTAGCCGCCATAGCAATTTTGTGAATAGAAGACATACATCCATACGATAAACACATGGGAGTAATAACCCCATACACTTGTTGGAATGCAAAACTTAGTGTTTTGAACGTTCAATTTGATTTGAATTTATTTGAATTGTTTGTTGTTTAAGATTTGTGTTTTTGTTTAGGTTGAGGATTTTTAATTGGGTTTGAAATTTAATGGATGTTCATTTTCTCAGATTTTTGATGGGTTTTGAATTTGAATCTTTTTTAGATTTTGGGATTTTCAAGATTTAAATTGATTAAGACTTAATGTCTTTTATGTGAGTCATTTGGTTTCAACTTGATTTGGATTTGTTTTTAAAAAGTTTGATTTGTTTTTTTTTGTTTTAATTAGGACTTGATATCTTTTGGTTGAATCCAAATTGTGATTTTTGTTTAGGATGCATTTCATTTTAAATGTCATTTTAAGTTAGGACTTAACACATTTTTTTAATTGAAGATCTGTTCCACAATTATTTTTTGTTTTGGGTTTGATTTGAGTTGACTTGGATAATTTTTATTTGAGATTCTTTGCCATTTTTTTATGTTGTGAAATAACATAATGAATTTGGTGTTTTGAACCTGTTTGGGGTATTTTGGTTTAGTTGGCGATATTTTATTATTTTTATTGGGTTTATTTGATTTATTTTATTTTAATTGGCATTTTGATCCATTTCATATTTGGAGGTTTTTTTTTTAGATGTTTGGAGATTTGATTTGGTTTTGTCTTGACAGATTGTTTTTTTTTTTTTACATGAGATTATCTCTAGGTTTATCGGTTTGATTTGACATTCCTAATTTGAGAATTATGTTTTAAATTGAGTTTGGAATGTTCAGACTTCTTGAAACGTACAGATTTCAGATTTTGTTTTGCTATGCCATTTTTAATACATTTGCATTCCTTCATTTTTATGGGGCTATTCTATAAGCTCCAATAACAATAATGATATACAAAATTCGAAACTTCCATTTATTGGCAAATTCGAATGCACATTACATGTGGGGGACATAGAAATGTCGTGTTTCCCATTGATGAATTTTTCTTAGTCCTTGATGGACATAGGATGACCCTTCCTTGGCATATGTCTCTCATTTTTAATTTAAGGGGAAATTTTGACATGACCTCCCCTTAAATTGATGAGATATACCTCCTTTAGTAGGTGGAGTTTGATACTCCCTACTTTAGAGGAAGGATCGGTAGAATATGGGGACTTGCCCATTTCCCCGTCCAGGATCAAACACGCCGGGGACATGCCCGAGTGCCCGTCCCTTGAGGTAACCTATGTGAAATAGGCTAGCTCTTAATTAATTTTGTTTTTGTTTCATATTTGATTAAAATTATTTTTTTTGTTAGGCCTTGATGACCAATTTAAGTTCTTGAGGCCCTGGCGGCCAGACTTGTCTTCATTGGGCCTTGAAGGCCTGTTTAAGCTTCAATGGGGCCCTGGCGGTCTTGGAAACCTTGACAAGCAGAGGGCTTCGATGACTTGTACGATCTTAACCAGCAGGGGGGGCCCTGTCGGCCTTGATGATCCTGACAGACATAGGCCCTGTCGGCCCAATGACATCTTTGATTTAATATGGGCCCTGGTGGCCTATGGCAGGGGGCTGGGAGAGCCCCTCCTCTTCTTTCTTCTTCTCCTGTGGGTACTTCTCACAATGAAAGCAACAACGACTTCTCTTATTTGTACTGCTGTGGCATCCAAAGACAATCAACATGTAGACCATCCAGGGAAGCCATCAACTCCCTTTTCTCCTCCCTTCATGCGCTGCATAGAGCAACAACAGATGGGTGGGCACCGGGCAGAGGACATCAGCTTCTTCTCCTTCACCTCAGATAGGTGAAGGCAGCATCCGGTAGAAGTAGCAAATGGTAGAAATAGCAGATGGTAGGTGGACAGCCATCTGACACATCATCATTTTGAGCAGCAGCTGGAGGGCTATGGCAGTATCCCAACAGTACGAGCACGGGCAGCAGGTGTACCTCCCATCGGGTGTGGGAGACGCAGCAGCCTCACTGGAAGATGTTTCCATCGGCATCTCCTGATCCTCTCCAACTTTTCTGCAGGTCATCAGGGACAGCAGGGCTTCATTGGTTTACAACATGAGAGGGAAAGGAGGCATCGGCTGTGCAGGTCGTTAGCAGCAACCAAAGTCCATTCCTTTCCTCCATTGGCGTAGTAGCATGGGAGAGAATAAAGAAGGCAGTGGCTGGGGGTTCGGTTCTCCTCCTTCAAGATCGCCTCTCCTTTGGGCACTGTAGGCGGTAGAACCATGAAAAGAAGACAAGGCAGCATGGTGGCAAACCGATAGCAGCCCCTCAGCTCCTCCCTGATAGGAGACAGGCGAAGGCAGCCACAGAAGTGTAGAGAAGAGCAACATAGGCAGCAGATGGCAAACAATAGGTTCCTCCATGCACAGCAACGTGAAGAGAACTGCAAGTCTTGACAACACATCAGGAGGAGTCATCTGCCATGAGGAATGAGGAGGAGATGACAGCAGCGTCTTCTTCTTCTCTCCCTCTTGGCATAGCAGCATCAGGTGGGGGACAGCAACGTATAGAATAGCCTTGAAGGAGTTGACGCCACAGCCCTCTTCATTTCCTCCTTCTATCCATCCGACAGTGTTCTGTCCTTTTTTTTTCTTTTCTTTTTTTTTTCTCCACCGTTCTCCCCCCCCCCCCCCCCGCCGAGAGGAAGAAGGAGACCCGCCACCCCTCCTGTTGCGTGCCACAAGTCCGTGGGAGAGAGAGAGGGACGTGGGAGAGTGGGAAGAGATGTGCGACAGCATCATCTTTGACCCGGTCCGGTGCGGTTGCAGGAGGAGAGCGGCTGCAACATTAAATTTAATCTTCACCTCAAGGATTTAAATTCAACGGTGGATATTTAATCTTTTAGATCCAATCACGATAACAGATCATTTGATCATCCAATTCTAACCATTGATCATAGGTATGATCCATTATTTAAATTGAGAACACCTCATGTCCAACAGACCTATGTACCCTTCTCGCATCATATCGATGACTCGATCCAATGGCCAAAATTAATTCCAGATGGAATTAATTTAATTAACTATGAAATTGGCCAGAATAATTCAGAACATATTTTGATGGCCGTAGAACTTGTGCTCAATCATATTAACGGTTGATAATTCTCAATTTATCCAGGGATCACTGACCCGGTGAATTTTCCCGATCGGTGCAATCTCAGCCCCTTGAAAAATTTAAAAATTGTATTTAAAATACAATTAAATATCTATGCACCAGAGCTTTGGTTTCCATGCATAGATCTTACTATACGAAATTATTTGGACCGCTCCACCTTGTCTCGGAGTGCGTCGGCTTTGCGATTTTTCAAACTTTGTCCATAACTTTCCGAATATGGATTGGATTGATGATCCAACTTCGATGTTGTTCATCACGGAAGTCGGGCGGACTTTACGGTGATGCCATATGTTAATGGGCACATACGGATTTGTTCGGGCGATAATAGGGGCAAAACGGTCATTTTTTCGTCCGGAGTCGGATTCGACATTCAAGGCACCGTTGCGAAGCTCTCTGTCGAGGCAATGTTGACACATTGGTTTGGTCATTTGGGCCCACCAAGCCCGATGAGACCGCTAAAAGTCCAATTTCATTGTTTTGCCCGCATATCTTGCCGAATACAAGCCGATTTCGATCGACTTTAATGTTGCTCGATATGGAGCTTGGTGGACTTAATGATGCACCAAGATATTATTGGGCCTATCTGAGTATCCAAACCTACCAAGGGGCGAAAGAGGTCATTTCTCGTTCGGGTACCATCCGAAATCGGATTCGACATTCGAAAGTACCGTTGCGAAGCCCTCGGCCCAGTACGGCCCCGTGGACCCACTTGTTTTGGTTTTCGGCCTTGATCTGCCCTTATTAAGGCCACTCGAAAATTGACTTTCACTGTTTTCCTCGTAACTTTCCAAATATGGGTCGGATTGCCGATCTGACTCTGTCATTGTTTAACTGAAAGTCGAGTAGACCTTTTGGTGGTGCCACTTTTCTTTGGACCTTCCCAGATTGCACGAATCCCACAAGGGCAAAACGGTCATTTTAGCATGTCCCGAAGCTTGATTTTGACATGTGAGGCGCCGTTGGAAATGTCTTGAGCGATGCAGGTCTTTGTGAGCCCACTTGTTTTGTTATTTGGGCCCATTAAGCCTACCAAAGGCCATTCGGGAGTGTTTTCATTGTTTGACCCATAACTTGTTGAATTCAAGTCAGATTTCCGATCCGACTTCGTTGTTGCTCAAGTTTGAGCCTGACGGACAAGATGGTGGTGTCTGACCGTTATCAAGCCATCACCCAGTTGGTCGGGCCATCCATCAACTTGCTAGTTCTGGATGTCATGACATTTTTTTTGGGTGCCAACAAATGCCCCCCACGGGCGATTTCTTGGAGACAGAAGGCGATGAGGAATCACCCGTGTAGAGTTGGCATCTGGCCTCTTGTCTTTCTGCCGCAGGCTATTTGTCCACCGTGTTGCTTCCTACCGCTTGTTCTTCTTTAGGACAAAGAAGGGCTTGGGCCCTTGTATGTGACCAACCTTGATTTTTTTCTTGTCTGGCTGTCATTCCTCATATGTTAGACTTTGACTTTCCCCTCTTTTGTAGGAATTGAGACTTCCCTCAAGCTATGAAATTGGTTTGTTTTGGTGGTGAGGAATTTAGGCTTCTCCTAAGCCATAAGATATTATCTGTAGGGCATGTTAATAGGACGTGGTCGTGCCTAGGGTATGAATGTGAATGTGGTGGCTTAATGTTTGACTTATGGGACATGTGAATGTGAAGAAGTCACACTCAGCCCATAGGGTAATGTTGTATAGTGGCTTGATGCCAAACCTATAGGCGTGTTGAGTAGGATTTGTTCCGGCTCGGCTTTGTGGGGTGGGTTTAGGGACGATAGGCAAGTTGAGTAGGATTTATTCCGACTCCGCCCGTAGGGTTGAACTTGGGGACACGGGCGTATTGAGTTGGATTTGTTCCAACTTGGCCCGTAGGGTTGAGTTTTGTCTTGGAGGATTAAGGCTTACATCTAGGCCATGAGGTTTGGTTTGTTGGTGAGGTTTGTGAGACACATGGAAATTTAGTGTCCGGCCACGATGGCAGGTAGTATGAGGTCATATAAGCCTAAAAAATTGAGGGCAAGATATTTGGAGGACCATATGGACTATGTGGGTCATTATGACATGAAACTTTTGGGGCAAAAAAAAAAAAACATGTAGGCCGAAAGGGCCATGATGGTGTAGAATTTAAGCTTGGGAACCATATAGACCGGAAGGGTCATGATGGTGTGAAAAAATTTGTTTTGGGTACTACACAAGCTGTAAGGGCCATGGCAGTGCAGAGTTGAAGACCACGTAGGCCAAGAGAGTTTGTGGTGATGTAAGGTCTTTAATTTTTCATTTTGTTTTCTCTCTTTTTTTACTAGTCGGCGCATTGCACTTTTACGAGGTTTTCACCCGGACAGCCCCCTTCTCTTTTGCCTACATGCCTTAGAACGAGAGTTTTCGTAGCGGGGGTTGCTGATTTTGCCCAGTGCTGTTTTTTTTGTTTTCACTTTAGCCGGGTTTTTTTTTTCTTTTTTTCTTGACATTTTTGCTCTCGACCGATCATTTATGGGTGACCGGCTAAGGTAAATGCGTAGGCAACATTCTTTTTTTTTTTAGCCCGCTTTTTTTGTAGGGAATTAAGGCTTCCTCGAGCCATGAAATTGTTTTTTTGGAAAATGAGGAATTAAGGCTTCCCGAGCAGAATTTTGAATGAGAGAGGAATTGAGGCTTCCCCAGGGCCATGGGATTTGGGAGCTTTGTGCTTGATAGACTTGTAGGCTTGTGAGTATGACGAAGACATACTCGGCCTGTAGGGCATGAACTTGATGGTTTGATGCTGAAAGTAATAAAATGGCTTGATGCCCAAAAGAAGTTTGATGGCTTGATGCCCAAAAGAAGTTTGATGGCTTGGTGCCGAAAGAACATGTAGGCTTGTGAATTGAATATGTGAAAGTCATATTCGGCCTGTTGGGCAAAATTTTTGGTGGCTTAATGCCGAAGACACCCATAGGACATGTGAGCATGAAAGAATCACACTCGGCCTATTGGGTAAAGTTTAGGGTAACTTAGTGCCAAAAGGACCCAAAGGACATGTGAGTATGAAGAAGTCACACTCGACCTGTGGGTAGAGTTTAGGGTGGCTTAACACCGAAAGGACCCCGAGGACGTATGAGCGTGAAGACTCGGCCCATTGCGTAAGATTACGAGATGGCTTGATGCAGGGGGATATAATAGCTTGGTGCCAAAAAAAGTGTTTGCTTTGGAAGATTTAAATGGCTTCTTCTTGACATGAGTTTGGTGGCTTTGTCTCGAAAGGAATTTGGTGGCTTGATACCGAAAAGAGTTTGATGACTTGGTGCCAAAAAGAGTTAGATAACTTGATGCCGAAGGTAAGTTGGTGGCTTGATGCCGAAGGAAAGTTGGTGACTTAACGCCAAGAGTGGGGCTTGATGCTAAAAAGATTTAAATGGCTTGCTGCCAAAGGAAGTTTGGTGGCTTGATGCCAAAAGAAATTTGATGGCTTCACGCCAAGAGTGGTTTGATGCCAAATAGATTTGGGTGGCTTGGTGCTCAAGGAGTGGCTTGATGCCAAGGGATTTGGTGGCTTAATGCCAAGAGTGACTTGATGCCAAAGAGATTTTGGGTGGCTTGATGTCAAGGGATTTGGGGGCTTAAGGCCAAGAGTGACTTGATGCCAAAGAGATTTGGGTGGGTTGACGCCAAAGGAGGGGCTTGAGGCTAAGGGATTTGGTGGCTTAATGCGAAGTGGCTTGATGCGAAAGGGATTTTGGGTGGCTTGATGCCAAGGGATTTGGTGGCTTAATGCGAAGTGGCTTGATGCCAAAGAGATTTGGGTGGCTTGATGCCCAAGGGTGGCTTGATGCCAAGGGATTTGGTGGCTTAATGCCAAGAGTGGCTTGATGCCAAAGGGATTTTGGGTGGCTTGATGCCAAGGGATTTGGTGGCTTAATGCCAAGAGTGGCTTGATGCCAAAGAGATTTGGGTGGCTTGATGCCCAAGGAGTGGCTTGATGCCAAGGGATTTGGTGGCTTAATGCCAAGATTGGCTTGATGCCAAAGAGATTTGGGTGGCTTGATGCCAAAGGAGTGGCTTGATGCCAAGGGATTTGATGGCTTAATGCCAAAAGTGGCTTGATGCCAAAGGAATTTTGGGTGGCTTGAGGCCATTGAAAACCGTAGATTCGTGAATACAAAGGGATTGTATTGATCGTAGGGTATGAATTTTGTGGCTTGATGCCGAAAACAATTTTGTGGCTTGATGCGGCCGAAGGAATATGTTGGCTTGATGCCAAGAGAATATGGTTTGTGATGGCTTAATGCGAATGTGTTGTGGTGGCTTGATGCGAAAAGTGAGATGATGGCTTGATGCCAGTTTGGTTATGGTGGCTTAGTGCCATAAAATATGGTGTTATGGCTTGATGCCAAAGGAGTTGACAGCTTGATGCCGTGACGGGGTATTGTGACTTGATGCCAAAATGGTTTGGTGGCTTGATGCCGAAAAGGAAGTGATGGCTTAATGCCAAAAGGTTATGACGGCTTGATGCCGAATGTAGTGGCTTGGTGCCAAAAAAGGTATGATGGTTTGGTGCCAAAAGAAATGTTGTGGCTTAATGCCAAAGAGGAGGTGATGGCTTAATGCCAAATGTGGTGACATGGTGGCTTAATGCCATTGAATTCAAAGACTTGTGAATGCGAAGGAGTCGCATTCGGTCAAAAGGATGAAATATGGGATGGCTTCTTTGCCCATTTGTAGAGTTGTGGGGCGTACAGTATGAAATGATCATACTTCGCCCATGACACATGAAGTCAGAGTAAAACCCAAGCATAAAGGCTCAAGGTTCAAATGCTGCCGCCGGGATTTGGGACATGGAAATGGTGCCGTGTTGACCTTGATGGCATAGACTCCAAACAACATATAGACAAAAGGCCGTGATGGTGTGGGATTTATGAAAACCATATAGGCCGAGAGGGTCATCTTTGGTATAGGGTCGGCAGTCACATAGACCTTGCTGGTCATGATGACGTAAGAATTTAGGGACCATGTAGACCGGAAGGGCCATGATGGTATGGAGATTTGAAAACCATATAGACCCGAGGGGCCATGATGGTATAAATGTTTGAAAACCATATAGACCTGGAGGGCCATGATGGTATGAACTTATGAAAACCACGTAGACCTGGCTAGTTATGATGGTATGAAACTGTTTGAAGCCATGTGGACATGAGAGTCATAATGGCATGAATGGGTGAAGCCATGTAGACTTAGAGGTCATGATGGCATGAAATTTGACATGTTTAGAGGAGAGGTGAGTCCCCTCTTTCTTGAACTTTGAATTTCCAGAGTTTCCTCTCTTTTTCTTTTCCCCTTTTTTTTTCAAACTAACTTGACTGCCTTTTGAAAGGTTTTCACCCAAGCTAGTCCCCTTTTTCTTTTGCCTGTACGCCCTTTTGCAGGATTTTCATACGACGGAGGTGATCCCGTTTTGCACTGAGGTGCTCTCATCGGGTCATCACCTCGGTGGATTTTTTTTTCTCTTTTTCTCTTCTTCTTCTTTTTTTTCTTTCTTTTTTTTCTTTTTGACATATTTTGCCCTTGGTCAATTAATGGTGTAACTAAGTACGTCGAGGTATTTCATTTTCTTTCTTTCTTCTTTTTTTTTCTCTCTTTTTTTCCTTTCGCGGGAATTCGAGGCTTCCCTCGAGCCATATGAACTTCGGTCGTATTCGGATAGAGAGTGACTGGTGGACACCTCGAGCTCACGACCTCTCTGTGCATCTTCTTTGGTTGAAATTTGAGCGCGAGGCGACAAACACTACTTGACATGTTGCCTTGTGTCCTCGGTATATTTTGTCTTCTCACAGGGTGATACTAGTGATGGCCAGTGACCTTGTACTAACCTCCGGACTCCCTTTTCTCGATCAACAAATGGTTGCCCGAGATTACATGTCAGCTCGGTTTAGAGATTTCTTCCATTTACGAGAGTTGCTAGTGTCAATTTGAGAATTTATTTCTCTCATTGCTTGAGTTGGGAGTATCTTCTCCACTCAACCTGTTTTCTCCTCTTCTTTCTCCTTCTTTTTTTCTTTTCTCTTTTTTTTTGAACTTCCTTTGGAGTCCACACAGGGGAACCGTGTAGGGCTGATCATAGGAATATTGGGGGCCTTGGGGATGGCTTGTATGTGAGCATAGGCATGTCACAGCCATTAGCATGAGTTGGGATTTAGGCATGTCAGAGGCCATGGAGGTTGTTTTTGTACATGGGCATGTCGGAGGCCATGAAGACTGTTTCTTTCGTGGTATGTGAGGGCATACAGGAGATTGCTTTGGGGACATTTGAGGGTAGGTTGATGGCCTACTTTGGGATTGAATTGAAGGGTTGTGGAGGGCTGTCCCATGGACTCTTCATTCCCTTGGCCCAATTTTGGGGCGGGTGTCGGATTTCTTCCTTGCCCAAGTTTTAGGCTTTTTAGTGGACTAATGGCCGGCCTAGCATGCGACATGTTTGTCAGGCATAGCGGGTTGAGCGTTGCCAATAGCTTGTTTTGAAATGTTGAGTTGAGGGTTGGTCCCCAACCGAATTGTAGCCTCGGGGGCCGTTGTCCGGCTGATATGCTAACTGTGAAGGGTGGAGGGTTGCTCCCTCGTCCCGATAACGGGGTGGCTTAAATGTAGTCTCTGTTGGGACATTGATTTCTTCTTTGTCTCCCTTTGTAGTTAGCGCGGTTGGTGATTTTACGGGGTTTATTGATAGAGGTTGGTCCTCTTGCCCCACTGTTACCTTCTTAGGTGAAGAGTTCTCCCTACTTTGTTTGATATGACATGGCTTAGGGGCATGCCCCCGGCCGGATGATTAGTTCTGAAGGGACCGCTCGAGAAACTAGCGGTTTTGATGCGAGAATGGGCCGAGGTTGCCTTCTCTCCCGGCGAAGTCTTATCGGGTGATGTCGTATAGGCATCATTCGGTGGGGGCGTAAGATTTGTTGAACGGTGACCAATCGTATGACAGGTTGCATCCATTCGCAGAGATAGAGGATTGATTCCTCGCTATGACAAGCATTAGAAAGGACGGACCATTGGTTGGTCATATTGGTTGAGAGAAAGGGCTAAAGGCTGATCTCTCAGTAGCATCATAGGCCGTTGATCGGCTGGCTCCTTCCAACTGAAGAATGTAGGGTTGATCCCTTGCTTCACTGAAAGCCATGTTTTCGACCCTTGATTGGCCAGATTTATTGAAGTATGGAGGATTGCTTCCTCACTCGGTGGCCAGAGGACCGGTCATTTTAGTTGAATGCATTCCTTTCGTGCGCCAAGGATTTCTCCTTTGCTCCTTACCGGATGTGATGGGCATCCGGTTGATCCTCGGCCAAGTTGTCTTGGGGTGGCTTGGAGGCTTGCCCCCGGTAGACGGGTGACGTTGTGAGTTGACCGTGAGCGACGACACTTGATGTATACTGGGGTGACGGATTGATTCCGAACCCGAGCATGGAAAAGGCACCACGTACGGGCCATCTTTGATGTGGTCATTGGATTTGTTCCGGGACCGTGGAGTACTTTGAAGTTGCACGATAATCGGGCGGCATTCCTGATACGCGGCAATAGGATTGATTCCAAGCTCGTCGAGTTGTCTTGGTGGACGGAACCGTTGATCGGTTGTCTGTGAGCTTGTTGTCGAATCGAGGGTTAATCCCTCACTTGGAAGATAATGTCCGGGGATGAAACCGTTGATCGGTTACCCCCAGTTGAAGTTACGGGCCAAGGGCTGGTCCCTTTACACCGAAATAGCATGGCTGGCCGTTGATCGGCTGGATTTGTTGATTTTCGGACGAAGGGACGATCCTTCTATCCATTAGCGAAATTTGGGACCATTGTTGGTCGAGAAATGAATTGACGGGTGAAAGATTTCTTCCTTCCGTGCGAGTTGCGGCAATCTTTGGCAAAGGTAGGCGGCGTCCTTATTCTTTTCATCGATCGGGCCAGAGTGGCGAAATGATTGGCTAACTGTTGTTTGACGAGCTTCATCTTCATCTGCCTCAGCATAATAGAAATAACCCACACCCGGGCAAGTTTTGATGTGGTCGTCGGATTTGTTCCCAGAGCGAAGGATATTTTGGAGTTGTACCGATATCCGGGCAGGCATTTTCAAGCGGTGAGCTTAGGATTGATTCCCGGCCCACGCTGACGGTATTGGGGAATAGGACCGTTGATCGGTCGTCCCACATTGAGCGCGAATTGAAGGTAGTATGTGGGGACGGCACCGTTGATCGGTTAACCCCGTTTGAATAATGGGGCCGAGGGTTGATCCCTCGCCCGAACCGTAAGCTTGGTGGGCCATTGATCGGCCGAAATTGTTGATTTTTTTTTTTTTTAAGAAAAGGCGTGCTCCCTCTCTTCGGTAATAATTGGGACCAACTTTGATTGGCCATGAATAGACGAGTGAAAGATTTCTTCTTTCCCCGTATGGGCCTTGCGGTAGTGTTGGTGGGAGGTTGGGGAGTAGCCTCGTCCTTTTTCTCACGACCGGGCCGGGGTGGCGTGACGGTTAGTAATGTTGGAACTTGTACCGGCTTTCCCTTTGAGGTGGAGGATTGCTTCCTGCGATCGTTTTGATGACACGTGGGGTTTATCCTTGGCCTATCTTTGTTGTGGTGCAATTGGCGGTACTGACGTAGAATTTAAACTTCGAATTTTTTTTTCTCGAGTTTGGTGAGCCTTCCATCGAGTTGGCTGCAGGCATGTAGGCACTTGATTTCTACTTTGCCCAAAATTTTTTTTACGGACTGTTGAGAATTAGTTGACCCCGACATATGAGCGGACAAAGGATTGATTCCTTGTCAGGAAAGCATAAATTAACCAAAATTTTGTTGGTCGGCGTGACTTGTTGGAGTGTTGAGCTGAAGCTTTAACCCTTCGCGACCCGATATCATCGTAGACCGTTGATCGGCACTGCCATCCTTGGGCCCCGAGGAGCGAGAGGGCTGCCCCCTCATCTTGGTGGTAGTTGTTCAAGTTGACTTGTTGTCGAATTAACATGGCGTGTATAAATGAGCATCTTGCCCCCTGTTGGATAGATGATATGAAGATACTAACACGACGGATCGAGGAACGGCTCTTTGTATAGTGGGTGGTGGATTGATTCCATACCCAGTAGAGTGTGATGATGCCACTGCGTATGCAAGCTTTAATGTGAGCATCGGATTTATTCCTAGCTCGAGTGATACCTCGGATTTGTGCCACTAAGCGGGAATAGCCGGGGCCGTGAGGCAAGTATGGGATTATTTCCCAGCTAGCTGGTTGATTAGGCTTGGTTGAGATTGTGAGTTGAGGGTTGGTCCCTCACCCAGCGACAACATGGTGGGCCATTGCTTGGCCCGAGTTGTCGATTTTTCGGATTAGAGGGTTGATCCCTCGCATAACTTTGATGTTGTTTGTCGGTTGGGTAGCCACGATGCATAGCGTCTCGGAATTTGTGCCTATGATTGCTAGCCCTTGGCATTTCGAAGTAGAAGATTGAGGATTCCCCTACTTGGTTAGCCTTCCTTAAAGACTTCGTATGTCGTATGGAGTGAGGATTGATTTCCCGTGGAAATGGCATTTATGTGGCATATGCCGTTTTCGACTCCCACGTTGCATGTTGTGGACGAAGGCCACTAATGGCGATATTGTGGAGCGATGGTTGTTCCCTTGAAGCGGTTTTGGCATGGGCCGTTGACCAAGAACCACGATAATCCCCTGGATTTGAGGGTTAATCCCTCCTTGAACAACTTTGGCATATGCCGTTGGTAGGCGACCATGCTTTGATGATTTTGTTTCCTTGGGCGTAGGATTTGTTCCTTACCCATTAGCATTTCTGGGACCAAACCGATATTTGATTGGCAAGTGTTTTTTTTTTTTTTTTTTTGAAACGTAGGATTAATTCCTTGCCCTTTGAATATGTTGTGGCTCTGGTAGGCTAGCCATGACAGTTTCATGAGTTGAGGGTTGGTTTGTTCTTGGCATGTTTCTTGGCATGGCCATGAAACATGACTTTTTAGGCGAAGGATTTGTTCCTTGCCCCCGTTTGATTGGTGAAGTTCATCCGGATTTAGGGATTTATTCCCTGTGAATGACGACATCACCGGACTTGAGTTTGAGAGATTTCTGCCGGTTGGCCAGCAATGGTAATCTCGCGAGTTGAGAACATCTTTGGCGTGGTCATTGCTTGACCGTATATGACTTTTGGGTGAAGGATTTGTTCCTTGCCCCCATTTGGTTGATAGAGTTCTTTTGGACTTGGGGATTTGTTCCACTGTGAACGACAACTTGCCAGCTTGAGTCCAAGAGCTTTCTTTGCCGGTGGGCCAGCAGCCCCCCCCCCTTTTTTTATTTGTGGTCAACCTTTTCTCGTTGTAGTTGCCCCGGTGCCATGCACTTGTTGGAGATGGAGGAGTTACTTTGCTTTGGCATTGTCCTCCCATTACCTTGGTCGGTTATGAAAGACCGACCACTGGTATCTAGTTGATGGGTCTTGAGATGGCATGTTTGGTGCCTCTTTGACTTCTTTGAGGGTTGGTGGTGACGAGAATCCATGACCACTGCCCGGAGTTGTTTGTTGGGAAGCTTCCGTGGTAAGCTCTTTGAAAATAGGGTCAAGGTGTATGACCCTTGAAATATTCTCGGTGCTGGATGAACTCCGAGAGCGGCTTCTTGAGATGTTTGCAGCATCAGGATGAAGTCTTCATGGCGGGATCATGGGACCCCACCGGGTCTCATCTTTTGAAATTTTTCGCCTCCTCCTCGCACAAAAAGGAAAGAAGCATGTGTTAGATATATATGAAATTTGGGATGTATGTCTTCTTGAATTGCTATGACGGAGAGATGAAGGGAAGGAGAGGTCCCACCGGGCGTGCCAATTGTTGGAACCTCAATTTTCTCAAAAGATTGATTCTTTTGTTTTTGGAAATTCATTTTCCGTTTTTGAATTTGTTTTTGACTTAGCCTTGACTATTAGAAAATATGTGGTATTTCATAACAGTATTAACTAGGTCAGTGGTATGCATAAAAATATATGTTGAGGTTATTAGGTTCTTTGAAAATTTGTTTTTGACCTCTCCCCATCGGATGGTGCGAAGATCCGATGTTAATTAAATCGAGAATACTCGAATACCCTTGATTAGCCGCCATAGCAATTTTGTGAATAGAAGACATACATCCATACGATAAACACATGGGAGTAATAACCCCATACACTTGTTGGAATGCAAAACTTAGTGTTTTGAACGTTCAATTTGATTTGAATTTATTTGAATTGTTTGTTGTTTAAGATTTGTGTTTTTGTTTAGGTTGAGGATTTTTAATTGGGTTTGAAATTTAATGGATGTTCATTTTCTCAGATTTTTGATGGGTTTTGAATTTGAATCTTTTTTAGATTTTGGGATTTTCAAGATTTAAATTGATTAAGACTTAATGTCTTTTATGTGAGTCATTTGGTTTCAACTTGATTTGGATTTGTTTTTAAAAAGTTTGATTTGTTTTTTTTTGTTTTAATTAGGACTTGATATCTTTTGGTTGAATCCAAATTGTGATTTTTGTTTAGGATGCATTTCATTTTAAATGTCATTTTAAGTTAGGACTTAACACATTTTTTTAATTGAAGATCTGTTCCACAATTATTTTTTGTTTTGGGTTTGATTTGAGTTGACTTGGATAATTTTTATTTGAGATTCTTTGCCATTTTTTTATGTTGTGGAATAACATAATGAATTTGGTGTTTTGAACCTGTTTGGGGTATTTTGGTTTATTTGGCTATATTTTATTATTTTTATTGGGTTTATTTGATTTATTTTATTTTAATTGGCATTTTGATCCATTTCATATTTGGAGGTTTTTTTTTTAGATGTTTGGTGATTTGATTTGGTTTTGTCTTGTCAGATTGTTTTTTTTTTACATGAGATTATCTCTAGGTTTATCGGTTTGATTTGACATTCCTAATTTGAGAATTATGTTTTAAATTGAGTTTGGAATGTTCAGACTTCTTGAAACGTACAGATTTCAGATTTTGTTTTGCTATGCCATTTTTAATACATTTGCATTCCTTCATTTTTATGGGGCTATTTAAAAACTTCCATTTATTGGCAAATTCGAATGCACATTACATGTGGGGGACATAGAAATGTCGTGTTTCCCATTGATGAATTTTTTCTTAGTCCTTGATGGACATAGGATGACCCTTCCTTGGCATATGTCTCTCATTTTTAATTTAAGGGGAAATTTTGACATGACCTCCCCTTAAATTGATGAGATATACCTCCTTTAGTAGGTGGAGTTTGATACTCCTTACTTTAGAGGAAGGATCGGTAGAATATGGGGACTTGCCCATTTCCCCGTCCAGGATCAAACACGCCGGGGACATGCCCGAGTGCCCGTCCCTTGAGGTAACCTATGTGAAATAGGCTAGCTCTTAATTAATTTTGTTTTTGTTTCATATTTGATTAAAATTATTTTTTTTGTTAGGCCTTGATGACCAATTTAAGTTCTTGAGGCCCTGGCGGCCAGACTTGTCTTCATTGGGCCTTGAAGGCCTGTTTAAGCTTCAATGGGGCCCTGGCGGTCTTGGAAACCTTGACAAGCAGAGGGCTTCGATGACTTGTACGATCTTAACCAGCAGGGGGGGCCCTGTCGGCCTTGATGATCCTGACAGACATAGGCCCTGTCGGCCCAATGACATCTTTGATTTAATATGGGCCCTGGTGGCCTATGGCAGGGGGCTGGGAGAGCCCCCTCCTCTTCTTTCTTCTTCTCCTGTGGGTACTTCTCACAATGAAAGCAACAACGACTTCTCTTATTTGTACTGCTGTGGCATCCAAAGACAATCAACATGTAGACCATCCAGGGAAGCCATCAACTCCCTTTTCTCCTCCCTTCATGCGCTGCATAGAGCAACAACAGATGGGTGGGCACCGGGCAGAGGACATCAGCTTCTTCTCCTTCACCTCAGATAGGTGAAGGCAGCATCCGGTAGAAGTAGCAAATGGTAGAAATAGCAGATGGTAGGTGGACAGCCATCTGACACATCATCATTTTGAGCAGCAGCTGGAGGGCTATGGCAGTATCCCAACAGTACGAGCACGGGCAGCAGGTGTACCTCCCATCGGGTGTGGGAGACGCAGCAGCCTCACTGGAAGATGTTTCCATCGGCATCTCCTGATCCTCTCCAACTTTTCTGCAGGTCATCAGGGACAGCAGGGCTTCATTGGTTTACAACATGAGAGGGAAAGGAGGCATCGGCTGTGCAGGTCGTTAGCAGCAACCAAAGTCCATTCCTTTCCTCCATTGGCGTAGTAGCATGGGAGAGAATAAAGAAGGCAGTGGCTGGGGGTTCGGTTCTCCTCCTTCAAGATCGCCTCTCCTTTGGGCACTGTAGGCGGTAGAACCATGAAAAGAAGACAAGGCAGCATGGTGGCAAACCGATAGCAGCCCCTCAGCTCCTCCCTGATAGGAGACAGGCGAAGGCAGCCACAGAAGTGTAGAGAAGAGCAACATAGGCAGCAGATGGCAAACAATAGGTTCCTCCATGCACAGCAACGTGAAGAGAACTGCAAGTCTTGACAACACATCAGGAGGAGTCATCTGCCATGAGGAATGAGGAGGAGATGACAGCAGCGTCTTCTTCTTCTCTCCCTCTTGGCATAGCAGCATCAGGTGGGGGACAGCAACGTATAGAATAGCCTTGAAGGAGTTGACGCCACAGCCCTCTTCATTTCCTCCTTCTATCCATCCGACAGTGTTCTGTCCTTTTTTTTTCTTTTCTTTTTTTTTCTCCACCGTTCTCCCCCCCCCCCCCCCCCCCGAGAGGAAGAAGGAGAACCGCCAGCCCTCCTGTTGCGTGCCACAAGTCCGTGGGAGAGAGAGAGGGACGTGGGAGAGTGGGAAGAGATGTGCGACAGCATCATCTTTGACCCGGTCCGGTGCGGTTGCAGGAGGAGAGCGGCTGCAACATTAAATTTAATCTTCACCTCAAGGATTTAAATTCAACGGTGGATATTTAATCTTTTAGATCCAATCACGATAACAGATCATTTGATCATCCAATTCTAACCATTGATCATAGGTATGATCCATTATTTAAATTGAGAACACCTCATGTCCAACAGACCTATGTACCCTTCTCGCATCATATCGATGACTCGATCCAATGGCCAAAATTAATTCCAGATGGAATTAATTTAATTAACTATGAAATTGGCCAGAATAATTCAGAACATATTTTGATGGCCGTAGAACTTGTGCTCAATCATATTAACGGTTGATAATTCTCAATTTATCCAGGGATCACTGACCCGGTGAATTTTCCTGATCGGTGCAATCTCAGCCCCTTGAAAAATTTAAAAATTGTATTTAAAATACAATTAAATATCTATGCACCAGAGCTTTGGTTTCCATGCATAGATCTTACTATCTGAAATTATTTGGACCGCTCCACCTTGTCTCGGAGTGCGTGCCGACTTTGCAATTTTTCAAACTTTGTCCATAACTTTCCGAATATGGATTGGATTGATGATCCAACTTCGATGTTGTTCATCTGGAAGTCAGGCGGACTTTCTGGTGATGCCATATGTTAATGGGCCTGTCTGGATTTGTTCAGGCCCAATAGGGGCAAAACGGTCATTTTTTCGTCCGGAGTCGGATTCTGACATTCAAGGCACCGTTGCGAAGCTCTCTGTCGAGGCAATACTGTTGACACATTGGTTTGGTCATTTGGGCCCACCAAGCCCAGTAAGGACCGCCTAAAAGTCCAATTTCATTGTTTTGCCCATATCTTGCCGAATACAAGTCAGATTTCTGATCTGACTTTAATGTTGCTCAATATGGAGCTTGGTGGACTTAATGATGCACCAAGATATTATTGGGCCTATCCCGAATTGTCCAAACCTACCAAGGGCGAAAGAGGTCATTTTACCGTTCGGGTACCATCCGAAATCGGATTCTGACATTCAGAGTACCGTTGCGAAGCCCTCAACTGGTACAGCCCCATGGACCCACTTGTTTTGTTTTTCGGACCTGATATGCCCTTATTAAGGCCACTCGAAAATTGACTTTCAGTGTTTTCCTCATAACTTTCCAAATATGGGTCGGATTGCCGATCTGACTCTGTCATTGTTTATCTGAAAGTCAAGTAGACCTTTTGGTGGTGCCACTTTTCTTTGGACCTTCCCCAGATTGCCTGAATCCCACAAGGGCAAAACGGTCATTTCTTCGTCCGAAGCCAGATTTTGACATGTGAGGCGCCGTTGGAAATGTCTTGACTGGTACAGTGCTGTGAGCCCACTTGTTTTGTTATTTGGGCCCATTAAGCCTACCAAAGGCCATTCGGGAGTGTTTTCATTGTTTGACCCATAACTTGTTGAATTCAAGTCAGATTTCCGATCCGACTTCGTTGTTGCTCAAGTTTGAGCCTGACGGACAAGATGGTGGTGTCTGACCGTTATCAAGCCATCACCCAGTTGGTCGGGCCCAATAAGCCTTATTGGGCCCGTTGGCCCTAAATGTGATGAAAAGTGGGTCACACTTGCCTGTTCGATTTTCTTTCATGTATTTTGCCCAAAACTTGCTAGTTCTGGATGTCATGACATTTTTTTTGGGTGCCAACAACCAGGTATCACTTTCAGCAGAAAGGAAGGATTATATACTATGAAATAGGAAATAAATAGGATGTCCATTGTATGATCGGCATGCAAAGATGATGGCCATGAGAGGAAGATAGATTGGACAGATATTTTTAATTGTCTTTATTAATCAAAGCAGGAGTATAAGTGTATTTCGTTTTTAAGATAGCATAGGGGATGCTTGTCAGCTGCAGATAGACTACATTGGAGGGAAGACTACGGAAGCAAAATGTATTTTTTGTGGTATCTTTGAGGACACTATTGACCATTTATTTTTTAACTGTCTTATTAGTCAGGCCCTTAGAAAGATATTTTATCAGGTTGTTCAGTGTTGTGATGTTGTGGGAGCACATGAAAAGTACATGGACAAACAACTTGATCGACCAGGGGATTTGATTTTTTTACTTTTTGGCGATACTGCAGGCTGTTTGAAGAGAAAGGAATGGCAGAATCTTTTGCATATCCTTCAGAGGGGCAGAAGGACATCTTGCATAGAGCTTTACTTTTTTTGAATAAATGGCATTTCACTAGATTTGTGTCCCACATCAAGGATATACTGGTGTTGTCCAGTAATTATAACTGGAAGAATTGCTTTAACTGATGTAGGACCTTTTTCTTTTGTCTCTTAATTGCATTTGTTTTCTTTTCTTGATACCAGCTAGTAGGGTTGTAAACGGGTTGGATTCGGTAGCGGAATCACCAGAATTCAATTTCGATTCCGATAAGGGTTAAGAGTTCCAATTCCCATAATTTCGAAATCACTATGTTCCGATTTCGATCCGATTCCATTTTCGATAACGAAATTGGATCTGAATCCGATAATTTTCAAAATACATATTAAATATTAATTTTTATTTTAAAATGAGTTAAAAATTTACATATAATTATTAAAATTTGATATTATTTTTTTAAACTTTATTTTTATTGTTTTATCAATTTATATAATATATCTATAATTAATTTAATTTAATTTAATTTTTATTTTTATATATTTATTTCTTATTGAAATCAGATTAATGGAAATAGAATCAACTAATTCTGATTTCGATTCCGATAAGTTGCCAAAATATCCGATTCTGATTCCGATAACTTATAGGATACAAAAACAAGTACCAAACCCATTAATTTTTATCGGAATCGAATCGGAATATCGGAATCAAGGATTGCGTCTCGGATCTTGTCTTCGTCTCAGAAGGGTGAAAGAGAAGAGATCTCACAAAATTCTTAGGAAAATCTCGGGAGATCGAATCTCGGATTTCATTTACGTAGGGTATACTACGTAATAATATAAATTTGAAAATACAAGAAAAAAAGCATAAAAATAAATCCACATATAGGTTTCTATGGAGCTTACGGTCCGATTGGACCCATTTTAGGTCACATTGGCACTGTATTCCGGCACCGAGGGTGCACAATCGCCACAGCACACTGCTGCAGCTCTTCCCCGCCCTATTGGGCGGGGAAGATGCTTATATCGGGTCCAAAGGACCTGGTATGGACCCCGCTTTCAAGAGATATCGGGTTAAGAGGACCCGATATCACAAGTTAAGTGACTGGATCCCTCTTTTAGGAAATATCGGGTTAAGAGGATCCGATATCGCAAGATCCAGTCACTTAAGTGACCAGATCCGCTCGTACCGGGTCCTCTGGACCCAGTGTGAGCATCTTTCCCGTCCGATAGGGCGGGGAAGAGCCGCTGCGGTGGCTCCACCGTCTCTTGGCCGATGCTGGGCCTTGGACTTCCGAAACTGCCTATTTCGGTTGTTCCGGATCTCGCAAGGCCACCGAGACGGAGATTCTCGCGAGATGGCAAACCATGATCGGAATGGCAAATTCCGTTCACACCCCTACCAGCTAGGTACCTTTCATTATCACTCGTCTTCCTTTTTCAGTATTAATGAATTGTGGCTTTTTTGACAGAGCAACCTCCCAACTCCCTTCCCCTCACAATAAGCAGTGGTCTGGTTATGTTTAAAAATAATCGAACTTAAGGAACTTAAGAATGGCGTATTCAGGTTTGACTAATTGAATTGCTAGTATGCATGATATGTTGTGACTTGACATTTAGCTAGCATTTCTTTTCTTTTATATGGACACAATCTTATCAATCAACCATTCTAACATTACAAAGTCATAAAACAGGTGCATAGAAGAAGACTTGCTAAACATCAATTCTCCCAGAGAATATATGATTGTTAATATTTGTCACGTGTTAATGCCAAGCTGAAACATACGTCCAATGAAGATGTGGTCTTTTTAGGTGTCATCAGTTGATGGAATGTAGTCATGGACTATTTTGATGCATACATTTCTGGCACCACAATGCCTAGGAGGTCTAATGCACAAGAACCTGGCATGTCACTAGATCATGGGCTAGGATCATGCACCTTGATACACATGATCACGGAAGGTCCGTTGATTACATGAAGCCAGTAAGTTGATTGGAAGTGGCAATATACTGATCAAGGATGTCATAGACAACAAGTGATAGCTGGTCTCAGTATCGTCATTCATCATGAAGGGTGGATTGCATTATTAGTGAAGAATGTGTTCAGAAATCTATATGGAGCTGGACAATGTAATGACACATCACTAAGAGAGCAGAAAGCGAGAACACAGGAAAGAGAAATGAAACAAAGGAAATCTACCAAGGTGGTAGAAAATGAAAAGGGAGCAAGGGGAAAACAATTTCTCTTAGTTTAGAAAGCAAGTTCTTTATCTTAGTTTATAAAAGCCTACCTCACTCTTTCAACTTCGACATCACTGCTTTATCCTGAGCTCAGGACCCTTCTTTGAGAAGTTCCAGTTGTGAGCAGCATCAACACCCGATTTAGTTGATTTCTTTTTGAAAATTTCATCTATTTCTTGGTACCATACTCACCTAACATCATATCTAAGTACCTATACCAAGTAGCCTAAGAAAAATTTCATGTTATATATATAATCCCTTGGCAAAATGGGATGGTTCCATGGCGGGTTATTCATAGATCATTTTCAAAAGAATTTCTCTTCCATCCAATAAGTGGCATGGACTTTTCTGCCCATTTGTTCAGTGGAGGATAATGTGGTTCATCTCTCTCTCTCTCTCTCTCTCTCTCTCTCTCTCTCGTGCTTGCAGACTCACCATCCTTGATTCTCTTTCGTCATATTTTTTTGCTCATTGTTAATTCACTGAGGTGGTTAGTTCTGCAGGAAATCACTTACTTTCTTTTAATTGAGCAAAACCACGGGGAATTTGGTGGGGGGGTCAGTCCTAAAGTCGACCTTGTAAATTTTATTTTGAAAAAAAATATCATGGTTTTTCATTCTCTTTTGTTATTTGGACATTTATAATGGTTCTTGAGCGCTTTGGAGAAGCCATGAACTTTTTTTATTGTACAGGGGTTTTTGTGCTATGGGTTGATGTTCCTGTAGATTCCGCTATTCATTTGTAGAACTGTGGTGCTACATAAAATATTTGATGCCCTATTCCAAGAAAATGTGCGGCAAGTTTTTTCTTTTCACACAATGGACGATTTGTATAAAATCTAAAACCATTTCAATTCAGGCAATGTTTCATAATGTACTAGAAGATGCAGACAATACCTTGTGTTTTGTTTCACATTTTGCCCACTTTTTTATAGTTTCTTGGGCTTAGAATTGTTTTAAATCGTTATGGGACTTGACAATTCCTAGGTATGGGGAGCTTTTTGGTTTTTAGTCCAGCAATTGTGGCTTAGTCAAATCACCTGCTCCTGTTGCGTGTACGCTGTAACAGTTGTCAAATCATTCCTCTGACCTTATTCTGAAATTAGTGTAATTTTGCTATCATTGCTTCTAAGCAGGATTGGTCAGAAGACGGCAGTAATAACCACTGTTGGCAAGGTCACACTGGTCAGAGATGTACGCATGAGTTAATAGGAGAAGAACGCCATGACTGCTCTTCATCAATCAAAATAAAAAAGATGAGCATGCAACCTGATTTAGATCCCTTCAGAAATGTCCAGACTAGAATGATAAATAAACAAGGTACCCATCTTCCTTTGCATAATAGTATAGAACATTGTTTGAAACACAGGTTCTGTGCAAACGAAATCAAGCAAGAGGAGCTTTCAAGTGCAATTAATTTCTCTGACTGTAAAGAAATGCATAAAGATAAAAGGAGCAAATATAGTTTTGGATATGACAGAACAAGTATGTATGGAAATTTGAATGAAACAAGAATTCCCAAGACAGAAGATGAGCTCTGTGAAGAGTTTGGGCACGAATCCACAAGGTTTCCTAGATTCGACAAGCCTGAAACAAGACAGAGTTCCTTGCACTTGATGTCAAAACCACCGTTCTTTTTTTATGGAAATGTTGTCGATACTTCTCAGGCTACATGGAAAAAGTTATCTCAATTCTTATATGGAATTGAACCTGAATTCGTAAATACGAAGTTCTTTTCTGCCTTCATAAGAGATGAACGATATTTTCACAACCTTCCAAAAGATAATAGATTTTATATTCTTCCACGACCACCTATGACAATTGAACATGCCCTACCTCAAACATGGAAATGGTGGCCATCGTGGGATACTAGGAGGCAGTTTAGCTGTATAAGTCTGGACACTGCTGGTGTTGCTCATATATGTCAACGTCTGGAGAAGATGCTGATGGATTCTCAGGGAATACTGTCCAAGGAACAGCAAATAGATGCCCTTCATCAATGCAAAACCTTGAATCTAGTATGGGTTGGAGAATGCAAGTTGAGAGCTATTGAGCCTGGTCAAATTGAACAGATATTAGGTTATCCTAAGCTCCACACCGAGATCCAAGGTTTGGAGCTGATTGACAGGCTTGGGATGCTAAAATGTTGCTTTCAAACTGATACACTAGCTTATCATTTTTCTGTCCTCAAGGAAATCTTTCCTTCAGGGATAAGGGTGCTTTCTATTTTCAGTGGAATTGGTGGTGCAGAGATTGCTCTACACAAGCTTGGGATTCCCCTCAAATGTGTTGTTTCTGTGGAAACTTCTGAGAATAATCGGAGAATTTTGAAGAGATGGTGGCATAATACCAGACAATCGGGAGAGTTGAGACAGATTGAAGGCATCGAAAAGCTCACAAGCTCAAATATTACAAGTTTGGTACAACAATATGGTGACTTTGACATTGTTATTGGTGGAAGCCCGTGCATATGTTTACCAAGAGGCCCTGGCAGCAGCAAGTCACTCGGATTAGATTTGAATATTTTCTATGAATTTGTCCGCGTATTTCAAAGAATAAGAAGCTTGAGCAGCCGGGATTAGTTGTTCCTTGCAATCTCTGGGAAATAAAAAAGCATTGTTTATTGACTCTTTATGCAATGAAGATGTGGCATGTTGCTTCTACATAGGGTGCCCATCGATTAGTTGTTCGATGTATTCTCTTGACCGTGCCATCCTGTACATTATGCATGTTTTGTTTGTGTACCTGAAGCTCTTAAACCTATTTAAACCACCAACTCTATTGTGGAGCAAGGTTTTACAGTGAGATGGTGTCGTGGTTATGGTGATTTATAAATCACCATAACCACTGTTTTTCTCATCTACGAACCATCTGCAATATCAGTAGTACTATAAATTATTCCTCTTCTTTGAAGTCTGTAGTCTGTTTTGACAAGACAATGCCAACCATGAATACATCTATACCTGCCCTCTTGACATCTATGTACCTGCTGAATGGGGTTGTTGGCGCAGTACCAAGATAAGATTTGATTATTATTATTATTATTATTTTGTTTACTTCGTATTCTGATATCCTTCAAGATTTCTTAAGCAAAAATGGAAATAACCCCTTGTCATGCGCTGCTGATAAGTTTTCGGCAAATTTAGACATGAAAATACAGAGAATCAAGTTAGAGTTCTTATTTATTTTCGAAGAATAAAAAAAAATAATCGAAACACAGTTTATTGTATCAGTTCTTCTATCAGAGCCAATGGTCCCTCAGATGAGACAGACGGAACCGGCAGCCGGCGAAATGTTCATGTGCTACGCTGCCGTGGTCATCCGGATGCCTTCTTCAGGTGAAGCCCTCCATGCGGGGGGAGGCCACGGAGCCATCTCATCAAAAGAAACAAGAAAAAAAAAGCACTAGCAAAATGAACGCTGCTGGTGTTCTGATGCACGGGAATCTTGTCCCGGCCCTCTTCGATCGACCCATCAAGAGCTTTCGGTGGCGAAAGCCAGCATGCTTTTCTGTCAGTGGAGGCCCAAAAAAGAAATAACCTCTCTTGCTGCGCCGCATGGACCCTCCTAAAGATGATAATAATAATACAACCGCGAAGGGACCCAGCTGGTATGTAAACAAGGAGCGCCGCTCGACCAGCGCCTCGTCCTCCTCGGTTCTTCTTTGCGTTATCACATCTAAAAGCTGTTTCATTTGGACGAGACATTTCGGCGCCTGTCCGGTCGAATCACTGTTTCTTCGGGAGTGCGACGAGGGGAGGGGGAGGCGAAACCCGGCCGTCCGGGTCGCCGTGAAGGCAGGTGCACCGCTCAGCTGGTCAAAGGACGGCTCCCACGCAGTGCCGGACTGTATAACGAGTGAGAGGTCTCTCCGGGGTCGTGCTCTCCTCCTCCTCCTTGCTCCGTCTAGATGGGTATCTAGCACGCACGGGCGATATCAGAGAGATTCAGTGCCCTAGAAAGACAAGTAGGAAGAGGATGAGGAAAAGATTGACGATGACAATATATAGACGGCGTCGCGGGGAACGAGTGCATGCAACACACCATGATGATGTTGGAGGAACGATGAGAGGCGGGCTATAGCGACGGTGTATTGATGTCCGTTGCTTTCTATTTTATAGCTTGGGCCGGCTGCTGTAGCCTAAATTTTTTTTATTCCGTTTCTCAATGATATTAATTCCAGCTGGAAGGGATCGATTTTACTAGTGTACCAAATAATTAGGGGTGCATCGCCCTGGAGACTATGTATGTCCACGAAGCGGACCAAACGACCATCGACGCCGCACGATAATTACTTCGATCTGATGCACCACGTTCTCTTCTATGCCCTTTTTGATCATTAGAGTATAAATAACACGGTACCGTATCAATTTCGATACAGATATCATATTTGGGAGGAAAGAGTACCAATATTAAAATCGATATACGTGGATGTTTTCTCTGTTACATATCGTGTTTTGTTTGTACTGAGAGTTTTGATATTGACATCAAAAGTTAATGGGGTGTTTGGTTGCATGATAATTTTTTGTACATTTTTATGATAAAAAATTGTATTAAAATAAAAAGTAAACCAACTCATGACATAAAATTATCATGTTTGGAGGGATGTGATTACAAAAAAGAGTAACCACCGCACATGACCAAATAAAGTGGGGGACCACAAGAAAAAAGAAAGAGGTGAGACCCTCTTTTTTTATTTATGAAGAAAATCACTTTCAAAACATAAAATTGCCATAGTTGTCAAACACCTCTTTTAACAAGTTTTCTTACAATTTTAAAAAATTAAAATAAAAACCTCAATTATCATGCAACCAAACACCCCATAAGTGTTCATCGATGATTTCTATCACTGTCGATTTCAAAGTTGACGATGAGAGAGCTACTTAGTATATAATTACCAACACAGATAATTAATATCATGTTAAGTTTCTCTTGAGGTAGCGTGTGCCCCCAGCACATAATCACCTTCGTTGCATTGTCATTATTTGTCAAGCTCCCAGGACAACACCTGCTACTGTCATCACGTTAGCTATTTTATAGTGGTGTTGAAAAAACATGTTTTTTCTCTCAATCAATTATCTGTTCTAAACTACCTCACGGGTTGTGATTTTTTGTGGTCATGTACTGTTATTTTAGTTTCACTGTATTTAGGTTCATTGTAACATCTAATTAGTTTGAGGATATGTTTAGAGACTAAATCGATGATAGACTATCAATTCTGATCAATTATTTTTTTGAAATTGAGTTAAAAGAATTTCGAAGTTAACTATATTTTGTTGGGTGCCAAGGATAAGTGATCTTGTTAAATACTACAATTGTTGGACTAGTTAGTTAATTTTTAATTATTACATGTGGTATCGATTTAGTTGAAAGATCTATTGTGACATGCCAACAACTCTAATTAATCATCGGTTAGATGTTGAGTTGAAAAAAAAATCTAAAGTTAAATATACTTTGTTAAGAGTAATCGGAGGATGGACAACTTCTCGAGAATATTACTAATTAACGTTGGTCACATTAGATGATTCAGTTGATTCAGCCGTTATATTCATAATATAGACTTAGACCACATTATATGACTTCATCTTATGATAAGGACCCTGCACAAATCTTATCTTTCAATGTGAGACTATATATATATTTGAGTGAGAAAATCTTAATTCACCTAATTTGAGTGATAAAGATCCTAAAAAAATCTTATCTTTCAAGGTAGACCGCCGACCGATAACTGGAGATCACACACGTTGCCGTCAGCCACACCACCACCATACATTATCATAAATCATACAAAAAGCTAGCTGCGATCGATAACCATCGTTACATTGTTCATATAGACGACAACTACACGTACATTTGGGGTCAGAGGATGATCCGGTGGCATCCTGGTCTCCCATCTCATCAAGGGTATTTCTTTAAAGAAAGAGAGATTACCTCACAGTAGAAAGAAAAAAACAATCAGTCACTTAATTATTAGTGACGGATGATTTCCGTCAAAATTCCTTGTTATTCCGTCGTTAAGGAATGGGAGCATATATCCGTCGCTAATTCAGTCACTAACTAGGAGTAAAGGATACTGCAATCACGCACGATCATGTTAAGTCATTTTGACATACAATTGTCCATTCTAGTGCAGGCATAACCGCGCGCATTTCTTTACGAGTACGTGGTTTTCTTCTTCTTTATTATATGCTGATATCGAGAGAACAACATGCACACACAACATGAAGACTATATATATGTATAACCTTCAATATATATTAAGAGGAAGAACAAGAAGCCAACTTATAATTAGGCTAGAGAAACCTTTCTGACATATAATTAACCGTTTATGAATGATCACATCCAAGAAAAAGAAGCATTAATTGTACAGAAGAACGATGGAAGTGAGAAGTCCATCCCAATACAAAATTTACACAATCACCATGTTTTCTCCTGTTCAGCACAATGGCTACATATTGTTCTTCAACAAGGATGTAAAGCCAGCCTGCCCTACGGCTCCCCACAACGCAAAGCATCATAAGATCATAGCCTTTGGAGTCTTCTAAAAAGGAGGATCTTTTGATCCGACCGAGTGCTCCCAATATTTCAAATGGTGGTAGCGAAGAACACTGTACATGAAAATGGTGAAGGAGAGAAGCAATGTCATATATACAAGACCTGTCAACTACCAAGGATCATAATGTGGGCGCGCCTGGAATAATGCAGAGAAGAAATAGACATGCATTCTCTCTCTCTCTCTCTCTCTCTCTCCGATGGCTGCTCTTCTCATCTCTGGAAGAAGATAACCATGCAGGTCTCTTCGTCCACAGTACGTAGCAGAAGATACGTAGGTCCTATTTTGAATGCAATATATAGACTGATATACACACACACTTCATTTTTCTCCTTGGGGGAGTGCACAAATCTGAAAGACAGAAACTCAGATTCACTGTGTCAAACGCCGATGAGAGATGGTAAAATATGATTTGAATAAGTTAAATATCTTTGAAAAAATGACTCAAAATAAGTGTCAAAACATCACTGAGTCTGATGGGATTAAGACTTAAGTTAAATTGAGATCCTTGGAATAATTGATATTGTCCTCACATCCATGACTACGAAAGAGGTTCTCAACATCATGATTTTGAGATTTGTAAGATGGTATCTGATCATGACATTAATCTTATTACAATCTTTGATTATAACTTTTATTCTCACTACTCATTTTGACAGCAAGGGAGATTGTTAGAATGGTAGATACTTATTTGTATGACTATGAGAAAGATTTAGTAACTTAATTAAATATCTAAGGATTTTCAGCCTAGTTTTGATGTTTGTAAGAGACAATATGGTTCCATCACGAGAATTTTGTCATATAATTAAGCTGGCTATCCTGATAGGTTTGCTTGTGTGTTGTGTATGAAGTGTGCACCCACTTCCTCAACTAAATATAGATGTAGTGCGATGAAGTTCTCCTACGAAGGCTGACAAAGAAAGCAGCCATAAAGACAGCACGCCGAGACAGTACTCTAATCATTCACCACGGAAAGAAAGGCCGAGTACTCAACTCCTTTTATGATAGTCTCTTATGCATGATTATGTATATGGCCGACAGCTCAAAGGAAGAGCTTACCCAATGACCTCCCAGCAGCTTGCTGCTTAATTTCATTTTTGATATCGGTGGTTTGGTTTGATTTTGGGGGATTTTTTACAAACTACCTCTTAAACCAAATCAAATTGATTCCATTTGATCTAATTTGGTCGGGTTCAAACTATATCAACCTATAACTTTATTTAACTTGTTTTAAATTATATTCTATCAAAAAATATTGTATGTGCATATAAATTTTGTTATTTTTATCTTAAAAGCTCCTTAAATAAATTTATCTTCTATAATGAATATGCACAAATGTTGTTAGTATGTATTTAGCTCAACTCGAGTCTTAATCTCAAATTACATAAGATTGTCCATGAATATTGTTTATATGTTAACTTAAAATAAATACTTAATTTAATTCTGATAATATCAATTTAATTTGATTATTTGAAAAATGCCTAAGAGATCAAATCAAAACAAACAAAATCTAACCAATTAATTTGATTTGATTTTTTGGGTCGAATCCAACGGTGAGCAATATCGGTCCGCCAAGTCAAACTGAATGAAAAGATGAGCGTATGAGATCCTGATACCTGCTCAGCCAACCTCAGCGATCCGACCTAAATAGATCAAAGCCAGATCGGTAAGAATCACTTGAATGGAGCCAGCCCAAGCAGTAAGGTGCAGATCTTGATACCAGCCGATGCTCCAGCTTTTGGCTAGCTAGTTGAATACATGAACTTAATTACTTGTGAAGAAAGTAGGAAAGACTCGAGCAAGCAAAGCAAGCAAACAAATTCTCTCTACAGCTGTCTACACACACACAGATATATATATATATATATATATACATACATGATACATATATATTAATCTGTTTAGCGCGAAGCCTGATCTGCGTACCAAACTTCAACAAGAGAACTGTTCATTGGCAGACTGAAATCAAATATTAGAGAATGCCGGATCGACGGGCTACCCGGCCGACGACTTCGCGGGGTTGCGTCACATCTCTCTGGCGGTTTGACGATGAAGCTTTCTCATATACGCTCGTAAGAGCACGCGGCGGAGTGATTAATTCTTTGATTTCAGAGACAAGTAGGCCCTCCGGTGAAGCGTGCACCGGGAAGAAATATATATATATACATATATAGCAGCTAATTATATATATATATATAAAAGACGTCTTCTTTTTCTTCTTCGCGTGAAGATGAGAATTTCAAGCAAATGCCCCATCTTGATGCCAACCATTTCAGAAATTAGATGCAACTACAGAGGTCTACGGACGAGTGTATGTAGGCTTTAAAACGAGAAACAGTTACTGATATCGTGCATTGATTTACTCCATCCTCGTATGCTAGCTGAACTGCTTGATATCATAGCGCATGCTAAAACGGCTTTTTCATCAAAGTGATGGTGAGCCTATATACATAGTTTATCAGCAATGTTTGGTGATCTAGCTAGGTCCGTGGGGTAGTTCAAGTGCATCATGTCATTGAAAAGATAAGGAAAGTGGACAGACAAGGTTTGGTCAGAAGGGCGGTGATTAGAGAACATGGGAGAATAAAATAGCACAATAATGCTCAGTTCCTTGCAGAGCAGGCCTACGGCGTTGATCATCCAATAGAAGGCAAGGGAAGAAACTAAATAAATGGAAACAAAAGAATGCCCGCCGGTTGTCAATGATAAGATCTTTTCAGTATAGAATGCATGAACATGTCTAATTAATTAACATCGGCTCCGTAGGGCTGCGCTCACGTAAGAAAAGAAAAAGAACTGGAAGAACAAGTTTGTTGATGGGGACACTGGGGGGAGAGAATCACCGGGTGAGAGAACCAAAAAAAGAAAAAAGAAATAGCGCACACAATGGTGTTCAAGCTCTTGTGGGTTGAAGCTATAATAGTGTGGGGTTTTTTTTAATGGGAGGAAAGGACAAAAGTAGTTGAAGAAAGAAATGGCAGTGTGGGCATTATTATCTGAGTATAATAATATACAGGGATATGTCTAATACATTAAATTGGATGTCTGTGGGGCTTATGGAAATATGATCCGGGATCAAAAATTCCTTCTTGGTTGAGTTTTAAAGGCGAGGAGACTATGAGATAATCCTCCACATCTGTTTATCTGACCGCTCTGCAGAGTGTGGAAAATGTACTACAGTGTGATCCTCAATTTTTTTGTCCTATTTTCCACATAAATATTTAAGAAATTACATTGCTGATACCAGGGATAGAAGACGAGATGCACGTCGACCAAGCTAACAAAAAGATGATTTTTCTCTACTGCTGGCGGCGTCTGAGCGGAATCTCCGGATGGGCATCGTTTGGGTGGAGGTGACGACATACGTGTTAGACCGATCTAGAAGCTTGGAGCGGCCCCATCGGCAGCATGAAGAAGCAAGAAAATCTGTTACTTTTGTTTAGAGCCTCTCATGCAAACCCGGGCAGATCAGTCTTTTTGGTTTTCACTTTTCATTTTTATCATCGATTGTAGTGAAAACTGCTTAAAGATTTCATGGAGGGGGGGGATACTTTTATTTCGGGTGTAGCTTCCCACAAAAGAAGTTCAGAGAAGACCACACATGTGATGTTGTAGAAAATATTTCCATTAAAGAATTCAAGCTAAGAAGGTGCCTGGCTGCTTCCAGCCAGCTTGCTATGGCCTGGCATACAGAGAGATTTCTTCAAGCCCCAGCACCGCCGCCGCCCTCTCACCGACTGCAGTGTTATGATACATACTCTGTACTACCGCCGCCTCGCCGATATACCTACATTTTATATCCTGTAATCGAGCTCCAACTGTTGATTACATCTTTTCAGCGGCTCACCGATTGTATTACTTGCAGTGATGTTCATCCCTGTTCTTTCTCTGTCATTGACTTGCCGCTCTGCTCCGCCCTCCCATCCATTATATATTGGGATCTCTACTTCCTACATTGAGCGTCCATCTGGCCTCTCGTTTAGAAACCTCGGTGCCCATTTGACGAGGTCACCTTCACCTTCACTCTTGGGCCCTTCTGACTTCGACGCGGGTGCCGTCTCCAGCTCCATCATCCAGTTGTCCCTGCTTCTGAGGTCGGGTTTTGCCTCCGGCACTGATTCCGGCGAGGGCCGTGACATTGGACCTTGCATTTTGGTGGTCACTAGAAGAAGGGGCGGAGAAAAGCTCTCATTTTTCCATCGGAGTCGAACCGTCTGCATTCCTCTTCTTCTGTAATGTAGTTTCAAGTGCATTTGCCCAGCTCCTCCCGATGTGAATCTGGCCGGAGTGGGTTTCAAATCCAGCACGGAAGCTCCGCCTGCTGTCTCCCCTACCTGTGCTTGCTCTGCTGCATCTTTGCTTGCAAGTCCTCCTGCGTCGACACCAGCACCGGCATGGAAGAGACATTTATCCCTCTCCGCGGAATCAGGAACGATCTTGCGGCAAGATTGAAGTGTTACAAGCAAGACTGGACTGGGGGCTTCAGCGCCGGCATCAGGTCCGTTCTTTCCACTTCTGAGATTTCAGAACCTTGTTTGGTGTATAAAGATGTTCCTTTTCTCCCCTGTTTCTTGTGTTACCTGCGAGTGGAAGTCCTGGTCATCTTTGCCCTTTTCTTCGTCCCTTACATTTTTTTTTTCAAACGCGATCGATAGCTTCTGAAAGGAAACTAACGGAAAGGTGCGAATTCCCCTGCGCATCTCAGGATTTTGGCCCCCACGACCTATATTTTTTTCGCATCGGCAATCCCCGTGATATCATTCGGAGAACAGCTGGAAAGAAATACGGGTAAGCAAGACTCTCTCTTTTCTTCTTTCTTGTTTGTTTAATTAATGAGATTTCACATGATATCCATACGTTGCCGATGGCTTCATCAAAAAACTTGTCATCGTGGGCAGATGGCATCCTAACTGCAGTTCAAACACTAGAGTCGACGGCTCTTTGTGGGATCATACATTCTATAATTGGTGGTCAGCCTCTGCTAATTCTTGGAGTAGCGGAACCGACGGTTCTCATGTATACATTCATGTTTGACTTCGCCAAGGATAGAACAGACTTGGGACCAAAACTGTTTCTGGCATGGACTGGATGGTATGTTGCATGGTGGCTGTCACAAAAAAAAAGAAAAATAAAAACTATCATGTTTTTATGATTCACTTCGCTTCATTATCTTTGCAGGGTGTGTGTGTGGACGGCATTCTTATTGTTCTTGCTGGCTATCTTGGGGGCATGTTCCATTATAAACCGATTCACTCGAGTAGCTGGTGAGCTATTCGGTTTGCTGATTGCAATGCTCTTCATGCAGCAAGCAATTAAGGCAAGTGTTTACCTTTTGTGTTTAAGAGCAAGGCTCGTGAATTTTCTGAAAAAGAAGGAATTTTAATGTCTTTATAGGCTCCATTTAACTACATAAGATCAAGAAATGAGTTTTCTGAGCTTCCTTTTCTTATCATATTGCAGTTAAGCTACCTACCTAATGATCTGGTCAAATGAAATTGCGTATCATGGGAAAAAAAAGCTGCAGGACAAATGAAAATAATAGTTCGAACCTGGACAAGAAGAAACATAATCAATAATTTCTCCAGTTATGATGATATATTTTTATTTATTTGCAATTTTCTAAGTATATTGCAGTTTTATAGGTCACTGAATATGACAAAATGCATTGCTGATACCAACTACAAGATTGGACATCATATTGAATATACATAACAGTTGTTTCACATACATCTCTTAAGGGGTATGGGAAGAATGGGCCAGGTGTGTATGTTCTTTGGGAGGGTGGCGGGAGATGTGTAGCCAATAATGTAAAAAAATAGAAGTGAATACTTTTCTCCCTAACATTGGGGATAGTAATACTCTGTACCCTGCTGTTTTTCATTAATTGTATGGAAGCATCTATATGAACCATGCCAATAAAGTGCACATAATAAGCAATGGAGTGTAAGCATGCAAATTTTTAAGTTCCAGATCCCTCTTGCCAGTCTTCTAACTTCTCAGCAGTTAGCTGATAATGTATTGCTACTATGATCAACACAGTATCGTGTGAATTTTCTTGGTTGTCTTCTAAACCAATCTACAACTTTGTTGTTTATCTCATTTTAGGGCCTCATAGATGAATTCCGGGTACCCAAAAGAGAAAACCCGAAGCTGCCAGAGTTTATTCCTTCGTGGAGGTTTTCAAATGGGATGTTTGCTATAGTCTTATCATTTGGGCTTCTGCTCACTGCCTTGAGGAGTAGGAAAGCAAGGTCGTGGCGTTATGGGACTGGTAAATTGATCAGAAATTTGTCATAGCATTTCTACTTATCCTGCTAATTAAATGCCTTCTCTAAGTCTGTTTTTGCATTTAATTGTGACATTCTTAGGAAACAACTTTTACTGTATACTTTTTAAATATGTTTAATTTTCTGTTAGATACGATGCAGGGTCACTCATTTCCTTTTAAGCACCTAATGCGTACTCAATGAAGTTATGTGCATTACATTCTACATAGCAAATAAATGAATCCTTTTGCAGGTTGGCTGCGTGGTTTCATTGCAGACTATGGAGTCCCACTAATGGTCCTCATCTGGACAGGAGTTTCCTATATACCGTCTAGCAGTGTTCCTCAAGGAATCCCACGACGTCTTTTCAGTCCAAGTCCATGGTCACCTGGTGCATATGAGAACTGGACTGTGATCAAGGCATGCATTCTCCTGAACCTCCATGTATCTTCTTCTTAACTATTAAACAAGGGAGCTCTTCTCAGCCAAGTAGTCATTAAAGATTTTCCCAACTTTAACATGAAACCTTTACATGAATTCTGATTGCTTTATTTTTAAAACAGGAGATGGTGGATGTGCCTGTTCTTTACATACTTGGTGCTTTTATTCCTGCTACCATGATTGCAGTCCTGTATTATTTTGACCATAGCGTAGCATCTCAACTTGCTCAACAGAAGGAGTTCAATTTAAGAAAGCCTCCATCTTTTCATTATGACTTACTTCTTTTGGGTTTTCTGGTATATATCCCTCCTTGTGTGTGGTTGATTCATCTCTCTTCTCGATCTGATAAACTCTTTATAGTTAACTTTCACCAGCGTGCTTGACTACTTTCCTTTTATTTTGTAGACACTACTTTGTGGGCTTATTGGGATGCCTCCAGCCAACGGTGTCATCCCTCAGTCTCCAATGCATACGAAAAGTCTTGCTACTCTTAAACATCAGGTTGGCTACTAATTTCTAAGCCTTTTTCTCTTCGGAGAGGCCCTATACATCATTATCACAAGTTTTTTGAGAGGACTTTCTTTTTTCTCCAGATGCTACGTGATCGTCTTGTCGCAACAGCAAAGCAAAGCATGAAAAAGAATTCCAGTCTGGGACAACTATATGGAAACATGCAAGAAGCTTATCAACAGATGCAGACCCCTCTAATATATCAGCAGCAATCTATCCGAGTAAGGAAATTGAGCCTCTGTTAATAACTGTTAAGATCTAGCAATTCCAATGTTTTGGTAATATTAAATGTTTGAGCTTCTTAAACAGGGCCTGAAGGAATTGAAGGATTCAACAATTCAGCTGGCTTCTAGCATGGGAAACATTGATGCACCAGTTGATGAAACAGTTTTTGACGTTGAGAAAGAAATTGATGATTTGTTGCCAGTTGAGGTAAAAGAACAGCGTCTTAGCAATCTTTTGCAGGCTATGATGGTTGGGGGCTGTGTTGCAGCTATGCCATTCCTTAGAAAGATCCCAACTTCCGTTCTCTGGGGCTACTTTGCCTTTATGGCTATTGAAAGTTTACCTGGTAACCAGTTCTGGGAGAGGATTCTACTGCTTTTCACTGCTCCAAGCAGAAGATACAAGTACGGTCTTAAAGTCTTTACTTTTAAAGGGATGCATTTTCTTTGATCACCATGAAGTTCATATTATGACCAATAGTTACTTAAACATGCCGAACTTTATCTGGCAGGGTACTTGAGGAATACCATGCAACATTTGTGGAGACTGTGCCTTTCAAAACCATTGCAACCTTCACTCTCTTCCAGACAACTTATCTACTGGCGTGCTTTGGAATCACATGGATTCCTATAGCAGGTGTTCTGTTCCCTCTGATGATCATGCTTCTAGTTCCAGTAAGACAATATGTCATGCCCAAACTCTTCAAAGGGGCTCATCTTACGGATTTAGATGCAGCGGAGTATGAGGAATCACCTGCCTTGGCATACAACATAGCATCAGTAAGTTCTCCGACGTGTATACAGCACCATATACCCCAACTTGGACTGCAATCACCTGTCTAAATTTCACATCCTCCACTGATTCCGAACTCCAATTTTCTTGCAGGAGATAGACCCAGCCCTGCGGGGAGGGCCTTTTGCAGAAAGTGGAGAAATTTTGGATGAGATAATAACACGCAGTCGTGGTGAGATCAAGCATGTTAACAGTCCGAAATTAACGAGCTCGAGTGGGACTCCTATCGCAGATCTGAGGGGCTCGAACAGTCCTGGTTTCTCAGCTTTTAGTCCCAGGGTGAACGAGCTGAGGCAAGAGCGAAGTTCCCGTGCCAGTGGCTCCGGTGCGCCTTCTCCAAGAACTTCAGAAATGAAACCATCTAAGCTGGGCAACAAATAGCTCCTGGGCTCAGCTTACAAGTAGGAGGAAGATGCTGGCGCAGTTCTATATGCACCATTACTGTTTCCTTTTCTTACTGATATGTAATTTAGGTATGAGATATATACGTATAAGGGTATTACCATCAGCGGTCAGCTTTTTCACTATATATTCTTTAATAAATCTGTATCAAAGTGTAGCATATCTCCTTTTCCCTCTTTCACGAGGCTACCTTGGGAAGTGGATGAAGTAGATCCTTTGATACTGGCTTCCCAGTGAAACTCCTTCAGTTATCGAGCCTACATTTCTCAGTGCTATAATATATGATCCTTGATGTATAGGCCCTACTTTACCAGGAGTTGAGATATCCGATGAAAAATCACCTAGTGTGTGTGTGTGTGCTAGAGATTCTAATGATTTAAACTCTCTTCCATAATTTCAACCAAATGCATCCGGGATCTCATTTTCTTTATCCTAGAAATTTATGTAGGATTCTTGAAGTGCCTTTGGGATTTTATCACTCAGAAGAGTTCAAGAACAAAAATAATAAAAAAGACATCCCATTTTAGCACCAAAACCAAAGCCAAACATTTGCGACCTCAAAGACGAAGACGGGCAAAGATTACATTTCTCCACATTCATCTCACCCTCTAGAACAGCAGCTGAAAAAAGAAAGAATTATTTCTCTTCTGACGGTCGATCTCTCCCTCGTGTCTGGCTGGCTACTGATTCCTACGAGGATCTGGTGCCTCGATCGCAGCACCGACGGAGAAGGCTAATTTCCCATCACAAGGTTTTTTTTATAATTTTTGTGTTTAACTAGTCATGTATTTTATGAATGTTAGAGTTAAACAAATCGAAATAAAAGAACTGCAATAAGTTAAATTATACAATTGAGTACTTTAATTTGTCAACATTTAACTAAATTGATTTTAGATATACAAATTATAAAGTAAAAATTGGAATATGACGTTTGAATAAAATTTTTTATTTGTGGAGAATTTTTAATATCTCAAGGTTTTTAATAATTTTTAACTAAAAAACCTTTTATAATCTGATCCGATTTAGAGTTGATATCGGATCTGGTTCTGGATCAAGGTCGTGCCATCACATCCGGTGTCTGTTCTTGCTGAATAGGATAGTTTATAATATAGTTGGAAATATTTGTAGATAAGAGAATATGGAAGCCCAATGGGGGTGTTTGGTTGCATAGCACAAAACTATTTTTTGTTTTTTTTTTTGCCACACAACTCTATTTTTATGACAAAACTTGTTAAGAAAGTATCCGCGATCGTTACAAAATTATTTTTTCAGACAAAAACAAGTGAGATCTCCTTTTATTTCCTTGTGGTACCCCACTTTTTATAGTTGTATGTATGATCTCACTCCTTTTATCGCCGTATATCACCAAGCATGACAATTTTTATATCTTTATTTATCTTAGAGTTTATTTTAATATAAAATTGTATCATGAAACTGTACAAAATTATCGTGCATCCGAAGACCTTATAAAACACATACTCTTCGCCCAGCTGTCTGGTCCTCTGCATAAAAATTGGGCCGAGCATACTCGGCCCATATATGAGACATACCTAGAACAGATTTCGTCGTGTATCTAAGCATATCATATCCGTCTATATATATATATATATATATCCTCCCTCTCTAACTTTATCTCTTCACTTTAGACGAGCGTTTCCATTTCTTCTTCTTTGATTCTTTATGGTGATAAATTCAAATAAACTTTATTTTCTTATTATGAGATAATGAAAACTATGAGGGAAATCTCACATGTCATCTTCCCAGAGTCCGCTCCGTGCTGAACGCCTTTGGAAGGTGTCGTCGTTCCCACTGGGTGGGGTGGGTGCCTATTCTATTGGTGGAGCTCCACAACCTGACCGCGATCATACGTCACATACATATATTTAATTGACTTTTATCTGATCGACAAACTTGATAATATAAAAATATATCTGTCTGCTTATTAATTATAATTAATTATAATGATGTAAAATAAAGATATTTAACTATGTTTTATAAATTTAATGATTTTAAAAAATATATATATATATAACAAAAGATTAATTCTCTCTCTCTCTCTCTCTCTCTCTCTCTCTCTCTCTCTCTCTCTCTCTCTCTCTCTCTCTCTCTCTCTCTCTCTCTCTCTCATCTATGCTATGCTCCAGCCTCCATCGGTCAAGGCAGCACAGCAACTCTCTCTGCAACGTCCTTTCTCCGATCCTGTCTGTCTGCTAATTTTTTATTCGCAATTTTATATTAAACAATTCATGCTGTTTAAAATTTTACGTTAACTTTTTAATTTTTATTTATATATTATTAAACGAGCTCTTTGAATCAATCATGTTAAAGTCTAATTTTATTTTCAAGTTCTTTCAAATTTAACATCTGAACAATAGTTAACTAATGTTAGTGATAATTCATTGATTTAATCTCTTGACATATTCACGTATGTTATCATTTATTTTGTGTAAAAATTTCGTATCTTAGTCGAATCACACACATCACATCTCACATATTTAAGGACTGGATGACTTTTCAACCGAATTATATTAATGATCAAGTCAACTAAATTTCCTGACAACCATATCCATGAGTGATCTTCTTGTGATATCACCCAACGGTGGATTACTTTCAACAGAATATGTTTAATTTTAAAAGATAAATTTTAACTCGATTTTTAAAAAATAGTTAATCAACATTATTGATAGTTCACTCATTTTCTTCGCAAACTGGGATATAATAAATTTGGTCAGCAAATGGATAATTAAGTTTGAATGCTTGAGTTAAGCTGCTACCTAATTTTCCAACCAAGAGTTGATATTTTGAAACTCAGGTAGGTGATGAGTTGTTAGTGCAAGACACCATGAATAGATTATTGACCAGCCATGAGTCAGTGGGCTTGATGAGGGGTGTGTGGTTGGAGGTGGCCCCCTCCCCTCCTCTCTTGCCAGTTTCTTTCTAGTTGACCACCCCATGTTACAGTCACAACAGGAAAGGTGGTACCATAACAGGCTAGTGTCACAATTTGGGATCTTTGGTATAAGATCAATTTTGAGATAAATCTTAAATCCGAGATAAATTAGATTTATCTCCAAATTTTATGAGATCTATAAACAAGATCTTGTACCAAACGCCCGCCCTCGGAGTTCCACCTCTCTTTGATTACTTAAAAAAAATTATGAAAAAAAGTTGGTGAACTGAAATAAAAAAATGCCTGCCTGTTTGATCAATCTATGGCTATGTTTGGATGGGATTGTGCGAGAAAGATATTGTGAAATAATCTTCAAGTCTCCACTTCTCGGAATTTTGAATTTTGTATGATAATTGGAATAAAAATTTTAAAATAAAATTTATCTCCTGATAATTTTTAGGATTTAATGAAGAAAACAAGATCTCTTTATCTCTCTCTAGATCTCCCCCCCTTGAAAATTTAAGTTAAATTACTATGACAAATAAGTAAAATAAATAAATAATAGATATGCTTGTATGGGACGACTATGGGTTGTTGAAGATTTTAATGATTAAAATCTCTTCCATAATCATAATCAAATGCATCCTAGGATTTTTATGATTTGAGGTCAAATTGGGTTAATTAGATTGGTAGCACAATAACCATGTATAACCAATATTGGATAAAATGTGTTTAGCCTTACCTTCTAGGGTACTATTCAGGTATATATACCAAACATTGTCTTGTTGTAGTAGTAGTAGTTGTTGTTAATTATTAGTCTAGTTGATGCAGATTTTTTAAGACCATGCTTACTAATGTTGTCTTGGTTTTAAATAATTCCTAGGCGGTGCACAGTGCACAGAAGCTCGTCAAAATGAAATTTTAGGAATCATCAATATTCTATATTTTTCCTGACATATATACGGTTGAATTCCTATCGCATATATATATATATATATATATATATATATATATATATATCTTTTCCATTGTCATAGGTCATCTGAAAGTTTTCTCAAATACACAGAGCTGTTGAGTAATATTCAATATCTAATTTCATTGATTACCGTGGGTAGATTGGTACCACCTGTCCCGAGAGGGAAAACGTCATATATTCGAGTTGGGTGCGAATATCACCCACACAGAACTCACTGGGCCATGACAAAAAAAAGAAAATCTAATTTCACTCGGGCTGATGTTGTCATCATCTAACTCTGATATACATAGATATGTTTAGTTTTTCATTTAGTCATCTAAAAATATCTGGGACAAGTTGCCACTTCAATTTAATTGGACAACAATATAAAATTTAATAAAATATTAATAATCTTAAAAATATTAAGATGAAACAATATTTATTGTTATTCAAAATTTACATTTTAAATATTTTTTTGTTTGTGATCTTGTTTATTTTAAAATAATTTATCTAAATTTTATGCAATAATTTAGGCTATGGTGTTATTTTTTATCAATAATTCATATTTTTTAATAAATATACTACATCTATTGATCAGAAATCAAAAATTTGGTGAGAATAGTACCAAAACCCAAATTTAAGTAGCTGTTTTCAAGAGTTGGAGTGAATAGGAAAGTGGAGGAAGTATTGAAAATGTTTAAGAAAGAAATTGCACTCTTAAAATACTTGAGAGAGAGACAGAGAGAGACGAAGAGTCTTAGAGTGAGAAAATAAAATTAAGAGAGAGTGGGGGGTTGTAGCTAGCTTATGGCCTGTTTGGTTAGAGTATCAAAAATGATACTATATTAGTATTGATATTGATATTTCTAAAAGATGGAGTATCAATATTAAAATTGATACAAGTTGACACTTGTATTACATAACATGTGTTGTTTGCATTGTAAATTTCAAAATTGATATTATTAGCCAAACAATTCAATATGTTTACCATCAATATCAATTTTAAAATTAATAGTAATAGAGGTGTCTAATAATGTTACCAAACAGGACATTAATGTCGTGCGACCCAGCCCTGGGCCGATGCCCGGTCCGGACCAGGGTCTCAACCAGAGCAGTGGAGAAAAAATGCCCCCGAGTCGGATCGAGTCGCCGGTTCCTACCGGGCACCGCGGGGACAATGTATGATGTGGGGCCCAGTGGTGGATCCAACGTATAGCAAGTGGGGTCATGTGACCCCACTAAAATTTAAAATTTATATTATAAAATATTAAATATTTTATTAAAATATTTGATATTAATAAATTTATAAAAGAGGTGATCTCACTGAAATATTTTAGTGACCCCACTGTCCACAAAGTCTAGATCCGTCACTGGTGGGGCCCATCGCTCTGACCAAGTCAAACCAAGTTGTCATCCACTCATGACATGACACGTCGGTGCCATGTGGTCGTCGTCATCCCAATCAATTCAAAGCGTGCCATCGTTGAGATCTCCGTGACACGGGCGAAAATAGAGGTGCAGACGAACCAATACACTCGACGGATAATTCGAAACTTGACTCGATAAAAGTTTGACTCGACTCATTTATTATGTTAAATGAACACGTTTGAACAAAAAATAAAGTTCGACTCATTAAAGAAATCGAATTTGAATAGATTCTTGCTTGGCTCGATAAACTCGCGAGTAACTCGATTAAATATTATATCATATATTTTAATTTTTAAAAATTAAATTATGAGTATTAATAATTATATATTGTCACTTAAATATATTAAATAATTTAAAAATAAATTTAGATTTAGATTGAGTTTCTTAAATGAGTTAAATCTAGAGTTTCACGAATGACTTTTCATTGATTTTGAGTTTATAAACGAGTTTGTATAGAGTTTAAGTTTGAATGTGAATTGAATTTTGGTCTAACTACTGTTCGAGTTCGAGCTCGACTCGAATCGATTAATAAATGGATCAAATTTGAACAAGAGTTTCACGTACTCGTTAAAACTCGAACTCGAACTTAAACTCGCGTAAAATAAACGAGTCGAATCTGAGCATCGTATTACTCCGCTCGGCTCAATTGGTTTGCACCCCTCGGCGAAACGGAGAGAGGCCCGAGAGGGGAGGGTGGCAATATCGAAGTCGTCACCTTGGACGTCGTCGCCCCCGCGCTTTCGCCGACCGCGCCAGGATGTGTTATTTTCACCTTTCTGCTCGGCGGGGACACCCCCCCCCTTCCCCCTCTTTTTCTTTATCTTGTGTTTGTCGTGCTTTTCCCCCTTTTAGTTACGCCCCGCTCTCCTTGGTCGCCATACGTTTCCATATCTCAATATTTGCACCCCGCATCGCGAAAGATATCTCTCCCTTACCTTATCATTATTTTTTTTACAAAAGTACACCTTCCGTAGAAGGGAAATAATACAAGTCATTGCTAGTGTTAATACTTTTGCGTATGTAAGTAAAAGCCAGACATGCGCAACAACTAGGCATAAGATTACAACATAATATTTACTTGCCTACAAGAGAGTGATTATGTGTCCGAGTGATGTTGCAAGAGCGTGTACGTGGAGCAGAACAGATAAAATCCTTGCTTAAAGTATAAATCAAAGTCGAATCTTGAAATAGGGATTTCTGACATACCTGAAGTAGGTTATCAAAAATCATACTCTCTTCCAAAAGGCGAAGTCAATATCTTTTACTTTCAACTTTAAACTGAGAAAAGATACCTGGACCGATGGGTCACGAAAACGCTTACGAAGTCATATTTAAAAATGCCGACTGCAGTTTTTAAAAGTCAAAATTTTAAAATCCGATTTCACTTTACTTCGTAAAAACAGTGTTTGGAGATTCAGTTTTGACACGGACCGAGAGTTGAATTCGAGTAATCTGATTTCTGCGGAAATGTGCTGATCTTGCCAAAAAGAATAGTGTGTTGCGGGGGTGTTTGGTTGTACGATAATTTTGTGTACATTTTTACGATAAAAAATTAAATTAAAATAAAAAGTGAACCGACTCATGACATAAAATTATCATGTTTGGAAGGATGTGATAAAAAAAGAGTAATTACTATTTATAACCAAACAAAGTGGGAGATCACGAGAAAAAAGAAAAAGGTGAAACCCTTTTTTTTGTTTAAGAAAAAAAAATCACTTTCAAGACGTAAAATTGTCGAGGATGCCGAATGTTTCTTTTAACAAATTTTTTTATAATTTTTTAAAATTAAAATAAAACCCCCGTTGTCCGGCAACCAAACACTCTCATTATTATTTTGCAAATAACGTTTTAACTGTTGCTTAAAAATAAATCAGAATCCTACCCGGGGCCCTGCGCGACATATTTTTTTTAGGACCCTGTTATTTCGATGCCCCGTTCACACCGTGACAGCCACAGCTGGCAGCCGGGGCGGGGGTTTCTTATAAAATTGTCCTCTTGTCGTCGAATGGCGGGCCCACGCCAGTCTTGAGGCGGGTGTCCCCCCATCGAAACGGCCCTCGGGCGCATCGGACGGCTCGGATCGGTCTCCACCGGCTCGCCAACCGACGAATGGCCACGATTAAAATAGGCCCTCCCCGCTGGGTCTACCTGGCGCACCATTAAAATAGGTCGCGCTGTACCGGGGAGAAGAAACAAAATCAGGACCGTCCATCCCCGCGCAGGAGACCACCGCCCGCATGCGTCCACCGCGGGCGGCAGAGCAGCTCGGGCTCCGTCGGCGGCACTCCCCAATCATGCACCGCGCAAGACGACAAAACATGGATCGGACGCCTGCCCTGCGACGCGCCTCCCCGGTGCGCAGCGGGCGGCACGCGGGTTCCCGGCGTCGACGAGTAACGGTCAAAAAAAGGGAAAGGCTGGTTAGCGCCGGGGTTTTTCTTCACTGTGGTGGGGCCCGCTCAACTGCTGCCAGCTGAAACCTTTGACCGCGACCGGGGGGTGGTGGCGGCTCGTCCGGAATCGGCGCCGACGCGGTGCGCTTACCCCCTTCCGCCTTGCTTTTGTCCGGGCTTCCGCGAAACTGCCTTCCGCCCCGGGTGACCGTCCTTTATCAAAAGCGGGGCGGAGCACCGGCCTGACGGGGGGCGTTCCGGTCATTTGACGTCGGGGGGTGTGCGGTCGCGTGCTCTGCCACTGCCCCCTCTCCCTTTGAACAGTCAACAAGACGACGTCCGTCGATCAACGCCTCCCTTGGGCTTTTTTTGTCAAGCCGGGCTCTCAAAATCTCCCGCATGCTACCGGTACCCTCTACCGAGGTCCAATATCCGACGTGTCCTCGGAACGCTCGAGGAGCGGGATGGAGAGAACGAGAAATGGGCATGAGCGGATAAATACTACTTTCGAGGGCCAAAGATGGAGAAAGGAGGATTGGGAGGCGTGCAAATGATGCCCTTTGACCGGTGATTTTACCCACTCACCTCCCTCCTCCCCTGCCTCTTATGCATCTGGCCAGGAGCAGTGCGAAAGGCGAAGACGACAGGGGAGAGAGGATTCCTCAGGCGGCAGCGCCCCCCGTGAAGAACGAGAAGGACGAGGGGGGAGCGGAAAGGGGCGGAAGGAGGCCGGCTGTGCGGGCGATCCATCTGCGTTGGGTCCGTTGGTGTCCGATCGCTGTGATCGATCGCCGTCTCCGCGCTTCGGGGGGGAAATATTATGCTACCGTTTCGCGTCGAGCAATCTCTCCTTGGTGCTGCGTAAGATTCTTCTACCGGTACATGTTTCTCACTGTAATCGGCGTCTGGTTTTCTGGAGGACGTGATTTCAAGGAGTGTGCGGAATCTGGCTATTTTTCTGCGATTTGTGCCTCCCTTTAGGATTGAGAGGTATTTTGGGTTGATTGGTATATCTAGGGGCGCGAGTTTTGCTTGGATATTATGCAAACTTTAGGTGTCTTCAGCCTGATCTGGTTTAGCGTTGCAGGAAAAAACTGATCGTACGGGATTTGGCTGTTTCCAAGATTAGATTTCCGCTTCGTGAAAAAATTTCTTTAAGCTAGGTTGTCTTAAGCCGTGCTAGGTTCATTCGTTAGATTTTTCTTCCATTTCTATTTGTTTTAGATGGTTCAGATTGTACCCGTTCTGCGGCAGAAGCTGGTATCTTCGTGTCCCTTTGCTTGCCTTGAACTTTGTTTTTGGGCGGTGTGGAATTTGGGGGAACAAACGTCTCTTTCATTTCAGGAAGGATGCTTATTCTTTGACATTTATGCTGCTATCTGGCTGTATCCGATACTCGTCGTAGCATTTCACTGTCAGCCCGCCGGAGGCTTGTTTCTCGACTATTTTGCTACGAGGTTTACTACCCTTGATACCTCCAGGGTGGGGAATGCGGGGGGGGGGGGTCTCATTCTGACAGAGAAGTTTAAGTTTTGGGTGGTAAAATGGTGGAACTTAGAGGTCCTTTTACGTGGGGGAATGATACCTGGATCTGAGATATTTCTTTCTTCGTACTTGTCCTTTGGGCCTCTTTTCTTATTGTAGCGGCGAAGAGATTTAACGGCTTCGCTCGTTTCATCGGTACATCTTCGCTGTATGCTGCGAGTCCACATACTTGAATCCTTGTTGAGTGCTAATCCTTCTGATAGTGTGCACTCGAAAGTTGAAACCTTCCCTAGTTTGCGAATGTGTACTTTGGGCGGGGTGGCAAAGTGGGGTAATACGCCCAAACTTTGTAGTTTGTACCAATCGCTGAGGTTTGTCATTGATGTTTACGGTCCAAGAATGTGTACGTATTTGCTTCCTATGATAAGATCCTTGTATTTCTTTGCTTCATGCTTGCTATTTCTTACTTTTACCTTTTCATTTTTTTGTTTAATAATGAAGATTAATTTTGTCATGCTTTTTGTCTTTATTTGGCTCTTCTTGTTTGTTTTTGTTATTGGTGCAATTCGATTTCATTTGTTCCAGGGTTCGATTGATTTTTTTTGTCACTAGACTATGCTCACTTTTTAGTTATGCCTTGACAGGTAATTTTATTTTGGTGCTTGCTGACGTTCGAGGGGAAGGTACTTTAATTTAGGGTCGAATTAAGTGATTCAGCTAGAAGAGGATGACTTCGGTTAGTGTTGTGCCAACATCTGGGGCAAGAAATGCTAATGGCAACAGTGTTGCTGTAGATAGACTACCAGATGAAATGAACGACATGAAAATAAGAGACGACAAAGTATGCCTGCCAACTTGCTCCTTCTATCTTCCACATCTTTTTTCCTTGTTACTTTTGAAACATAGATTGTGATGGAAATAGTTACTCCTGTGGGTAAGGGATTTTCCAGAATGCTCAGTGTATGTTGGTGTTACAGGAAATGGAGGCAACTGTCGTTGATGGGAATGGCACAGAGACAGGCCACATTATTGTGACAACTATTGGTGGCAGAAATGGTCAGCCAAAGCAGGTATGTATTTTATTTCTAACAATGTTGGCTGATTCTTTTGTGTTTGATAAAATTCTTTTTAAAATTTATTGCTTTTGCTTGAATTCAGACAATTAGCTACATGGCAGAAAGGGCTGTGGGTCATGGATCATTTGGGGTTGTATTTCAGGTTGAGTTGTCGCTTCTTGCACTACTGCATAGTTAGCATCCTTATGACTTCCATAATAGTGGTCTAACCATCTGCCAATTTCTTGGATTATTTGTGCAGGCTAAATGCCTAGAGACTGGCGAAACCGTAGCAATTAAAAAGGTTCTTCAAGACAAGAGATACAAGAACCGGGAACTGCAAACCATGAGGCTTCTTGACCATCCAAACGTTGTGGCATTGAAACACTGCTTTTTCTCAGCTACTGAGAAGGATGAGCTTTATCTCAACTTAGTACTTGAATATGTGCCTGAAACTGTCCACCGAGTTATCAAACACTACAATAAGATGAGCCAGCGGATGCCTATAATATATGTGAAGCTATACTTCTACCAGGTACATGGTCAAGACTTTTGATGATTTATGTCTTTCTTTTCAGTGTATTAAGGTCTTCTACTGGTGGATTGGCCAATTTTTGTAACTCAATTTCTCAATTCTTAGTTTCATGCAATATTCTGAATATATATGGTACCTCTTTGATAGAATTTACTACTACATTGCAAGCCTGCAATCTACTGCAGTTTAACTAGTGTTTGTGTACTCTTCAGATTTGCAGAGCACTAGCATACATCCATGGAAGTATTGGAGTTTGTCACAGAGACATCAAGCCTCAAAATCTTCTGGTAATATTTTGCATTCTGTTTGTTTCTATATACGGAACTATGGGCAATGATCTGGTTACAGACTCCTAATCAAGTTTGGGCCCCATGTATATTTTTTACCGTGTATGTTTGTCATATGGCTGTTTGGGCAAAGAATGATTCTTCACACATGAACAACAACCCACTCTCTCCCTTTTGATTTTGAGAGTCTGAATACAGTTTCTGTTAGTATCTTCTTGATGTCTGTTACTTCATCCCGAGATGTAAAAAGAAGTAAAAGCTCTTTGGTATCTTCCTGTTGTCTGCTAATTTATCCCAATATGTAAAAAGAAGTTAAAGCTCTGGTTAGAATGTTGTAAAAGTTGCATATGATGTGGGAGATGTGCTTAGGCAGTCTTGTAGGATTGCTTGCTTGTATTTTACTTGGTGAAGCTGCAGAAGAATGTCTTTCTAATTTTGGGTAGTCTATACTGTGTCCTGAATTGTGATGTGGTTAACCGTTTTTTTTTTGATTTTAGCTATTATGTATATATGTTTGTTCTCCAGTTTAGTAGGGAACACTTCAAATTAACTCGGTCAAATAATTGTTTTGTTATTTGAGCAGGTGAACCCGCATACTCACCAGCTGAAGCTATGTGACTTTGGAAGTGCGAAAGTCCTGGTATGATCTCAGGAATTTGGGATGGAACTATTGTATATTCTTAGATTAGTCGGTTACAGTTCATTCTTATGATGCAGGTTAAAGGGGAGCCAAACATTTCATATATCTGTTCTCGGTATTATAGAGCTCCCGAGCTAATATTTGGTGCCACTGAGTACACAACAGCAATAGACATTTGGTCTGCTGGATGTGTTCTTGCTGAGCTCCTTCTGGGGCAGGTAGGCTTCTTGAAGTGATTTTACTTCCTAATGGAATGGAATGGTGAAGGTTTTCTTGTGAGGAAATGGTGTTGCTGAACTGATATTTTATTTTTAATTTTTTAGCCTCTCTTCCCTGGCGAGAGTGGAGTAGACCAACTCGTTGAAATTATCAAGGTAAAGAAACAATCATTTTTTCCGACCCTTCATCTCCCAGGTCAAAATGATGCTTCTTTGATTAGTTGCTCTCATTTGTGTTGCCCACATTTTCAGGTTCTGGGCACCCCCACAAGAGAAGAAATCAAATGTATGAATCCTAATTACACAGAGTTCAAGTTTCCACAAATCAAAGCTCACCCGTGGCACAAGGTACATTTTTTTCGAACTCCGTCTTCTGCCTTGTTTTTTTACATGATTTATAGTGTCAATTTTACACCCTATGAACATTTTTCTTCCAGATTTTCCACAAGCGCATGCCACCAGAAGCTGTTGATCTCGTCTCTCGTCTGCTCCAATATTCACCAAACCTCCGATGCACTGCTGTAAGTTTGCGTCATAGCCAGTACCTCAAAACTCCGAATGACACGACAGCCCTTCAACATCACACTCGCTACTTTCCCGTCCAGATGGAGGCGCTGGTACATCCTTTCTTCGACGAGCTACGGGACCCCAATACTCGTCTACCCAATGGAAGATTTTTGCCTCCACTCTTCAATTTCAAGCCACACGGTACTTGCATAGTCTTTCTTTATAATGTGTAGTCATCAAATTGCCGGCTTTTCTGAATCCCGTAACAAAATCTGATTTTCCTTCTCTCTTTTTTTGCTCGCGTCGACGTTGTCAGAGCTCAAGGGGGTGCCGGTGGAGATAATGGTGAGGCTGATACCCGAGCATGCGAGGAAGCAATGTGCATTTCTCGGCTTGTAAGCGCGCGCCCTCACGAGCGACGAGGAGACCCTTGGATTGCTTGGGCGAGGATGCGATCGGATCAGAAGACACGTAACCGCGTACGCGACCGGGCGAGGCGCGTAGAAGAAGAAGACGATCATCAAACCAAGCCACGCCGCCATGGCGGTTGGCTTGCCCCTCTGTTATTTTGCACCGTCACTGTTGCGCTTGTGTTTGTATAACTCAGGAGTGGGAGAAGAAAATGGGGGTCTGCTGGTCTCCCAACCCCTTAATGGGTTCCACGCAGTCCTCCCGACATATTGTAACATTATATAGGAGAAATGTCGTTCCTTTTTTTTTTTTTGTTCATCTGGTAAGGTTAGGTAGATGTGGCGCTGATATCGTCCTTGTGTGGAACCACTTCTGTTGCTTCTGCGATGCCAAGTCTCTGTGTGTGTAGACGTCAAGAGAACTGCTATCTTGTTAAAGAGAAGTCGTCCCTCACGCCGCAGACCCATGTGGCCGTTTGACGCCCCTCGTGAAGGGGTTGTGTGGCGTAGGCGCAACAGCACGCTGGGCGGTCCCCTCTCTACTTTAAGCACGCTGGGCGGTCCCCTCTCTACTTTAAAGCCCTCCCAGCCCGACCCTTGCCCTCCAACTGATCTTATCCTGGTTATGTGGAGCCGGCTGGTGCTTGAAGCTGTGGATGGCAGCCGCAACGAACGAGAGAGGGAGAGAGATGGGGTCTGCTAGGCTACAGTTGATAGATATAGTGCATTGTCTGGTTAATTAGATAATCTTGTATCTGTTCTGAAGAAAATCTGAAAAGGACGCAGAGATGCTGAAATATGGGTAGTTCTCGGAGCGAACTTGATATGGATGGCATCGGGGGCGATCGCACCATCGCCAAGCGAACTGGCTGCTTTTCTTAAATCAAATCCAACTGGTTAAATTGATTAAATAAAAATACACTAAGACTGTTATTACCTTAGCAAAAATTATGTCTGCATGGTTTTTGTAATCAAATGATACTTATTATAATTAAATGTAACTTAAAAAAGTATATATAAATAATTAATCGTTGTTTTAAGTACTTGATTAGTTATTGTTTCAAATCAAGTTAAACTAAATTAATTGAACCGTTCGATTTAATTTGATCTGGGGGCGGTGATTTTGAGGGAAAAAAACTAAAATCGGACCGTGGAGGTGGTACTCCAACAATGTTAGTACTTTCACAAAACTCTCATCTGAAAAAAAATGAGTTTATTATTTTAAAAAATTAAATATAAAATTTCCATCCGACCTGTCCATAGAAAGATACGATGAATATTAAAAAAATAGTAATGATCAAATAATTTTTTTGGATAAAATATGAAATTACTTAAATTTTCGAAAATAAGAGCACCGACACGTGGAAATGCAAGTTAGCATCATACGTATGAGAAGTAATTTTTGTGTCAATGGGTTGGGCCCTACCGCGCCATTGATCCGGCCCATCAAGCCCACAGGAAGCCAAGCCCACCATTACCCCTAGTTTTGACCCCTGTAAATGTAGACCATGATCATACACAGGGACGGTGAAAAGAAGAAAGAAATTGATAAAAAAAGATCCAAAGACCCTTGGGCTAATCCTACGCTTAGAAGTGGTAAAAGAAATAGATATAGTGATGGTTTTAAATTTAGTTGCATTAAATGGATATATCTGAATATTCTTTGGATCAGAGAGAAGTTAAGTTGATTCAGAGCTTACTCATGTTTTGAAGAATAAAATCAGATCAGACGCATATTTAATTACAGAGGTGGTCACTCTTCGGTCGCTCTAAAACGCAAGACGGAATCAATTTTTTTTAGTGTGAAGGATGGCTTGGTAATCTTTGTATAATGCCGTGTTTAATGGTTTTAAACATGAAATTAACCAGCTACACTTATGTGTAGAATATATATATTATATAGCATATTTACTTGAAAAATGTTTTGAAATCGAAGAAGAGTTGTTTACTCGCCTTACTTTTGATTGATTTGACAAGTAAACTCATTTCTCGGTTAAAAGAAATATTCTCAGTGGCATTAATGTTCAGCCTCCACTCATTTTATTTCCGGTTAGAGCTTGAACTTTTAAAAGCATGTTAAATGTATATTCAAATTTGTGAGGCTATTTAATTGAGTCGGACCGTAGCTAAATTTAAGTTCATTCCAGTTCTTAATACGAACTCAATCATTTATAAAGCTCAAAATCAATTTAAACCCATTATCTTTTAGACTCCTTTGATATTCGAATTAAAAAATAAAATTTTATTTTATTTGTTTCATATATTTTAAGAGACCATATATTCCTATTGATAATCATAAATTATTTTTAACGAATATTTAATCAGTTATTCGTGAGTTCACCGACGACTCAAGTAGAAGATTATTTCAGCTCTCACTCTTTTAATAAATCGAGTCGAAAAAAATTTTGTTCGAACTTATTCACCTAATTTAATAATCAAGTCGGGTCAAATTTTTATCGTAGCCGAGTTTTGAGTTATTTGTCTAGTGTGTTTGCATCCGTGCTCCTTTGAGAATACGGCAGAGGCACGGAGACTCTTTCGTTACGGTTTTTTTTTTTCTGAAAGGGAACAGAATAATAATATTAAGAAAATTATATGAAAATATGCCTGGTTGACTGCGTGCTTTGTTTTTTTTTTTTTTTGCACCTTTCGTTACATTTACTCATATGAAAATATTTCCTTTCCAAGTTTCAAACCCGCGGAATCCAAAAAATCCACGGTTATTAATTACAGTGATTGAACGGTGCACCAGCTAATTAATTTGAAGAGAATAATCCTCTTGGAAATAATCGATATTCTCAAAGAGTAAAGAGCGCTGCCCACTATATATGTTAAACTCGATCATACATATTTTTCCATGGACTTATTTCACAGTTTTAAGAACAATGCTACGTACGAAGGTTTTGATATTGATAATCTGTTATTTTCAGCATGCATTCTTTTTTGTTATATATATATATATATATATATAAATAAATGGAGTGGAGGTCCTTCTGGAAGATGTACAGTTTACTTTGGAGGCTTAATTATGTGTTTGTACTTGCTGGTGAGTTTTTATCTTTAAATACATAACAGTTGTACCATCCATCTTTATTATATGAATTTGGACGTGTATATATATATATATATATATATATATATATATATATATGCACGAGTTTTGGTGGGGTTGAATGGTCTATTCTGATCAAACTAAACATAATTAAATAAAGTCAATACATACAAACAAATACTTATTTGTTTCATGTCTGATCGATGATTATTCCACACGTGCCGAGGGGTGGAGGGCAAGGGCCGTAGACAATTCTCAGTCTCGTTCAGCTTAATTTTAAATTAAATCAAATTTAAATTATGCCACGAAAAAGGAAATCGTTAACGAATAAAACAAAGCGGACCCATCTGCCGGCTCAACCCAGCAAATTTACTTATGAAATAATAAGATCGCAGGGATTAAACTAAAGTAAAATAAATAATTAAGATCTATTGTAAATATAGTATTTTATTTATGAGTCCGGATCATCTCAACCGCAAGATGGAGGGAAGACTCTCGATCGGTTCTCAATCAGAATAAATCGCATGATTATTAAATCATAACTTAACTGATATCAAATTTTGGCCTATTTTGATTTGATTAGAGACGGAGAATATTGAATTGAGCGTGGGAGTCAAACTCTATTTATTTATAACCGGGGGGGGGATCTCTACGTCAGATGACGTAAGCTGAACGGTTACAGGTGGTGGCGGGCACGTCGGTTTTTCGGCCGGCGGCACGGAATATCCTCCGCCGTCCCTTCCGTTGCGGCGGCGGCGCTCCCTGCATAAAAAACCACCCATCTTCCCCCGCACGACGGGACGACGCGCCTCCGTCGGCCACGCCGCGGGGGACATGTGACAGAGAAGACCTCCGCGCCGCGCCCTTCTTTCCGGCCGGCCCACAGCCGCCGTCGCGGCCGGTCTCACATTTGTGGCAGCATTTCGGGAGATGGCGAGCGGCGGCGGCGGCGGTTGGTGCAGCTCCCATAGAGGAGCCCCTCTTTCGCCGGTGGCCGTGAGGACTCGGATCTCCGACGCCTATCCCTGGATGTGGATCACCGTAACGTGCCTCACCCTCTCCATCTTGGTCTTCGTCGACTTCAGACTCCACAGCAGCCCTCCCGCCGCCTTCGTCTCCGGTCATCCCTGCGGGGGGACCCTACCGGAGGAGCAGAAGATGGTCGGCGCCGCCGCCGGAGACCGGCTGCTCGACGGGTTGCTGGCCGAAGTGATCAAGTCCAACGCGGAGTCCTGTCTCAGCCGGCAGGACGCCGGCCTCCACATCAGGGCCTCGCCGTGGAAGCCTTCTGCCCATCTCGTCCGGCGGCTGAGGGCCTACGAGGCTCTTCACCGGCGCTGCGCCCCGACGACGGAGTCCTTCAATAAAACCCTAGCCCTGCTGCTGCACTCGCCCGGACAGCTCGCCGGGACGGCGCCGCCGGCTCCCGAGGCTGCGTGCAAGTACGTCGTGGTCTCTCCCCGCGACGGCCTGGGGAACAGGATGCTCAGCCTCGCCTCCTCCTTCCTTTACGCCCTTCTCGCCGGGAGAGTGCTGCTGGTCGAACGGGCCAAGGACCTGGCCGATCTCTTCTGCGAGCCCTTCCCGGGCGGTACCTGGATGCTGCCGCCGGAATTTCCGCTCCGCCGCTGGTACGCGTTCGGCAAGGACTACCCGCGGAGATATGGCAACCTGAAGAGGAACAACACCGCCGCCGCCGGCGGTGACGGCGGCATCCCCGGCTTCCTCTACGTCCATCTGGCCCACGATTACGGCGACGACGACAAGGCCTTCTTCTGCGACGCCGGCGAAGAAGGCTCGCTTCTTCGCGAGACTCCCTGGCTGATCATGAGGTCCAACCAGTACTTCGCGCCGGCGCTGTTCCGGAACCCGGCGTTCGAGCACGAGCTCCGCCGGCTGTTCCCGGAGGAGGAGGCCGTCTTCCACCACCTCGGCAGGTATCTCTTCCACCCGTCGAACGCCGTCTGGGGCCTCGTCACAAGGTATTACCGAGCATATCTAGCGGCGGCGGATGAGAGGATCGGCATACAGATCAGATTGTTGGGCGGGAGCGCCGCCGCACACTCGGAGGCGGTGCTGCGCCAGATCATCGGCTGTGCTCTGAAGGAGAAGCTTCTACCCGACGTGAAGCCGTCGAGAAACGAGAGCAATCTCCAAGTAGCCCCCGGCGGCGGCGCCGGCGGCGGCAACGGCACCGGCGGGCATTACGGGAGGCCTCCTCTCAAGGCGATCCTGGTGACGTCCCTGAGCTCCGGCTACTCGGAGAGGCTGAAGGACATGTACTGGGAGCACCCGGCCACCGGCGGCGGGGGGGCGGACGTTAGCGTCCACCAGCCGAGCCATGAGGAGTGGCAGCAGACGGGGACGGCGGCGCACGACGCCAAGGCGCTGGCGGAGATAACCCTGCTCAGCCTCTGCGACACGCTGGTGACCACCGCCTGGTCGACCTTCGGGTACGTAGCGCAGGGGCTCGCCGGGCGGCGGCCGTGGATCCTCCTGATGCTGGGGAGGGGCAAGGCGGCGGACCCCGCCTGCGTCCGCGCGACGTCGCCGGAGCCGTGCTTCCACTTCCCTCCCGGCGGCGGCGGCTGCGAAGCGGGGCGGCGCGAGGACATGGGCGGCGCGGCGGTGCCCTACCTGAGGCGCTGCGAGGACACAGACAGGGGCGTCAAGCTGGTGGCAGCCGGCCGGTCCTCTCCCCTCCATTAGAGTGTAATATAATATGTCACTCATTTCTTTTATTTATTATCACTAATTAATTTTTGTAATAGACCACCCGCTATCTTATGCCCTGTTTGGTAACATTATTAGACATCTCTGTCATTTTTTTTTAAAATTGATATTAATTGTAATCATCTTGAAGTGTTTGGCTAATAGTATCAATTTTAAAATTTATAGCGTAAACAACACATGTTATGTAATATAAGTGTCAACTTGTATCAATTTTGATATTGATACTCCATCTTCTAGAAATATCAATATCAATATTAATATAGTATCATTTTTTGATACTCTAACCAAACAGGCCATTAGGCCTGTTTGGTAACACTATTAGACATCTCTATCACTATCAATTTTAAAATTGATATTCATAACAATCACTAATGGGGTGTTTGGTTGCATGATAATGAAGGTTTTTATTTTAATTTTTAAAAATTATAAGAAAATTTGTTAAAAGAGGTGTTTGGCAACCTTGACAATTTTATGTTTTGAAAGTGCTTTTCTTCTTAAACAAAAAAGGGGGTCTCACCTCTTTCTTTTTTCATGTGGTCCCCCACTTTGTTTGGTCATGAATGGTAGTTACCTTTTTTTTATCACATCCTCCAAACATGACAATTTTATGTCATGAGTTGGTTCACTTTTTATTTTAATATAATTTTTAATCATGAAAGTGTACAAAAAATTATCATGCAACCAAACACCCCATATAAGAGTTGTTTGGCTAATACTATCAATTTTGAAATTGATAGTGAAAACAAAGCATGTTATGTAATACAAATGTCAACTTGTATCAATTTTGATATTGATACTCTAACTTCTAAAAATATCAATATCAATATTGATATAGTATCAATTTTGAAACTCTAACCAAACAGGCCATTAGCAATTAAATTTTCTAAAAAGACTAGTAATAAAAATAGGGAAAATTAATAACATGATGCACCCCATAATACATAATTATGTAGTGCATGGTGACAAAAATAAAAATAAAATGCTATGATGGTGGATCCATAAGAGATCGGTCAACAAACATTAACACTTACGTAAAAAAAACTTGGCTTTTAGAAAATTTACACACGGGGTCTTCAGGTTTATACTAAGAAAACTTTATATTTTTCTCATACACACTTAATATGATTCTTATACGGTCTCTGCTAGCTGGTGGCATATGATAAATTAGGTTTTCTCTTTTGGAACAAAATTTGTTAAAAAAAAGTGTTTGTCAATCATGAACAATGGGTGAGACCTTCTTTGTTCTCCTGTGTGGTTCCTCACTCGTTTTACTTCTACATAATTCCCACCGTTTTACTTTTTTTGGGTTATCATATCTCTCAAAGCATGTATTTTATGTTTTTAAATATTTTTACAATATATTGTAATATAAAATTTTATTACGATAACAGGAGAAAATTCTGATATTTATGGTTATATTAAGAAGTATTATTAGACACCCTCAGCTAGTATTAAAAGTACATGTTCATCCATGGTTTCTATTTTTTTTTGAAGTCAATTCCCTATAAATAGTGGCTCACTCAGATTTATAGTTTATATTGTATTCATACTTCATCAACCTTGCAAAGAAGAGAGTTACAAGATTTTGGTAGGAATTTAGGGGGGGGGGGGAGTAGCTAGATGAAGGGGCCGGTGAGGGTTGACATTGACTAGTTGAACAATGATTGCTAAATTTATTAGTCATCCAATTCAAGATCTTGCTGGTATGAAGTGGAGTAGGTTCGTTTTCTCTATTTTAAAGGTATTTTTATATTTTTCATGAGGAATATTTTACACCCGTGCAAGACTTTTCTTTTCTTTTTTGTTAGATTGTTGCAATATGGGAACCACACATGCATATAGTTGTACGTATGGGTGCTTATGGATGATGCTTCGATTAAGCCAGAAACTGCATGCGGCAGTATTTTAAAGTCAGATTGTTCAACTGAAAACCTTAAAGCAATGGGTAAAATATGTAATTCTCATGATATTTTCAATTTTCAAATCTTCTATATAAGACTATTCTAACAGATTGCCTTTAATGCCCTTTAATAGTACCCACCTTTTATAGATTAGTAAATTTCTACGTACGCTAATGTTTTTTTATATCTATTCCAGAACAAAAGTTAAAGATAGTGCAGTGAGAACACCTCTTGACATTCAGATAATTAATTCTTACGTGTTTCATTATAAGCTTATTCTAATATGACAATTCATACGTCGAAGAAAGTATGTGCTTTTATATATATATATATATAGATAGATTCCCTAGACCACAAATATATGAAATAGCTAGAGGGTGCATATATATAAAGAGTCTGGACTCTGGATTAATGGAACATGGGTTGTGATATTATATATTGTTAGAAGAGTCTGGACTCCGAATTACCAGACTGTCTAGGCTGATTGGAGGGACACCAGCTGACAACTCTGAAAATGATTTTGTGAATTACATCAGAGACCCATGACATATATATCCAACCCAGTCTGCTGAGAGAATATGAACCTGAAGTTACTTATCTGATACCTGGTGGCAAAAGAGATGCTGGAAAAGAAAAACCTCTGAACTGGTAACTGCCAGGGCTAGCCAACAACATGCACTTGATGGTGATGCATGGGTTCCCCCCCTCTGGTGTTTTGAGAGACTCAAATAGATAGCTTAGCAGTTGACGTCACCGACCGATGAGATCTCATGGACTCGGGCCTTTCACTCTCGTGGTGACGAGGGATGGTAAAAATTTTCAGGAGAGGTTACAGGTTTCGAACCCGTGCACCTCTGACCCTGGACGCAACAGTCATGGAGCCGAACAAAAAAAAAGAAGATTTAGGTGGTATTTGTTTTGGCTTAATCTATAAATCTAAACTCTTAATTTCACCTCTAACCTCTTATTTGGTGGTAAAAAAGTGATGAATTAGATTAAGATACAAGTGATAGTTTTTGCTCCTGAAAACATCTAAAAATTTAAAATTTTAACGTCATCTCATCTCTAATATCTTAATTAATGATAAAAAAATATTTAGGTTGATTAGGATATAAGCGATTTCTTTTGTTTGACAAGAACGTTGATGAAATATTTGTTTACACAATCATCAAATAATATTCTTATAAAATTTAATTTTAAAAAATCTATAATAAAAACTTAATTTGTCGAATAATGAACAACTTTATTATCTTCAAATCAAAGTTATTTATTGATCGAATATTTGCCAAATATAGAAAATGAGTTTGAAAAAAATGTTATTGGAGTATAATATTTAAATAAAAATTCAAATAAAAATATTTCTACTTTATCAACCCTATTACGTTGTGATGCCCTGCCCGTCACGTGCAACAACGTTACAATCTCTGAACCAGAAAAAGTTAAATCCCGCGTCTGAATTGATCGGGGCATATTCAGATATAAGAGATACAGTGAGACGTTGGATCAGATACATTATCAAACAAGCTGAATTCTCAGAGTCCGACGAAATCAGGCAATAGAGCCTTGTTCAACGTAATCAAACAGCCCCTTATCCACTTGTTCTCTGCCCTCTTTTCCCCCTTTGCCAAAGTTTCTTGCCATTAATGAACTATTGGAAAGCCATGACATGTTCCGCAGGCAAGTTAAGAAAGATAATTACTAATAGAATGTTTGGTTGCCGGACAAAGAGTTTTTGTTGCGAGAATATGACTTTGCAACAAAATTTGCTAAAAGGGGGTGTCTGGCAATTATTATAACAATCTACTTGTACGAAAGATTGCTTTTGGATAAAAAAGAGGTGATATATACCTTTTTATTACCTTGTTGGCCTTATTGATATATGATCCCTACTCTTCTTTGCTATCATATCTCACCTTGTCTTCAACCATCTTAAACTTTATTTTAATATTAAATTTTTTTTGTCATAGAAGTGTATAAAATTTTATTGTGCAACTAGACATACACCAAAAAATGGAATGGTTACAATATATATATATATGCCCATCGACCTGTATATTAGATTTTGGAAGACTTAACCATGGACTCTATCATGCTAAATTTAATGAGCCATCCACATCAAAATGTTAAGACGGAAAAGAAAAGGTATCATTTTTGTATTTTGACAACTCTTTTTGTACCGTCTAATATTATAAAAATATAAATTTAATCATCAATTTCCTACCCTTTTATATAAATTTAATTGTTCATCTTGGGGAGCGAGTATATACAGTACTTTTGGAGACGAGCATGGTGTCGCATCAATTACTATAAGAAAAGATATAACACATCCTATTTTTTTCTGAATTTATCTTCAAGTCATAGTTTGGGAGCTTGTAAGACAAGAAATATTTTTATTTGAAAAAATTCAAAACCGTCCAATAATACGGGTAATTAAGCTAGCTTCTTTTACTCAAAACAAATGCATTTTCTGGGCATATATGCCTTGAAGTACCCACCGGTCCACCTTTGGACACCTTCCATTGCATGCCTGTTCAAATAAGATAGCAGGGGTCTCAAAGTGACCACTTTAAGGTTACAATCTGAGGTCACTGACAATGATTCATCATTTAATGTGTGATATAATGGTTGATTTGATGATTTTTTAATTTTTGGGATATTAAATGAGAACTCATTGTGAGTGATCTAAGGGTGCAACTTCAGGTGACTACCCGAGACTCACGTGCTCTTCAAATAATATTGACTTTGCGATGCCCAAAAAATACCATCAAGTGACTTCATTTTAATCTTAAAGAAATGCTCACGCAGAGAGAAGGGAGATGATCGATCTTGAAGAAGTCATGAGATTAATCAAACAAGTTCTTGATCATGTAACATTGATATCGGGGGGCATGTTCGATATATACACGCCCATTGTGTTCGACATGCATGTTTTATATTTTGAGTTTTTATTACAAAAATATATTTTATGATAAAATATATTTAAAAATAATAATTACATAATATACTCCAAGAGAGATTTTCTACTTTGAACGAAAAGAAAAGTGAGTCGCTCTTTCTTTTTCTTTGTCATCTCTCGAATTTTCTAATCTATTATTTAAGTATAGTATATTTTATTTAATATCCATGTTAATCACGAGTATTAAAAGTTATCATGCACTCAAACACCCAGCAAATTCGCAAACCATTAACAAATATTGTATATGTGTGTGTATGCCTACAATATATATTATTCTTATCATAAGCAGCAACACAGCTCCCCCCGACGAGGGGTGTGAATTAATGGTTCAAACGGTTAAACCAAACCGATCGGACTTCGATTCAGACGTTTGAATCTTATCCGGCTTGGTTCAATTTAGAAAATTTTCAAATCAACCCGATTCAAATTAAACTGTTCAAACTGATTTAATTAAAATATTATAAAATGTAATATTATTAACGAATATATATTATATTTTTTAATAAAATTATATTTGTTTTAATTATGAATAACTTAAAAATCATTGTATATACAGAATTGATTGATTTAAATATTTTATCTATCTCTCTTGTTAAACAAACTAAATTTGATTGAATCGGGTCCATTAGGTTCGATTTGGAGAAGAAAAATGATCAAAGAACTGTGCACTCCCCCGCCAACGTTCCAGAGTGGATCACCTAAGTCCCCGGGTGGAGAGAGTTGCTTCAGTCCCCAATCAAAAACAATCACATATCTCCCGTCACTTAAGTGGCGATTCAAAAATTAGTTCGGTGAATCGTTACCAAAAGAGGTTAAACCGTTACTGACATTTTACTAACTCAGTATCTATCAGTAATGATTCAACCTTTTTCGGTAACGATTCACCAAGTTATTTTTTAAACGGCCACTTAAATCATAAGAATACGTGATCATTTTTAATCAGGAACTAAGACAAATCACTCCACCGAAGAACTGAAGTTATCCGCTCGAGTCAGCGTCTGCCATGCGAGAGCAAGGAAGTGGGCGTCACGTTCCGCAGGTCACGGAGTCAAGAGGCTGAACCGACTTCTCCCATCACCGAGTCGCCTCCGAGTCGGGGGGTGGAAACTCGCTACGCCTGTGTACGTTCTTTAATTTAGGAACTATATATATGTTCTGCAGCCGTGGGCAGTTGCATTGTGTGGCAAGGGGATGGAAACATGCCACGTTGTCCTGTTGACTAAACGCATTCCCAACTATATAAATATAAACTTAAATATACATATATATTTATATTTATATTTATATTTATATTTATATTTATATATACACACACAGAAAGCTGCTCACTGGACGCCGGTAGTTCGTTGCATGCATGTCTTACAACTGTTTTTTTTATATATACGTAGCACGTTTTTTAATTCAAAAGTAGCACACTAAAATTTAGAATTGTGAGCATAACATTGTTCGGTAAAGGTCCAGAATTTTTTATTTCGACTTTTACACAAAATTTCAAAGTCAGACATTTTTTAGTCAAATTTTCAACTGAGATATTAAGGTTGGACTCCTCGAGTACGACTTTAACTTTACTATTTATTCTCTTAAACAAAGTTAGAACATATATCTCCTACTTAAGAGTTGAAGCCGGACTTTTTGAGTCCGACTTACTCAAAAAATTAGACTCTCTGAGGTGCTGTTTGGTACGAGGATAAATTGGGGATAAACCTGGGTTATCCCCAAAATTTAGGGGATAATCCAAGTGTATCCCCAAAATTTTATGGTACCAAACAGGCTCTAAGATTTTGGATAAAGGTTCCACCCGTGGATTTTGGGTGACGTACTTTCACCAAAACAATGCAATTCTTGTCATTTAAAACTTTAACGTCTTATTTTTAAAATTTTGAAAAAAATTGTTATATATATATAAACTACTCTGACGACTCTCAGCAACTGCCGAAGACACCCACCAAAAAATTTTGTAGTTTTTTTTTTTTTTGAATGTATAGGGTAGGTGTTGATAGTTGATCAAGAGTGAGGGTGGATGATGGTAGGGCACATGATAAAAATGTAGTTTGGTTTAGAAGAAGGGTGGCTAGCTAGCCACTAGCTAGCTAGTTAGTCCAGTGTGTAATTATCAAAACTCAAAATATAATAATCATAATCAACCATAGAGCGAAGAATCAGATTTTTCTTTTTATGGGGATGGATCAGATCAGATCTCACCTCACACCCATGTTGGAATGGTAGAGTTGAAACTGTCAATCCGCACAAGTTTTTAATTAACAAGTTGGCTGGGAGGTCTGAGTGGTTCAGAGAGGGTTGACCCAGATGTATATGTGTCATGAAAATCAAATCAAACTAAGGCAGGATGCCCAAATCGAGTAGTTTTTGAGTTATAAATAACCACCGTAAATTTCATTTGATTATAAAATTTACATAAATATTAGTTTTTTTAGTCATGACATGATAATTAGTTTGCTACATCTTAGTTTGTTGTTTTGATTGGACTTGGAAGATCTTCAGTAGAGCTGTCATCGGATCAGGTTTGGGTCGGATCCGCATGGATCCGGATCTGAACCCGATTTCATTGAATCCGAAAATAAACTGAAACCAGTGTAAATAAATTATCTGGATCGGGTTTGAATCCGGATCCGAATTAAAATTTTCGACTCGAATCTTTCCCACGAACCCGATTTAGCATCGCGAGGGTTAGTTAAAAAAATATATCTCAAGGGCGACGGGGCATCGCAGAGGGCTAGCAGATTGGGGGGAGCAGCAACTCACCTGGGTGCTCCTTCGACGAGCACACCGCGCCACCGGGAGCTTGTCCTCCCTCTCCGCCACCGCCGTATTGCCTTTGGGGATCCGGATCCCACCGAAGAGGAGGAAGGTGTGGGGGGGGGTCCTCCTCAGACGAGCACCCCGTGCTGCTTGTCCTCCCTCTTTGCCGCCGCCTCCGGCCTAGCCGCTGTCGTCCGCTGCCGTATCGCCTATGGGAATACGGATGCCCGCGAAGAGGAGGAAGATCTCGGGGCGGAAATGGTGGCCGCTAGCTCTGGGTAGGGGCTCGGGCGCAGTAGCGAGGAACGTGGCAGGCGCATACTCTCTGCCGCCGCTAGAGAGCACAAGAACCACCGTTGCGCGAGCTCTATTCCCGGAAAAGTCAGATCTCCAAGAGAAGCGCAGAGGGCTTTGGGCGACCCTTATCCCATAGCGTGGGGGAAGACACCGATGTACGGCTGAAATAGGCGACGGTTGTCGTCCGCGAACCACCTTCCGCACACCGAGCTCCGCCGCTGCCATTGCCACGGCTGAGTATAGCAAGGCGTCCGCGATGACACACTCCACGGGCTCGCCGCCCCCCTCCTCCCCCAACACCAGCCGCACAAGGCAACTGTGGAAGGGCCCCTCGGCAGGCGGCATTGATGGTGGCAGCCAGCGCCGAGAGGTCATCAAAGGAGCCACGCTCACCCAGGCCCTCTTCGAGGGCGAAGCGAAGTCCGGTGGCCGGCCGCAAGTGTGGACGACGGTGATGGAGAAGCCCCTCCGGGCAAGGAGGGCGGCGAGCTACCCATGGGTTTGATGTGGCCCTGGAACAGCAGCCGGAACACCACGACCCCGGGACCCGGCTGCGCTTGTGGCACTGCCGCCGCCCGGCGGCGCTCTCCATTCCCACGAAGAGCACGGAGGGGGAGGATGCGGCCGTCATCTCTTGCGGGAGCCCGGACAAGAAAAAAAGAGCTATGCCGTGCACAGATACGGGTTTACGGGAACCCGTATTTGAATGACGAGTTAACCCGAAATCTCACCTTCGGGTTTTATCCACCAAACGGCAAATCCGAACTCATCCTTATATCATCTTGGATTTGCCGCTAAATGATTGAACCCGTTAAAATTTTTACATCCGGGTCTGATTTTCGAATACCCTGCATCCATTTACACCTCTAATCTTCAGATTAGATAGATAGTTTTATTAGGATGTTTAAAAGACCTTATTTATTCATTTTGTTATAAAAATGGACTCCGGCCGTGCCGGTTCCGGCACGCGGGGGACGGAGGCGGTGAAGACGAGGCGGCAGCAGTCGCCGGGGTGCGCCGGCGGGGACGACGTCGAGGCGATGTTGCGCGACGGCGGGCGAGCCACCGGGGGAGGAGCGAGAGGCGGCGGCTATGCCGAGGTCGGAGGGCCTCCGGCGTCTCCTCCGGGGGAGTCGAGGGCGTTCGGAGTCGTCTGGCTGGCGGTCGCCTTCCTCACCTTCCCCACCCTGACCTTCGTCTCCGGCGTGTACCGCCCATCCTTCGCCTACGTCTCCGGCGTCTTCCACGGCGGGCAATCCGAGCAGCATAGGCATGCGGCGGCCGACGGTGAGCTAGCTCATCTCCGACCATTATCTTCTTTAATCAATTCTTCCCTTCCTCGATCGATCGCGATCTCTGCAGCTCGGGCCTTCCCTTGATGATTAATGGCGCTTTTGCAGGCGCCGGGGGAGGGAAAGCGGCGTTCTACGTTCCCCGCGACGCGCCGGGAGACGAGCACCTCGGCGGCCTTCTCCCCGACGAAGCTAGCTTCGCCGGCACGTCCTGCCTGAGCAGGTTCCAGTCCACCATGTACCGCCGGGCGCCGTCCCCTCACCGGCCGTCGCCGTATCTCGTCGAGAGGCTCCGGCGGTACGAGGCCCTCCACAGGAGATGCGGCCCGCACACCGCAGCCTACAACCGGACGCTGCCGCTGCTCAAGTGGGGCGGTCCCCCCGCCGCCGCCGCCAGCGGCGGGGCAGCCGAGTGCAAGTACCTGGTGTGGACGC